>BPTQ01000004.1:272672719-273222039 GCA_019973895.1 Chrysanthemum seticuspe
TAACTGCAAATATTCAAAGAGGGTCGATCGATCGTAAGGTCTTTTTAGGGATGTTAATTTAAAAAAAAAAAACGGATATACAAATCGAATTCAGATTTATCAATTAACTGAAAAAGAACTAACAAAAAACAAATAGAATTAGCAGTAATTCAATTGATTAACAGAAAAAAGATAGCAAATCGAATTAGGGATTTTATTAATTCGATCGTAAAGAAAAATCGTACCATGACTGCTGAATACACAATCGTTTGAAAAGATGGATGCAATGACTTCAAGATTCGAATAGGGTAGTAAGGTTAATTGTGATCAATGATTGAGGTTTTAGTGGTGTGTTTTTGTGTTATTAGGTTTTGTATCGGTCTGGAAGAATTTGAGTTCCACTTTTTCTAATTTTACACTTCTCACCCAAATCTATTAAGTATTAAATCTCAAGTACTTGTGTATATTTAGTTTTTTGCAATGCATAATATGTATAATATGTATAGACGAAAATTTCAAATTTTTTTGCCAAGTCAAGAAATAATTAGGTTTAATTATTTTTTTTAATTCAGAAAAAAAAATTCAATTTAAAAAAAATATTACCAAATAAGGTATGGTTTGATTTTTTTGAAATAAAAAATTCCCACTAGAGGTTTTGTTTTATTATATAAAAGATACATAAAATTCTTTTTACCTCTATGCACGAAAAGCCAACAAATTACCCACATCTTTGTACATCGTCAGATCTATACTTCTTTCATCTTGTATCTTCATGTTCTACCACCTTCGCAATAATTTACCTTACCCTTCAGATCTAGCACGTCACTGCGGCACCGCCGACCCTACGGTGGCCAAAGTCGTTAATGTCTCTCCGATTATCTTCTCCGGTTGATTCCTCCGGCCACCTCTGCGATTCACAGTCGATAGGCACATATATCCTGCAAATCCGAAAATGGATGAATATCATCAATGACAATGTAACTGTAAATGCAATTTTACTAACAAATTTGAAGGCACAAATAAATGATTTAAGCACATATGTACAAAATGTAAAAAAAGGATTTGTAAATATGAGTGGAGAGAGAGAAAAAAAAAATATATGTGAATTTTCAAATGAATTGGAGAAGAGCAAAGAGATGTGAATTTGTGATAGCCAAAGGTCCAAACAGTGAGGGACTGTTACTAAACACGTGGCAAGGCTTATTAAGAGCTGTCGTGTAATTTTTTTGGATGCAATGAACAGCTTACGTGTCATTATTTGGAGCTGCTACAGTAAAAATATGCTCCTTACTTATATAATAGGTAGATATCATGGTTTTTAAAGTGTCGATCCTGATACTAGGCTCTTACAACTTTATGATACTACAAAGCAAAAATGATATCGTTCATACGTAAGATCTTTGTGAGATATGATCTTAATAATATCCCGATATTAACCATAGAAACTTAATATCTCGTTTGATCCGATTTTATTTTTCTTGAGCCACAAGTTAAAATACTACAAACTTATGTTTATTAATTTTTGTAGCATATGAAAAAAAAAAAAGCTAATTGTAATAAACACTTCAAAATCATAATTTTGACATGCATTTTCATGATATATAATAATACTAGAAGGGTACCCGCGCAATGCGGCGGCGGGTACCCGATGACTATTTTGTAGCGAACAAATGTTTTGAGGTGGTGATGGGATGAGATGGTGGTGACAGCGGCGGCGATAAGTATAGTTATATGTGTTTGCTTACCCGTTTAGTGAATTCGTTTCACAACACTTCGAATGTATATGTGTTAGTTGTAAGTGTTTGTTTGGGTTACCCGTAACTTTCACGCGACATCATTATTCCCGCATATAAAAATACCCTCGCAATTAGGCGTGGCAATTTTTTACCCGACACGAAACCCAACCTGAAACTGACACGAAAATTAACAGGTTCGGGTTGTGCTAAATAGATTTCGGGTCAGGTTTGGGTCGACCTATCTAACCCGTTTATTAAACAGGTCAGGTTCGGGTTGAGAATAAAATAAGTGGGTCGACCCGCCAACCCGTTTAAGATTTTTTTTTCATAAACGCAAAATTATTTATATTTTATTATGCGGGTTAAATGTGTTAAACAGGTCAACCCAACAACATGTTTAACCTGTTTAACTCGTGTAATGTGCTAACTTTTGTATATAAAAAGAGTTAAATGGGTCAACCCAAAACCCACTGAACCGATTCAACCCGTTTAACATATTCAACCCGTGTAACTTATTTAACCCGCCAACCCAAGTATATATACGGGTTAAATGGGTTAGGTTCAGGTTATGTCTAAACAGGTTAGGGTTGACATAGTTGACCCGATGATTTAAATGGGTCAGGTTTGGGTTGGGATTTTCTGACCCGCCAACCTGACAACCCGAACCCGCCAACCCGAACCCGACCCGAATTGCCACCCCTACTCGCAATCTCTTACGCGTCAAACACTCCCCCAAAAGTATATGATTTTGACGAATCAAGATTATATTGATTGAAATAAATGAAATAAAGGTTAAAGTTGTAAAATTTTGAATTAAAATAAAATAAACCCACTAAAAATATAAAAACTAAAAACTCATAAAAATATATTAAAATTGATGTTGAATTAAAGAACATAAAATTTTAGAAAATATGGTGAAATTATATTATAATATAAATAAGTAGATAAAAAGATATTTTAATTTGAAAATAATGATGAATTTTTAGTTGAGAAGTGACACATGTCGTTTTATAATTGGAGCTCCTTATCTTAATTTTTTGTGGTTAGGAGTTAGGCTTGGAGTTTGTTAGAAGTTAGGCTTGGAGTTTGTTAAGAAGTGACACATGTCATCTCATGATTGGAGCTCCTTATCTTAATTTTACATGCATTATAATATATCTTTCCATAATAAGCAAGTAAAAAAATCTGAATTTTTAAGCCTTCTAATTTTAGAAGGCCTAAATGCATTATCTTTATCTTTACTATATAAAATGGAAAAATGATTAAAGTGGAAAAATGAAAAGTTGAAAATTGAATATTGAAAACTAAAATATGTGAACTGACATTACACGGCTTTATGAAACTATTACAAGAAATGTTGAAAACTAAAATATGTAAATATGTATACAACCGTTTCCATGCATTAACTAAAAATCCCAAATAAAAAATAGAAGATTCGACTATCATTTCGAACTCGGTCAAATGAAACATATTCAACCTTTCTTCCGATCCAAGTCGCGTTTGTTTCGTAGTGTTTGTTACCCACGTCATTTTTAAACACGGTTGCCATATTACTCTGTATAACACAATCATAGTCGCCTAAACTAAAAACAAACAAAATTGCCTCTGCTAAATAAAACCTAAAGAGATTCAAGTGTTTATCAAATTTCGAGTTCTGGTACGGTTCACGTCGAGGTTGTTTCAGGTTGTAGCCTGTTGTGGTTGATTCGATCGGTTCATGTTCGGATAGGTTTGGTTCGTTGGTGCATTATTGTTCGTTACGGGGCTGAATTTTTGGGTTCATCCATTCGTATACGTGTGGGTTTGGGTTTCGATAGTGTTCGTGTTCGTACGTGTTCGAGTTTGATTCGGTGCTACTGCTCGTGTTCATTTTCGGTCTCGAAATGTCTTTGTTTGGCTAGGAGGTATATTTTTGAATTACATTCAAGTTATCTTCTTGATCGTACATATTATCAAAGTCTACCTCGATTCATATACTTATACATGTCTCGAAACATGTAACTCCGGTGAGTATAAAAGGTTACCATACAAAATTTGTATCCTCTTATGCAACTAGCTAAACGAAATATAATCACAGTTGTAGCGATGAATCGGAATTTTCAGACCTTTAAATTGTACATTAAATTGCCTTAAGAATCTTATATAATGGTAATATTGTAAGGAATTGTTCGAAACGTAAAACGGTTCATGATCTCCGATGGTATGTACGTATATATAGGAAGAAGAATATAACCTTTGCATGCTTCAAAGTGTTTAATCACTAGCCATGCGTTTGAATGTTGTTAAGGAGCTACACTATTACTCTTTATTAACCCAACAAATTAACTACTTTTTCTTATTCAAATATGTCACTATATATTAATCTATCTATATTCTTTATACTACATGTAATGAATGAATCCTATTTCTTTGTAGTAATGAATGTATCTTATTTCTTAAAAATTTAAGAATATTGAAAATTTAAAAATTTTAAAAACTTAAAATTTATTTAAGAAAATATACGATTTATAGAAACACACAAAAATATAAATGTTAACTTGAGAATACACTAATGAAAAGTTGACTTGAGAATACGTGAAACTGAAACACGGTTTATTAATACTAGACGAGTGCACGTGCATAACAACGAGATTTTAAAGCGGCATATAGTTATAATTATATTTTGGTTAAGTGTATTGTGTAACGTTTTGTGTAACCAAAATATTACTATAACTATCTAGCGCTATAAAATTATGTTGCTAAAAATGAACATATTGACAACATTAATGTTGATTGACAGATTTCATGGCGAAGAGAAGGTTTACTATAGTTTTGATGAAGCAGAAGACGACACCCATAAGTTCTATCCTTTGGAATTCTTAAACTCGCTCAACGTGAGCGGATTGCCTCCTCATTACTTGCGTTTGAAAATTGGATGCCCGATTATTCTTTTAAGGAATCTCGATCCGGCAAACGGATTATGTAATGGAACGAGGTTGATATGCAAACGTTTTGATCCTAATGTCATCAATGCTGAGACTGCTGTGGGACAGCACGCTGGAGTTAGAGTGCTCTTGCGAAGAATTCCTTTTGCTCCATCTGAAGACGATATGTTCCCTTTCAAACTAAAGAGAACACAATTCCCCGTGCGCCTTAGCTTTGCGATGATTATTAATAAAGCTCAGGGCCAAACAATTCCAAATGTGGGTGTCTATTTGCCAGATTCTGTTTTCTCTCATGGTCAGCTTTATGTGGCATTGTCTAGAGGGATATCTCGTAGAACAACAAAGGTATTGGTTAAACCAGTCAAAGAGTTCCGTCAAGCAGGAATCTATACCTCAAATGTCGTGTATCAAGAAGTTTTACGCGACGAGTAACATGTGTTGTTAGTTAATATTTCATAATTGATGTAATGTTTTATTCTAAGTTTCATTAAATATTTTTATATGTCGTTTGATATATGTTAAGAATTTTTGCTAGAGCTGAATTATCACATGTTATAATCGCTTGTAATTACATATTGATCCTTTTTCACGTTCTATTTTGAACGTTATACAAAACACTTACCATAATATCGCATATCGTTAATTGTCTGCCGCTAGACACGGGTACTCGCCTAGTAAAGTAGTATAGATATAGATGTGTATTTGCACCTATTAAGAAAATGACACTATAATAAGATTTTACAATCACAATCTTGCAAAAACAAAAACGATCCTATGTAAAATCTCGATTTTAAAAACTTGTATATGTTAACTGCTAAAATATAAAACCCTTTTATATGAAGCTTTTATTAACCAAGCAGTGAGATATAATTTTATAGACATAAAACATGAACTTAAACCTAACCTTGACCTTTGACCTTTCAATATCCAACCTGTTTAAAACACTTTGCTGAACATTTTTATGTCCATGGTTTAAACACATGAATCATTTTTAGGTCCACGAACCATAAAGCTCGTCGACTGAAGATTGCCTCCCAATTTTTTGTGAGAAGTTAATCACAAAATAAGGGAATGCTTCTAAAAACACACTCAGAACTTCAATTCTGAATCAAACACACATGACATCTAAAAATAAACATTAATTAAACTAACAGCCAATAGAATCTGAGTTCAGGAAGAAACAAAGAAAAGAAGCTGATATAGTATTAGCCAAAATTTCCAAAAGCGAAAATAACATTTGTCATATTTCAACATTAAATATAAAGCAACAGACTCAAAACGCCTAGCTAGCTAACACATCTTAAGCTTCTGTCATGGGGTACTCAAACACAACGTCTTTACCAGAAAGCTTCCTGTAGACTCCACTGAATGTCTCAAGCTTGTACTCGGTGTCATTACGAGCCTTTGGGTCCAAGTAGATCTGCAAAAAGGTACAAGTCAAGTTATAACAGGAGCTAAAAACATCAACAAGAACATCCAAATATACTATAACAAGAAAATAAGCAATCACCTTAATGATCTTTGAGCCATCGAGCCTGTATCGAACACGTTTTCCAACAATCTCAGCTGGGTGGCACACATCCTCAAGCATGGCATCATGCACTGCTGTCAGGGTACGGGAACGAGGTCTCTGAGCAGCAGAACCCTTCTTTGGTGGCCTAACTATCCTTCTGGTGGCAATGAAAACCACATCCTGATAGCAATATGAATATTAGTTTCAGCTTATTTTCATTTTCCAAAATCAGACATAATACAAACATTAGTATTGCAACAAGATACCTTTCCACTGAACTTCTTCTCGAGCTCCCTAACAAGCTTGGTATGGATCTTGCGGAACGGTTTCCTCAATCTGTATGGAACATGGACCACAACCGCCTTTTTGTTTCCAGAGATATCAATTTGACTGTACCAGTAACAACAAATGCAGGATTAGCATAATGAAGTACAAATAAAATAATAATTCACACAAATATAACCCTGCAATTGTGCAATCAGTACTTTGCAGAGTTGATGTACAAGTCCTTCAAGTCGCTCTTGAGCTCTTGGTGTGTGTTCTCCAAGTCAAACAATGCCTGCAATGATAAAATACACGCATGTCAATAAGAACAAAAACCAATTTCTGACTGTACTAACCGGGCAACTAAATCAAGTTTGGAAGAATGGCATTACCTGAGCAACACTCTGCTCAAACTCAGTGGGCTCGACATCCTTGTCCTTTTGGATCTTCTTCATTGAGGTATACATCTTGAAGATCTGATTTGCAAACGGAAAATCATTTGAAACAAAACTTGTAAGCAAACATAACCCCCACAAAACATCCAACAAAATACACAACTAAACAAGTCTAAAAATTTCTATGGTAGCAGCTTACAAACACACTTTATGTTCAATACACAAGCCATTTAACGACTACATATTCAACATTTCTATCATCACAACTTGGCTTGAACTAACTTGTGTCACATTTTATACTCACGAACTGATAATAAGGTAAAACGGAAAGTGCGTCTAATAATAAGAGTCAGAAGTTGAGATATACATTTACTAAGACGATACAATATGCAAATTTCATACTTCTAACGATAAACCATTGTCAACAGAAAATGCTTAATCATTGTTAACATACTAGTGACTGCAAAAGTAACATTGAAACATATACACCGAAAAACGATGAATCGGAATCAGAAGTAAAAGTGCCTAATAGTAAGAGTCAGATGTTGAGCTATATATTTTTTAAGATGATACTATACGCAACTTTCATACTTATAACAATGACAAACATCCTAGAACCACATTATACAAACTACAGTATAAACAATCGCCGAACAGAAAATGCTCGATCATCATTGATGTGTAACACGATACCGAGTAAAGCAGTAACATACTAAATTTCAAACATATATGCCCAAAAAATGCAAAAAAACAGAAGTAAAAGCTCTATTTTCATATATATTTTTAAGGCAATGATAAATATCGGGAGCGCTATGAGAAGAACTAAGCTTTAGGCTCACCCGTCCTTCACTCGAGGCTCCCTAAATACCAACTAAACTTATAACTAGACTAAAAAAAATATACTAATAAAATTATAAATAACATTACAACATAAAATCATTTTAACATCCAACAACACTTCATTAGCATCAAAATAATAATCAGTTGTAAAGTAAAACATAAAAGTAAGACAAATAAGCAGATTATAAAGTTATGATACACCAAGATGAATAATACAAATATAGTTAACTGCAAACAAGAATAAAAAAATAATGTTTATAAATAAATAAAAGAGATGATGACATACGAATTCCTAAAGAGCTTGGAGTTCAGTTCGGGACGGTGAGAAGAAACAAAAGGCTGCTGCTCTTGTTGATGAAGCCTCAAAATGTGTAAACAACAAGGGTTTTTGTAGTGTCTGACCTAATTTCCCATTTCTAGGGTTACTTGTGTACGCTTTTGGGCTTTTAACTTATGGCCCAGTTTTTTAATTACTATCGAGTTGGGCTCAACTTTGTAAATTTCTAGTACATCACAACACAAAATGATAGTATTTCTTTCTTATTTTTTTTTTTAATCGGAGAGTTTGAATCAGGAGTGTTCATCGGTTCGGTTATTTAATTGTTCTATTTATTTGGTTTGGTTAATTCGGTTAAATAATTTTTTTTTTGATTAAACAGAAAACTGAACCGAACCGAATTCGAATTTGATTAAAATGCACCGAATAATCGAAAACAAAACCAAATAACCCGAATTACTTAATTTTAAATATTTATTTATTTAATTTATAACTTTTTAGCACCAAAAAAAATTTCAAGCTTAAAAAACTATTAATTTTATATATAAAAGAGTTTTAATGAAAATATAAATATTTATGTGAATTCGGTTTTATGTCAATTTTACCAAGACATTATCCGAACCGAGAACCGGATATTTATTTTGGTTTTGTCAAATTCGATTCAGTTTTGGCAAACTGTTCGGCTTTTTTTGGTTTCGCTTTTTGGTTTTTTTTTTGGTAAAACCCAAATTTTGCACACCCCTGGTGTGAACTTAGTATTAAGCCTAGTGCTTGATATCGAATGACCTTTATTCGTAAGTTAGGATTTAACTCATGACCTATTTATTCAAAATCATATTTCACCAATCAACCGGATGTTTGAGGTGAAAAAGTGATGTCATTAGAACAATGCCCCACTGGTAAAGATAAAACTTTGAATACAACTTTGTCGCTTTTGTGACTGATTCAACAAAATTCTCTTTGTGGGACGCGTCTTTTTAAGGATGTGCAATAGGGTGGGACGAGTTCTCTTGGTGTCACATGAGCTGGGGACTCGGTCGACTATGCCTTATTCCACTCTTTTAAGGATGTGTAATAGGGTGGGACGAGTTCTCTAGGTGCCACATGAGCTGGGGACTCGGTCGACTATGTCTTATTCCACAGTCTAATGTGTGACTTGGGCGTGTATAAAAAAAGTTCAAGCCCCAATGAGATCGAGTATATTACAAAGTTACGTGTTTATTTAACTCATTTACATGTAAATTACTCCGTAACATGGCATCTTTAGGACATAAAATCAACTCATTTAAGAGCACTAGATACGGTGTTATTCGATATCACGTTATTGGTATGATACATTAGCGTCACATCATCTTCATCTAATAATACACCAATAACTAAAACACCCCTCTCTCATAACACACCACTAAAATGTTATTGGGTCCCACAAAATATCCTACTAAAAATACTCACTTACTCAAAAAAAAAATAATAATAAATAAAAAAAATAAAAAAAAAATACCATTGGCTTGAGCCATTTCACTAATTTAGCTCAACTTTGACATGTTGGCCGGTATGGTGGCTCACAAATGGTACAAAGAAAATCGACGAATGGCATGTTAAATGTCTACCATACCTTTTACTTTTAATGTTTGTATTGTGCTACTTTTCTGTTGCTTAACATTTACAGTACAAAACAAGAGCACATACTTTTATTTGCATTATATCAAAACTTGTGGTTGAACCATGACCATAACAATCACAAGAGCAGAGACTTCTATTAACATTATATCAAAATAAACCCACATCAATCGTACTCAACACACAATGGCCACCTGTTAACACTTGCAAGTACCTCAAACATTGCATTAAACGGAAACCTGCTTGGACCATCATGATTTCCAGCACATTTGCTTATCCGCTAGGTTCAAAATTCACCCACATTAATCTTGAAAAACTAATTTATGGAGTTCATTAAAAAAAATTACGTTTACAGTTGATTTTCCTAGCGCAAAGTTTAACCACAATCTCAAATTAAGGGAACAGTTAAAAGCCTTAGATTGCAGTGAAATGAAGGAAAATGATATCAAGGGGATCACAAGAAATATATCTAATCCCTAAAACTACCATTAACCCCACAGGCCAACGTTGCTATATCCTGTACCCATTCTCTTGCAAGTGTATCAGCCGTCAAGAGCACCAAGAGCTTTCATGTCCTCCAAGAATGCCATGTATGAATCATCTACACTTGCAGGTTTCGCTGCTGATGAAGATGGCGGTTTTACTGTTGGCTGTTTCAGAACAGTTGGAGTTAGTGCAGGCTGGGAAGCTACTGATGCTGATGAAACAGATGGCTTCGGTTTTGTCTTTGGTGCAGCCGACTCTCTCCTCACCCGTACTGATGCTGGGACCTGTAATACACAGAACATCAACTAATAACATAAAAAATAGGATAAATCTGAGTGTAAAAAAAACAAAAGAAAAAAGAAAAAAAACAGCTGATAACAAACAGTCAGACTCAGACTCACCATGGCTGTTAATTGTGGAGTATGTTGAGCCAAAGGCCTCTTAACAACAGTGGATGCAGCTGATTTTACATACGAAGGTTTTTGAGGTACAGTTGGTCTATAAAAATCTTCCATAACGGGAAGAGGAGGGGGGCCAGGAGGAAGTGGCGGTCTCATCATTGGTGGAGGCCCAAAAGGCGGCCTCGGCATCATGGGCGGCATCATTCCTGGAGGAAGAGGAGGCTGTTGACCAGGAATTCCTATTGGTGGGCGCATGTCTGAAGGAGGTGGTGGTGGTGGGAAACGAGACATTCCAGGCGGTAGCATCTCACCCGGTAAGACATGGACCATGCCAGGTGGCTGTTGTCTTGGAGGAGGTGGTGGTGGTACCATATTAGAAAAATCTTTGGTTTCTGAAGCACCTTCGGATTGATTTCCAGCCAACTTTGGTGGCAACCCTGGTGGAGGAGGAGGCGGAGGAAGCTTAATAGAAGCCGAGTCATCTGGATTTGATGACTGACCTTTCTCCAAATTGGTTCCTGCAGTGCCAGGTGGCGGTGGGGGAGCGGATTGTGGCGGTGGAGGAGGGGGAGGAAGTACATGGTGACCTGGACCTTGTTCTTTAGATGAAGAAGATCCAGGAGGAGGTGGCGGTAACATGGCGCCCAACTCTGACGTGGCAGGCTTAGGTGGCATCGGAGGAGGTGGTGGTAAAGGAAGACTTGCAGGTAAAGAAGCATCGTCTTTAGACTCTGTATCGCCAAGTGGCAAAGGAGGTGGCGGTGGCGGAGGAGGAATGGATGAATCAACATCATCTGCTTCACCACCAACACCACTTGATGAACCTTCTATTAATGGAACTGCTGGTCCTATTGAAGAATTGTACATTGGCGGCTTTCCAGGGGGAGGAGCGCCAGTCGGGTTCCATTGAGGATGATAATAAACAGAATCCTGCAAACATAGCTCTTGAACTTAGGCTCAAATAGTGGAGAACTTACGATTTGCTAACTTGAACAGGTTTTAAACATTACCTCTGGTTGTGGGTGCTGAGCTCTCTCTTCTTCCTCTGCAGTCCGTCTTCGAGGAGGTCCGAGGTGACTGCAAGACAAAATTATACACTTAAACTAGAAAGAAAATAATGTATCAGTAGGTCCTACATTTGACTATGTAACTATTAAGATTCAACTATATTTAAAAAATCTAACCTGAACATTACTGGAGCTTCGCCTTTTTCCTTCATTTTATCTTCATATTCCTGCTTATAAATGTAAATTACAAGTTAGATTTCATACGTTGCATAGTGGTAGAAAATAAATGAGTTTAACTAATGACAGTAAATCATGTACTCATAACTTATAATAAATGATATTCTGTAATACAATGTTGTTAGCATATGTTTACCTTCCTTTTCTTGATAACAAGATTCAATGTGTCTTCAAGTTGCCTTTTTTTGTGCTTTCTGGCTTTGTCCAAAGCACCATCTGCCTCTGTACCAATTTATAGCAAGCAAATAAGAATCATAATTAAGTGACCAAACTTTTATTCTTTAAATTATCAGTTTATCACCAAACACAAAAACGATTATTCAAAATGCCTTTTGAACTTTTCGCGTATAGTTAGATTTTACGAGTTTATTACGAAGAACTCACATAAAAAGTCTTTGGTATGTCTCATATCAGCAGTGCATCCATTTCCCAGATGTAGATGTGCAAAACATATATGCATAAAAATATGCACGACTTTGAATAATGATGATGCGACGCACCACAAGAGGATTCAAGTCCTATATGGCTGACGACTAACATCAGTCATATGGCAGGAGAATAACAGATTTTAAACCCAGGTATAGCGTTCATATCTGTTCTCACAAATTTTGTTATACTGGGTCATCTAAGGAGTAAAATGCACAGTAAATTGTGATTGTACAAGGTTAAGGTTTCATGAATTGGTTTAAAAGTTGCCAAAATGTACTACGAGAGTGGTACATGACAGACATATAATCAGCACCGCCTTTCTATATGTTTATAATGAACTCCAAATACATTCTGACACGACCTGGACATTATATGTAGTAGGATCATGGTGCCAAAATAGAACTACAAAAAACAAATTTGTCAAAATATTAATACTTTAAAATGAATAAAAGTACCACCATAACATATGAGAACTTATTTTCTGCTAAAGTTGATCTTATAATCATTAACGACTAAGCCATCCACTAAAAAGCTGACTTCATACAGACAAAGCCAATAACCACGATTTGTGGCAGAAGAAGAAAATGAAACAGTCAACAAACACCTCGACGACTACTTGTGGCTTGCAAAATGTAAAGTAAATCTGATACTTACTTTGTATATTCGCTTGCCCATGCATCACTACTTTTATCAATTCACGTTTTTTTATCTTTCTATAATCAGATGATATACGCTATTTATACTTGATTTATGTACAGGTTGAAAGTAAATGATGTGGTTAAAATGACTAAGAAGTCAACATTCTAGTCAGAACCTATAACTAAGTTCAGTTAGGCTGGGTGTAGTAAGGAGGTTTTAGACTAGCCCCTCACTCGGTCTAGACTAGTTCCTAGCTATTACATCACCCCATAGGGGATGCGTCCCATATTAACAAAATGGAGAAGTAGGTCGCTTTTGCGACCGACTTGTGTTGTATGTTTGTGTGTGTGGGGTTTTTTAAATAATTTTTTTGTGGTACTTTTTTGGTGGTGTCCTCGGTCTCCTTGTTACACTAAGTTGGTCACGAAGTTTTCCCGGAGAGAGAAAGCTATGTGGCAGTGAAGATATTGGTCTCTTGATGGTCACTACTACACCCAGTCTTATTATTACCAAAGGACCACCTAGAACTTGCTTTAACAGTCACACCAGTCTAAAGACACTTAAAAAACAAAAAATCAAAGGACCCAAATGATACTATCCATTTTTTGTCACTACTACACCCAGTCTTATTGTTCATGAGTGAGATATAAAGTTAGTTGGATAAGATTAAAAGTAGTTGGAACTTACTCATGGCTTCCAACTTGCCAATTTGATCCTTGAGTGTTTCAGGATCCTTCTTCAATATCCCTACCTCTCGTACCTTCTTCCTTTCCTTCTTGTTCTGTTAAAAACATATGCAAAAAACTATAATAAGCGGCGTAGATATATCCATAGTTTCAGCATTAAGTGGTTAAAAAAACCCAGTACAATGCCATCAGTCTAAAGCCCACAAACTTCGTAAAGAAAAGGATTTTCAGAAATCAACAATCTTCATGCTTAAGAGTTTTTAGATAAAACAAACTACATATGATTATCTCCTTATTTACGGATCATACTGATTCTGATTAGATTACATCTTAAATCCTTCGTAGGGTTTTGGTCATAGAATAACAACTAACTTTTTTCATTGTCTCGTTTTGGTACGTAAACTCTGAAAAAGTTGTGTAAATGTACGAACTTTCACAAAGTGTTCCAATCTGCGTCACATTATAAATGGTGCCACGTGTGGTATGACACGTCATCAAAGTGTGCAGATTGGAACACTTTATGAAAGTTCGTTAAATTTACACAACTTTTTCAGAGTTCACGTATCAAATCGGTACATTTGGAAAAGTTCATTGCTATTTAATAATCAAAACACTCGAACAGTTGCCTGACTAATCAATTTCTTTCTATCGTTATCGTAAACAAATCAAAACACTGTCTCCTAAACATAGGTTACATAAAACAAAATAGAATGTAATAAAGTTAGTAATTCAAAAAATCCACCTAAATTCAACCTCTAGTCAAATAAAAATATATAACTTGGTGAATTGCAAATTAGATTAGGGCAAAAACAGACAAACACCGATCTAATTAAACAATATTATATATGAATCTCGTATAGGAATAAGAACATGAATTGAAGACATACTCTTTTTAATTCTTTCTTGCGAAGCTCCTTGCGATAAGCATCTGTAGGGTTCATAGTTTTCCCTCCCTTCGTTGTCTTCATTTTTATTTATCTTCTATTCTTTATCAATCAATCAATCAATCAAATATTTATATATAATATATCCGATTCAATTGAATTGAATGGTGCAATCAAATAGAAACAAGGAGGAAGTGATTGATCTTCTTCAACCTCAAAACCTCTCCTTCAAAAGGGTACTGATATTTCTATATTTCTTTATCTTACAACACCGTCATTAGCCTACTAATAGCCCGATTGTAAATTGGGCCTACCTTTTGGGCTTTACAAAACTATTATATTGCCTTCAAAATGACATACCAGTTGCGTGAGAGGCGCACATTTCGGTTTTTTCTTGAAACCGAACCGGTTCAAATACCAGTTTTGGTTTTAGTCAAATAGTCAAAACTGGTTTGCGTAAAACTGGTCAGGTTTGAAACCGGTTTTGGGGGAGAAAATTTCTGGTTTAAATCAAGAAGCGGTTTAAACCATAACCGGTTCGGTTTAAACCGTTTGACAACAAACAATGCAGACCGGTTTTTAAACCGACGGTTCGGTTTTCCTTAACTCAATTTTCCAAAAACCGGTTTTATGTTTTTTTCGGATCATATCGGTTTTCATATTTTTTGTTCACCTCTAGTTACGTGATTAAATACTTAGGGTGTGTTTGGTTAAACAAGGGATTACCATGGGAATGAGAATTGGAATAGGTTTACAAACAAATCTCTTTTAGTGGGTTTAGAAATTGCATACTTTTGAAGGGTGATACCCATATTCAAATACCAAACCTATCAACCAAACAAATACAATAGAAATGAAAGTCATTTATTGGTACCCGTACCTTCATACCAAACACCCTCTTAAATATTTTTATTCTTTTATAAAAACAAACAAGTTAATTGCGTCTTTATTGATCGACCGTACACCAGACAGATCTTCGATCGATAACATCCGCTTATTATGCGTGTTCTATATCATTAAATTACCGTGCCAAGTGTTTTAACATTGTTACAAGTGTTATATTATTGCCATCACCATACTATTGATCTGCATTATAGGTCCTGCCATGGCAATGATGTTGTTTTATCAGAGTTATTTTTTTATAATTGTTTTGAGAGAAAACTACATAAATAATGTATGGGTCTTAAGATCTTACAACTTGAGTATTTCTTGTTTGTGATAAAAATATTATTAAACAAAAACTTACGATAACAACTATAGTAGTATTTGTGCAACTTGCTTGCCATACATTTCAGTTTAGGCTATAACAACATTGATGTTATTTTTGCCTAGATTACGTTTTAAAATGGGTAAAAGCCATAAAATAACAACGTACTTTCTCAAATTTACCGAGTTGAAACACATACTTTTTTATCAACATATACACCCATGTACTTTCAAATGTTGTTCCGACTTTACCCATATTGTAATAAAATAATATTATTTAATATAATATTATATTAATATAAATCGGTCATATGGGTGAAGTCGGAACAAAATTCGAAAGTACGTGGGTATATATGTTGATAAAAAAGTATGTGTTTCAACTCGGTAAATTTGAGAAAGTACGTTGTTATTTTATGGCTTTTACCCTTTTAAAATTTATAAGTCTCGTTTACCTATGATATACGTAGCACTAATGGGCAATGTACCCGGTCACGAGTAGTATAGATTTTGGTAAAACCGATGTCGTCCCAAGAGCTATGTGTGCGGATTCTAACTTAAGTTTTCTATTGTCACTTAAAAAGAAATAGTTTTTGAATAGAATTGTATTAAACTAATGAAAATAAAGCGAAATAAAATGTGAAATAATCAGTGGGAGAAAGATGTGCTAGCCTATTTACTAATATTATCATGCCATAATCCGGTTTTCTTGAAAGTGCCTTCTAACGCTTTATGTGGGTGTAAATGTCGCTAGACTCCTATGGTCAATTCGTCTAGCCTATAATCCTATATTCTTACCATAGCAATTCGTCGGTAATATATTCTTAGTCATTAAGTACCAGCTACCTTCTAGACCTATTTTTAGTGCATTGAGCACTAAACTCGACTTGGTCCACTCAAGGTTCTCGCATTTCTTAAGTATCACCACTAGGTAGGTAATCCTATGATCAATTCTCACACAAGGGAATGGTAGTCCTATGGTCAATTCTTACACACCCCTCGCAACTTATTATGCTAGCTATCAATGGGCAGTCAGCACAAGCATTCTAAGTGATACCTAGTTTAAATACTACCGAAACACGAGGATCAACGAATGTCTAAGAAGATAAACACATAGAGCAATTAGAAAGCAAGAAAACACAAATCATGGCATAGATAAATTCATAACTAGGCTAACACATAAGTGTTTAGCCAATCATATTAAATAATGTATCAAAATCAATGTTATAAATCATAATAAAAGACATTGATTTCAATACAAATATTCGATACGAAGCTAAAAATATTGGAATAATGAAGTGAATTCTCCCTTGGAAGATGGTCCAGAGCTGCTGAATTTCATCCTTTCTGAAGCCCTAAATCGTGCCTTTGTGTCTTTTGGTGAGTGAACGATATAATATGCAGATTTAGGGCTTGTATTTATAGCCTCATTTTAGTTACGGCGTAACCTTAAGTTAAGGGTTACGCCATAACCCTCGTATGACTGACGATCTTATCATTAAATAATTAAATAAGGCGTAACTTTGTCAATGGGTTACGGACGCAGAACGCTCGTAGTTAAATTCATCACTTCTACGCCGTAACCATGTAGATGGGTTACGGCGTAACCTTCTTGACCATTAAAATTTGGCTAAGTCATTGGATTTCTACGGCATAACCAAGTCGTTGGAGTTACGCAGTAACCTTGAGCAACGTTGACTTTGGTCTTCAGGTGATAATCTATGTTACGGCGTAGGTTGTAACATGCTTCTACGCCGTAACTCTGCTCTGGTCCGCAAACTCTTGTATTATTTCGTTAGTTTTTCTTTCAAATCCGCGTTTCTTCGTTTCTATGTTCATTTATACCCTGAAATGAAATAATAAGCAATAAGAGTATATATCTATGTAAAACTACACAAATAGTGAGCATTTTTTTAGGAGGAAATTGACACTAAAATATCAGGTTTATTTAATGTCATCAAACATACCGAGTAATGTGGCACTATACCATGGACATGGCTTTTCTATAGGCATATACATCGTGATAAAACTATTAGGAATGTTTGGTTGAGGGTTTTAACCCCATGGAATGACCAATGAAAGTGATTCATAATGTTTGGTTGAACTTTTAGTGTTAGGAACATATTTTATTATAAAGTGTAGGTCATTTAATTTGTAATAGGTTGTTAATAATTATGGTTTATAAATGTTTGTAATTAGATTTACATCTCATGTAGTAAACCCATGAGATGTGATAAAAGGTTCTTCTAGAACCAAGGGGAAACACCCCTATCCATGTAAACAGTATAAATACCCCATTCCTTGAAGGGGAGGGTGTTGGTTCTAATTGTAATAATCATTTCATAATCCTTCATTAGTTCCTTCCACTTTCTCTCTCTAGAATACATGTTGTGATGTGATAGAATGGTGACCTAACAAGTGGTATCAGAGCCAAGGGATTGTTTTGGTTGTGATAAAGATCAAATTTCATGTTTTTTAGATTTATGAATTTTAGTGAGTTAGAAAATTTTAAAATTTTTTCAAAATCGTTTTTATCTAAAAAGTGAGATACTTTATCATAGTTTAGGTTAATATTGATTAGATCTAATAGAAATCCGTGCTTAAAAACGTGTTTTAGATTGAAATTTATGGATTTTTTTGACTGAAAGACGTAATTTTGCGAGTCTGACTTGAATATTGACGAGTTAGCCTTGAGTTTCTGCGAGTTTGGATTTGAATTTATGCGAGTTTGAAATTTTTAGAATTTCTGCGAGTTTAGACTTGAATTTCTGCGAGTTTGGATTTGAATTTCTGCGAGTTTGGACTTGAATTTCTGCGAGTTTGGATTTGAATTTTTGCGAGTTTGAAATTTTTTAGAATTTCTGCGAGTTTGGATTTGATTTTCTGCGAGTTTAAAATTTTTTTAGTTTCTGCGAGTTTGAAATTTTTTAAATTTCTGCGAGTTTGAAATTTTTTGAATTTCTGCGAATTTGAAAATTGGAATTCTGCGAGTTTGGAGATTTGAATTTCTGCGAGTTTGAAATTTTTAGAGCTGTTGCGAATTTGGATTTGAATTTTTGCGAGTTTGGAACTTTGAATTTCTGCGAGTTTGAAATATTTCTGCGAGTTTGGGTGTTTCCCCTTGGTTCTAGAAGAACCTTTTATCACAGCTCATTGGTTTACTACATGAGCTATAAATCTAATTACAAACATTTATAAACCATAATTATTAACAACCTATTACAAATTAAATGACTTACACTTTATAATAAAATATGTGTTCCTAACATTTAGAAACTAAATATTACTAAAATCTAGGTTTCATAGGGATAGACCGAAGCCATGAAGGAAGGGTTATTTTTGCTAGTTATTTCCATTGGTCCCATTGTGGGTCTCTTTTAACCACACATTTCCTACAGTATCTTGTATCTTTTTTTATTGTTATACCATGTTGAAGATAAAGGGAACACTGTTATAAATATTGGTACCCATACAATAATTTTCAGTCCAGACAATAACATTTGGAATGACACATATAGTCATATTCATTGTCATTATATTTGATATCTAAACTTATTCCCATTGTGATTCATGCCAATTAACCAAACGCCATCTTACTTCCTTCGTCTCATAAGAATTGTCTGCCTATTGTTTATTGAAGAAAAATGCATAGTTTTTATACGTGGCCAGTGATTATGATTTATTTTTCAGTTTTGCTATTCTAGTTAAAACTTAAATTAACTATTCATGTTTAATTTTTATTATAAGTTTAAGGTAAATTGCAAAAATCATCTTTGTAGTTTGGTCAAATTGCATGTTTAGACCACGACCTTTTGAATTTGCAGTGATCGTCCTTGTATGTAACTTTGGGATGCATATTCAGTCCTTGGCCAAAATTAAATGATAACAATACCTAAGGGGATTGAAGACGAGGGCATTATGGTCATTTAATTTTAGCCAAATACTGAATATGCAATCAAAAGTTCCCCACAAAAACGACCGTTGCACTTTCAGAAGGTCAAGAACCAAACTTGCAATTTGGCCACAACACAAGAACGATTTTTGCAATTTACTCATAAATTCGAAAGCAAAAAATGCTTTTTTATCAATTAAAATTTACGGTTTTTACATATATTATAATTTGTCCTTTTTTTAAACTAATATACTTCATAAATTATCAAATTTGGAAAATAGAATATAAGTATCTTTTAGTTATATTGATCCTAAAAAAAGATTATCTTCAACAACATCCTACGATCCTTAACTTCAAAAATATTTAAAAACTAATCATCCAACACTAATTAAAAGATATTAACAGACGAAGAGCATCCACTATGATAATTTTTTTAAAGGTTTATAATTGCGTTATGACATTAATTTATAAACCCTTTTGTTTTATTAACATATACCCGCTATGTAAAAAGATTTTCAAGTTTTATAAATATCTCACATAATTCAAATGCATTAACTGGTTCAATATTTTAGACTTCTTCATGCCACACAAGCTTGAAATGAATGTCCGCTATAGTTTACAGTAGATGTGGCAAAATAGGTGGGTCGGGTCATGAGTCTAGATGAGTTTGGGAGATGGTCTTCTAGAAACATAAATCTAAATGGGTATGGGTCTAGATGAGTTTTGGTCGGGTTAAACACATTTTCTTTTGCTTTTATAATAAAAAAGGAAAAAAGTGAAAAAAAAAAAAAAAAAAAAAAAAGTTGTTTGACCCGCTAGAACCGTCTCAATGCGTTAGGTAATTGTTTTATAATTGTATTTTCTATGAAATATCCAATTAAATCGATTTATAATTTGTAAGAAGACACAAGTAGACGTATCCCTTACTAAATATTTATCCAATTAAACTCATGTTTAACCAAATAATCTCAAATTACCATCTCTAGTTTACAAAATTTTAACCTTTTCATAATTTTAGGCCAACGCTAATGGCTCGGTTGGTTGCCACCCCAACCGAGCACACGGCCGAGTTAGTTCCACTAGCCCAACCGAGTGTGACCAATCAAAACCCCAACCTTTTCATTGTTCGTTTGTCAGCCAACCGAAATAGTTGACACTCCTCCCGAGAAAAATTCAGCCGTTGAGAAAAAACAAAGGAGTGTGACTTTAATTTAAGTTTCGGTTTTGAGAAAAAAAACAAGAAATACTCCAAGAACATATTTGAGGTTTAGTTTGGAATTAAGTACAAGGGTGGATGAAGAGAGTGTTTGAGGGGTGGTGTATTGGAATGAAGTTGCAACCGTTGTGGCTGCGGAGATGGAAGCCATTTGAGTAAGGTGCAAAAGATGAGAGAATGGGATAAGGATCCATATATCGACCACATAATTATGGATTTCTTATTTTTGTTTATTCTCCTTTTCATTTTTGGAAAATGTACATTTAAAAACTTTTCAAATGCATATTCATTTTACATGCAATGTGCCGTTTAAAAATGATTTTATTAAATACAATATGGTATAAAGTTATCAAAATAAGCCCAAAGATCAAAGAGTTTAACAAGACTATACCTCTTTTTGTTAGAATTGATTAAGTACATTGTTAAGATGATCTTATACGATTACAAGAAAGTATTAGAACTGATAAGAGAAATGCGCATCGGAGAAACTCATCTTCATCTCAAAAACGATTTAGTGAAACACGTACGACAATGAACAAATCAAGCATCACTTTAATTTTTATCGTTTTTTATTTTATTTTATTTGAATTATTAATGTAATGTTTATTTAACTATGAATGATTTAAAAAAAAAGTTATAATCATCATTGTGGTTATTACTAGCAAGTTATAATCAGGCGTAATTTTAAAGAAAGAAAACTATATAATATTTGTTGAGAGCCTTAGAGCATGGAGTGTGGTGGTGGGTTGCGTTCGCCACTCCAAAGTGGCACCTTCGCCACTCTTCGCCGGCCACCGCCACCATACCATCCACCTTCGCCGGTTGGAGTCTCGCCATTTCAACGACGCACAAAATAACAAAAGAATTTCGAATATTAACGTTTCAACGACGCACAAAATGAGGGTGAGTGGGGCCCAATTGAAGACGTTTGAGTTAGTTGTGATTGGGGGGTACTTTTAAGTGAGTGTGTTGGAGTGATGTGGAAGTGATGTGACACAAGTAGGGCCCAAATGAAGAGAAAACTTGTGTCATGACACTCTATGCTCTTAGAGCATCTCCATCCATAAAGCCCAAACCGGCGTTATTGGGTGTTACCCGACGTTAGCCGTTGGAGCCCTCGCATTAAACCGGCGTTAAAGTACCGGCGTTAACACCATAACTTGCGTTATTTGCTTCTTTTTTTTTTCTTTTTTTTTTTTTTCATTTATGCCCCTAAATGATGTTGGAAAATTAGTGCACTTGTGGGATAAATTCACACCTGGTAATGGGTCAGGAGGTACGGAGTGTACACCCATAAGGTCCCTGAACACCCTGACTCTTTTAGTGGAAAGTACTGCTAGTGTTATAAAGTACTGCTAGTGAAAAGTACTCCTAGTGGAAAATACTGCTAGTATTATGAAAGTACTGCTAAGTGACAGTTTCAACTGCTTAATGATCACGTTTAATTGGTCATGTAACCACTAACAGCTATAATGGGGATAATTATGTGGCGATTAATGGGCCGATTAATTCTCATAATTCCATTTGACTAGCTCAGAGTAATTTCATATAAATAGGATATCTTATCATGCATGAAGAACATACAGAAAACGATTAACACTTCTAAGCAAAAGGGTTATTGAACTGTGCCTAATTCTATAACCACATTTGGTCTTATCCCAAGTAGATATTCGTGTAACCCAGGCATTAGGGTCGAATAGTTTACTTTAGAAAGTGATCACACGATTCCAAGTGATATCCGGTAACCACATAGTGGTATTGTTTCTGCCTTGATTATCTTACCCTGTTCTGGGACATACACACCAACAATCAAAGTAAACTATTTGTGATAATCAATGGCTGCTGCTGCAATGAAACACATGGCTTCAAACTTTGCCAAGCTTGATAAGTTTGAAGGGATGGACTTTAGGAGATGGCAGAAGAAGATGCACTTCTTGCTGTCAAGCATGAGTGTGGTTTATGTGCTAACCACTCCTATCCCTGATGATGGGGATGATGCTACTGTGGAGCAGATCAGGAGGAGGAGCAAATGGGAGAATGATGACTACATTTGCAGAGGTCTAATCCTCAATGGTATGTCTGATTCTCTGTTTGATATTTATCAGAACTTTGAATCTTCCAAAGTATTGTGGGATTCCTTGGATGCCAAATATATGGCCGAGGATGCATCAAGTAAGAAGTTCCTTGTAAGTAATTTCACAAATTACAAAATGACTGACTCAAGACCAGTTATGAAACAATACAATGAACTTCTTGGTATACTTGGAAGGTTTACACAACACAATATGCACATGGATGAGGCTATTCAAGTCTCTTGTGTCATTGATAAACTTCCCCCTTCTTGGAAAGATTTCAAGCATACCTTGAAACATAAAAAGGAGGAGTTAACTCTGATTGAGTTGGGCAGTCATCTGCGCATTGAGGAATCTCTCAAGGTGCATGATAATGACAAGCCAAAGAGTAGCAATGCTACTGGTGCATCTGTTGTCAATATGGTGGAGCATAACAACTCCACCAGGTACAATGACAACAAAAGCAAACGCAAATATCATGACAACACAAAGGCAGATCCTAACAAGAAGGCAACACCTACTTGTTGGAAATGTGGCAAAACTGGTCACATTAAAAGGGATTGCAAAGGTGTTAAGGTTGGTGGCAAAGCCAATGGATCAGGCACTAATGGGTCAGGGAGTGGTGGTTCTTCCAACTCACTGAAAGGTCAGAATATGGTTAATAAGTCTTTTCAGATTTATTATGTTACATATGTATTTGAATCTCATTATGTGCAGGATGATGAAGTTGCGTGGTGGGTTGACTCTGGTGCAACAGTTCATGTGTGTAAAGATAGAAGCTGATTCAAGACTTATGAGTCATTGAATGATGGTTCTATTCTTCACATGGGAAATGAGTCAACAGCCTTGGTGCATGGTCGTGGTTGTGTAGATCTTAGATTTAGTTCTGAAAAGATTGTAACTTTGTTTGATGTTATTCATGTTCCTGATATCAGGAAGAACTTGGTTTCAAGTAGTATTTTGAATAATCATTGATATAAACAAGTTATTGAGTCTGATAAATTTGTTCTTTCTAAGCATGGTGCTTTTATTGGTTTTGGTTATTTGTGTAAACAAATGTTCAGGCTTAATATTGTCACTGATCGTGTTAATTCAGCCTTTGTGACCACCAGTGACCTGACTGACTCTACCCTTTGGCATGCTAGACTTGGCCATGTACACTATAAAAGAATGCAAGATATGTCTAAGGATGGGTTAATTCCAGCCTTTGATATGGACACTGAAAAGTGTAAAACTTGCATGTTGACTAAGATCACCAAGAAACCTTTTCAGGGTGTTAGTTGTGAGACTAAGCTCATGGAGCTTATACACAGTGACCTGTGTGATTTGCATGCCAATCCTTCTTTGGAGAATAAGAAGTAGACATTTATTGATGATGCTTCAAGGTTTTGTTATGTCTATCTGTTACATACCAAGGATGAAGCATTAGATAAATTCAAAGTGTTTAAAACTGAAGTTGAATTACAACTTGGGTCCCTGATCAAAAGATTAAGGACTGATAGGGGAGGTGAGTACATGGATACTCTGTATTTTCAGTCTGTTGGTATAATCCATGAAACGACTGCCCCTTATACTCCTCAGCAAGATGGTATTTCTGAAAGGAAAAACAGGGTGCTGAAGGAGATGGTTAATTCCATGTTGTCCTATTCAGGACTGAGTCAAAGGTTCTGGGGTGAAGCTATATTGTCACAATTCTCAATTTCCGGTCATTTCTCAAACTCAATATTCATCATATTAGTTCATGCATGATTTTACATTTCACGTTAAACGCATAAATTCTTATTAAATAAACGCTATCGAACGATCTTTTATTTTGAACAATTGATCCGACACTTCCCAAAACTTATCCTGATATATTTTTATACTCAATTTAAGACCATAAATATAATATTATGAGTTTACCCGGTGTTTTAAATTTATTTTGTATATAAATGGTTATATTTATATAATTATGACGGTTTTCGTAAATTCAACATGATAATTATTATTTCACTCAAATTTTGTAAGGAATGTATTTTCTATAAAATTTTATGACTTCAATATATTTTATTTTGATCTGTTAAAATTTATTTTTAGCTAACGCTACCTTAAATGCTTAAATAAATACACAAATTATTAATTATCCTTAATCAATTTCACATTTACTCTACATTAACTACTACTAAATGCATTTGGTCATTTTTTTTTAAGTGTCGACATAAGTGGTGACTCACATTCAATTGTGTACAAATATCCTAAGTCTACATTACTTGCATTAATATATACACAAACTACTACACATAGTAAAGATAATATCTAGTGTGAAAATCATTTTCCTCTCTTCTTCTCTAGCACAAAACCGGCCAACCTATGAAACAAGGAATAAACCATTATTTTTTGAAGATCAAGTAATTTTACAAGTCCTACTAGTGATCTATGTAAGGTTTTGAAATAAAAACCTATAGATTAATTAAGGTTTTCATCATTTTCATCCACAACATCATTCAAGTAAGCATCTCATATTCATTTTCATCTTTCATATTCATTTCTTTATGTTATTTCATCATTTTTGCAAGAATCATGCATGTTACATATGAGTTTATACCACTTTTGTTGTTTTTATTACTTATTATGAAATATAATCATCCTATAAATTATTCCTTGTAACATACCATTTTTGATGATGTCTAGGAACCCATGACACCCTAAGAAGGTGTATGGTAGGATTAGAATAGCTTCGGAGTTGTTTTGAATTGGTTAGAATAGGTTTTGCGCGTGAAAAACTCATTTCGACAAGTCTAATTAAGGGTCTGTTGGTTTTTGTTAAATCTAGAATTTTCGTCAGTGATTAAAAATTATTGGGCTAGATATTTAGAAAATACACTTTAAAACGAAAACGTGGCCGCTTGAATGGGTTAAAACGGAGTTATAACGAAGAAGTTATGTTATTTTCAAATTTGACAACGAAAACTATAAAATCCAGAAAATTCAGCATGTTATATTAACTTTTTACGAGTCAAAAATGAGTCTTAAGCGTTATTAAATGTGTCGACTTATCAAAAATGTATTAGTATATATTATCACGATTCCAAGGATATATAAAACGTAGAAAACAGACTTATAACGACTAAGTTATTCACATTTTAAACAAGTTGCCGTAACTATTTTATATAAGCATAACTAATATATTTTCTAATAGACAAACATATCGGCCGCGAATGACCATGTTGAGGGTTGTTTTTAACATTGATGGAGTACTTTTTATGAAACGATGTCTTCTAGTAAAAAGTAAGTTCGCCTAGCCTATTTTCCAAAACGTCCAACCGTTTGTCAAACGGAGTTGTAACGAATAACATACGGTCACTTAAACTTTGCCGAAAATCACCCTTAAACAATATTTTGGATACAAGTACCATACTTCACCTATACTTTTCTCCATGATCGAGACCTCTATGATAAAAACTTAAATGCTAAAACTTTGAGATAATGATACAAGCTTCCCAAAACCGTTGAGTTCGTTTCCTAACACTCGACGTGCACCATTTTACGACTAGCTTTTCAAGGCCATTTAGTCACTCTCATGACTTGCCAAATTATATTGTTTTACGAGGAAAAGTTATAATTTCATAATAAATCACAAAATGACTATCGTAGGATATCATTTCAACGTAAATACTTGTAAAGTATTTGGTAACTTGACAATATGTCATAAACATATATTTCGACGATAAACTTTATTTTCCAAAATGTACAAGTGGTATGGATATCATATGAGTTTGCATGCACGACATTGTTTCATGACTTATATTAGAGCATATCATTCATATTAGGTTGCGGATAGAGATCGCACCTCATTTCAGTGTATCTACTTTTGTCACCATAATCATTGCATCAGGTGAGTTCGTAGCCCCACTTTTACTCGTTTAATTGTTTTATAAACTCTTCGGGGGAGATACATGCTCAACTACTTGCTTTTACTTTACATTTATATGAACTTAAATACCTTTTGTTTCACTCTATGTGCGCGTAAGTAGATTATGCCCGAACTAAATTGATCACTATGTTATGAACGCTATTAGTTGAAACACTTTCCTTGATTTTGAACCCTTCGACATGTATATTTGAACTCTTTTAAATTGATTCGGACCCTTTAACATATAAGTGAGCACTTTGGACTTGATTTGAACTTTTTGACATATAGTCGAACTCTTTTAACTTGTAAAGGACCCTTTTGATATATTTTGAACATGTTTGACATAATATTGAACACTTTAACTATTTTGAACATTTTGATATGTTTTGAGCTCTTGGACTGTTCTGAACTTTTAAACTCGGCTTAAATATTTGAACTTAATTACGAACTTTTGAACGGAACCCTTGAACTTAAATACGAACTTATGACTTGTTTGAACTTATTGAACTGGACGTGTAATGACCTTCACTATAAAGTCTCCCATGGTCGGAGCATCACTATAAAGTCTCCCATGTTCGGAGCATCACTATAAAGTCTCCCTTGTCCGGAGCAACCTTAAGCCTCCCCGGTCCGGAGCAGAATGTCTCCCTATGGGAACGGAGCATTTTCAATCTATGTCTCCCTTGTTCGGAGCAGTGCAAATTCTCCCATGTTCGGAGTGTTCTTAATTGTATATAATAGTTGTATGATGTACTGTTCGTACATTCGCATTGTTAGTCTCCTATTAGTAGGTAGTATGGATAGCGCTATTAGAGGTCGGCCAACCTCTCGTCCACTATGTTACGGGACACATATTATTTATTCTAGGGGCTTTGCCTGGCATACATTATTATATACGTGGTACTATATTGTGAATTATTGTGGTAACTTTTAATCGACTATTAGACACACTATATTTTGTGCAATGGGTTGTGAACACACAGGTTGCAAGTTTTGTATGGGCGGAACTTGGAACTTAGTGGATTTACAATGCCTTTGCTTTGTGAACTCATTTGGCAACGTGTGCATGAACATAAACTATACATATTTTGGCAGTGGATTGTGAACACAGGTTGCAAGTTTTGTATGGGCGGAACTTGGAACTGAGTGGATTTACAATGCCTTTGCTTTGTGGACTATTCTAAATGACCAAAAACTTTGCCTTGTTGCATGAACGCTCTTTAAAAGCTTTACTTGTTAACCAAACTCTATGAACTCACTCAACCATTGTGTTGACACTTTTAGCATGTTTTATCTCAGGTATCTAAGGCATTCACTTCATGGCATGCATTTGGACTTATCATAGAGTCGCGATGTCGACACG
Source organism: Chrysanthemum seticuspe (assembly GCA_019973895.1). Taxonomy (NCBI): domain Eukaryota; kingdom Viridiplantae; phylum Streptophyta; class Magnoliopsida; order Asterales; family Asteraceae; genus Chrysanthemum; species Chrysanthemum seticuspe. The sequence continues at coordinate 272,700,675 of BPTQ01000004.1, forward strand.
TCTCACCTATATTTTTATGCACTTAATTATCGTTTGAATGTAACAAACTCATTTTGGTATATTGGAAATATTTTGGGACCTATGTTTTGTAAACTCTGATTATTTTACTTTACCAAACGATATTTTCAAAACGACACTTTAGGTCGTTCGATATAACTGAAACTTTGATGTTATGACAGTCATCCCCCAGGAATTCCATTCCGCTGCAAAACAGGTAATTTGGGGGTGTGACAGATTGGTATCAGAGCATCGGTTATAGAGAACTAGGTTGCATCATTGACCCTAGACTATAACCACATCATCATAGCATCTCATCATATCATTATAAGTGCATACTCCTTATACCTGCGGACTTATGACTCAACACCAAACATCATATGAGACGATTAGTCCAAGCATTGCATAGTTACTCCTAAATTATACATAGCCTGATCACCTATGTCTAATTCAAGAAGAATCATGCAATGAAGGGAGTAGTAGTCTCATATGTGTAAGCAATTCCGTAATCGAGCCAAATTTTCAAAAGATTTTCTTCAAACCACTTGTTTCTAGTTTGATCCGAGCGACAGTTCTTGTTTGATGAGTTGCAAAGATCAAGCTAGAAACAAGTTGTTGCTCAAACCGATTTACTCTAATCTCATGACAGTTCTTGTTTGATGAGTTGTGAGATTAAGTAAAAATCGGTTACCTAAAAATCTTTTGAGGGTTTTGCTCGAGATTGGGAAAGCTTGCCTCATCAAACCCAATCATAAGAAAGCATGTATTTAGGACGGGAAATGCTCACGATAGCACGAGAACATACTTAGTTGGTTGAGGAACCCATATGCATGAGCATTGACATGATCTGTAAAACCCTAAAATCTCAAACGCGTGAAATGACAATTTTGCCCTCCAATTTAAATTTATACAAACTCGGGAAACACTTCAACATCGTTAAACAAATTATATCATTAATAATATTCATCCATTATGAAGAAATTAACTTATGTTATAAATTTAAAAGAAACATGAAAGATTAAATCCTAAGTAACTATTAAATGTACCAAAGTGTAAAAATTAACTTAAACTAAAAAGAGGACTAAATACATTATGTATAGATAAGTATGGAAGTTACAAAAACTTGGTCTTCTTCCCCCCCTATGACCGGCCTCCCCATTACTCCCCCATTAATTTCTCAATCAATTATAATCAATCCCATTTACCATTTCCATCTTCATTTCAAAATACCAAGAAACCCTAAAACTATTTTTCTCTCATCTCCATTGGCGGCCATAAATTATTTCCATCATTTTGATCCGAATTTCATACAAAACAAAGGTTCCTTGGAGGCTCGTGATAGTGTATGATCGATTGGTGGACGTGGTGATTGTGTTTGGTTCGAAAAGGAGCTAGGTCGTGGGGTGTTTATTGTGTACGTGGGTTATATAAAGCCTAGGAGGCTTGGTCTTGATTTTGGTGCTTTGATTCGTGTTCCTTGTCACGTACACGCTACGAGGTTAACGTATCATCATCTCTCGTATCTTTCTTTGTGTTTCTCATTCAATTCGTGGCTTTGGATGATGTTTCTAAGGCTTGTATTCGATTTGTATAACACATAAAATCATGAATACAATTGTCACATGAAATGATAACATAACTATACATAAAACCTTGATCTTTAATCTATGTAACTCGAAATGATGTATGACATGAATATGAATACAAAACTGAAATTGGTTCTTCTTTATGTCGATTTATATGTGTGATAATAAAGGGTTTAATGTGCTTGTAAAATATACGAATACGTATGTGATTAATGGAGTTGATAACGAATGAATTACGGGTTTGTTTTGATATGATAAGGGGCGTACTATATATTAATTTGGAAAGGATGATTCGAATTAAAATGTTATCATATCATGAGTCTTATAATCTTGTAATAATCGAGCTAAAATGGTTTAGAATGGATACGTAATCATAATCTAAAACTAGGGTTTGTAATTACTTAATTTAATAAAGTTAAGGGGTTATTTTGTAAATTATGAAACTTGATGGATTAACTTGTTGATATTGTAACTAAATGGATTTAATGAGTAAAATGAGTAAACTTGCTATATTTAAACTTTTAACCCTATACTTTACATTATTGACATTTTAAACCCTAAACTTTTGTAACTTGTCATAAATGATAATTAAATCATAATCATACTCATTTTCATTATTTAACTATAGACAAGTGACTAAAGTTACTAAATATGGAAACCTGCTAATTATGGAAAGTTGCTAAATATGGAAACCTGCCTAAAATAGAAAGCTTCCTAAAATAGAAAGTACTTAAAATGGAAAGATTACTAAAAATGGAAAGCCGTCTTAATCGAGTAATCTTATTCTTATAGAACGTTATTTAATTCATATAGGTTCTGGACGACGGGATTGATCTCTTTCTTGATTTTACTTTCATTGTGATTTGCTTCGAATAAGGTACAGATATTCTGACCTTACCTCTTGAGGTTTCTCATGATTCGTATTCATCTTTCGATTCTAGCTTGATATGTTATGCTTTACTCTAAGCCTCTTTATTAGGGCTTCCCTATGACTCTGCTATGCTCCCTTTGATATGAACGTTGATATGAACCATCTGATATGAAACTTTGATATGAACTTTGATATGAACTCTGATATGAACTTTGATATGAACTCTGATATGAACTTTGATATGAACTATGATATGAAACCTTATGATATGATATGATTATGCTTTGACCCGTCAGTTTGATACCCGAGCCAAATATGTTTCCTAGTCAGGAAGGTAACCTGACTGTGTCATTGATGCACCAATGGCATGACTCCAGTGTGTACGAGTGATGATACACACCGTCCCCATTCTGATATGATTATGAGCTCACTATATGTATATGATTTGGCCACTATGTTTCTGGGGGGCGTGTGGATGCATCCTAGATATGATATGTTTCGAGGGATTTGATCTGATTGGAGCTTTGTCTGGTGAATGATGTCGGGTGCAATCCGCGTCTTCACAATTCTGGGAGTTAGCTACTCCATTTGTTACTGAGGTCTCCCCTCCTATTATGTATGGTATTCCGAGGTCACCCCTCCGAATACAATGGCTACTTATGATATGATATGATATGATATGTTTCTGGGCTCGGGTAGATTTCTGATAACCCTTACACTTTTGATAAACCTATATTGTACCTTCCGTTTAATCTGTATTACTTGTTCATTACTCGATACCCTTATATGATTCACTTTTACCAAGATATTGATACTCCATTACATTGATCTGTCACACTTTCATTCCATTACTTCAGATTATCGTTCCATTCACGTACCGGGTTATTATATGTTATTGGATTTGATTATGATATTCATGTTTATATGACTACTGATTACTCTGTATGATATGTATGTATGCGATATAAGATTACCTGTTGTCATCTGATGATATGCTATCTTACTGCTATTGTGATCCTTTGATTTGTCTGGTAACCGTGCTTGTGTGAAATCGATTGTTGATCTGTTTATCTTTTATACCTCGTTCGATTAATCTCGTGGACTATGACTATCCGTGGTGTCCTTATCTACTTGTTGTTGACCTGCCATGTTCGCATTTCTGTTTATGCTACTGTTTGATTGGTGGATGGTTCAACTTATGACGTCTAGCTTGTTAACTTGTTTAATTGCCCTGCTATGTATTTAGTTCCTTTAATTATAGTGTTCATACTGTATTCCTACTTGTTACTTGTGACTGCCATGTTTTGATTACCGTTATGATACTGATCATGTCTTCAATTAAGAGTTTTGACCTGTGTGAATTGTCATGCTCACTGATTTATTTATTGCTTCCGCTTTCCTGTAGATATCTGTTTGGCTTGTATGTATTTTTGATTTCCTGAATTGATTGTATGGCATATACGTTGTGTGGATGCTATGCCTGCTATGTTGCTTTTGTTTCAGTTCTTGTATGTCTGGTTTGTATGTGCTTGTTTATATGTCATCGATGCTTTGCTTCGCTTCGCTCTCCTTGTTATCTGTTCGTTTTGGATGTCTGTATAATTGTGTTCTGCAGGATCCTCTTTGACTCATTACTCTCATTTCGCTACGACTTTGTTATCCGTTCCTTTGTTTCACTTTGCATTTCAGATTTTATTTAGCTTTCGCTTTGTTATATCTGTTCACTGGGCTTTTTAAGCTCAGCCGCATTTCTTTTCCTGCGGCAGGTTTTAGGTTTGAAGATGGGCTTTGATTGGGCTGAGAGGTGGATTATCTGAGTGGACTAACCCTAGTTACCTTATTATTTGGACTTGTTTTGGCGGGCTTTTGTTTTGAGATTTCATTTTATTTTAACTTTTGGATTTTGTAATTTCCTTGTAAATCTTTGGTTATTATGACTTGGTACATTATTATTTAAAGACTTCCGCTTGAAAATTTTACTTGTATGTTCTGATATGACACCAGACTGTGACACTTCTACCCTTGTCGGGTTGGGGTGTTACATGATCATTTAGACTATACACGAGCATAAATTTTTAGAACCCTTGTCGAGATTCCGACTATTGTATCATTAATCGAATCACGAGGACGTGATTCCGCTGACATGGGAAGAATGTCACAATTCTCAATTTCCGGTCATTTCTCAAACTCAATATTCATCATATTAGTTCATGCATGATTTTACATTTCACGTTAAACGCATAAATTCTTATTAAATAAACGCTATCGAACGATCTTTTATTTTGAACAATTGATCCGACACTTCCCAAAACTTATCCTGATATATTTTTATACTCAATTTAAGACCATAAATATAATATTATGAGTTTACCCGGTGTTTTAAATTTATTTTGTATATAAATGGTTATATTTATATAATTATGACGGTTTTCGTAAATTCAACATGATAATTATTATTTCACTCAAATTTTGTAAGGAATGTATTTTCTATAAAATTTTATGACTTCAATATATTTTATTTTGATCTGTTAAAATTTATTTTTAGCTAACGCTACCTTAAATGCTTAAATAAATACACAAATTATTAATTATCCTATAGATTAATTAAGGTTTTCATCATATTCATCCACAACATCATTCAAGTAAGCATCTCATATTCATTTTCATCTTTCATATTCATTTCTTTATGTTATTTCATCATTTTTGCAAGAATCATGCATGTTACATATGAGTTTATACCACTTTTGTTGTTTTTATTACTTATTATAAAATATAATCATCCTATAAATTATTCCTTGTAACATACCATTTTTGATGATGTCTAGGAACCCATGACACCCTAATAAGGTGTATGGTAGGATTAGAATAGCTTCGGAGTTGTTTTGAATGGGTTAGAATAGGTTTTGCGCGTGAAAAACTCATTTCGACAAGTCTAATTAAGGGTCTGTTGGTTTTTGTTAAATCTGGAATTTTCGTCAGTGAGTAAAAATTATTGGGCTAGATATTTAGAAAATACACTTTAAAACGAAAACGTGGCCGCTTGAATGGGTTAAAACGGAGTTATAACGAAGAAGTTATGCTATTTTCAAATTTGACAACGAAAACTATAAAATCCAGAAAATTCAGCATGTTATATTAACTTTTTACGAGTCAAAAATGAGTCTTAAGCGTTATTAAATGTGTCGACTTATCGAAAATGTATTAGTATATATATTATCACGATTCCAAGGATATATAAAACGTAGAAAACGGACTTATAACGACTAAGTTATTCACATTTTAAACAAGTTGCCGTAACTATTTTATATAAGCATAACTAATATATTTTCTAATAGACAAACATATCGGCCGCGAATGACCATGTTGAGGGTTGTTTTTAACATTGATGGAGTACTTTTTATGAAACGATGTCTTCTAGTAAAAAGTAAGTTCGCCTAGCCTATTTTCCAAAACGTCCAACCGTTTGTCAAACGGAGTTGTAACGAATAACATACGGCCACTTAAACTTTGCCGAAAACCACCCTTAAACAATATTTTGGATACAAGTACCATACTTCACCTATACTTTTCTCCATGATCGAGACCTCTATGATAAAAACTTAAATGCTAAAACTTTGAGATAATGATACAAGCTTCCCAAAACCGTTGAGTTCGTTTCCTAACACTCGACGTGCACCATTTTACGACTAGCTTTTCAAGGCCATTTAGTCACTCTCATGACTTGCCAAATTATATTGTTTTACGAGGAAAAGTTATAATTTCCTAATAAATCACAAAATGACTATCGTAGGATATCATTTCAACGTAAATACTTGTAAAGTATTTGGTAACTTGACAATATGTCATAAACATATATTTCGACGATAAACTTTATTTTCCAAAATGTACAAGTGGTATGGATATCATATGAGTTTGCATGCACGACATTGTTTCATGACTTATATTAGAGCATATCATTCATATTAGGTTGCGGATAGAGATCGCACCTCATTTCAGTGTATCTACTTTTGTCACCATAATCATTGCATCAGGTGAGTTCGTAGCCCCACTTTTACTCGTTTAATTGTTTTATAAACTCTTCGGGGGAGATACATGCTCAACTACTTGCTTTTACTTTACATTTATATGAACTTAAATACCTTTTGTTTCACTCTATGTGCGCGTAAGTAGATTATGCCCGAACTAAATTGATCACTATGTTATGAACGCTATTAGTTGAAACACTTTCCTTGATTTTGAACCCTTCGACATGTATATTTGAACTCTTTTAAATTGATTCGGACCCTTTAACATATAAGTGAGCACTTTGGACTTGATTTGAACTTTTTGACATATAGTCGAACTCTTTTAACTTGTAAAGGACCCTTTTGATATATTTTGAACATGTTTGACATAATATTGAACACTTTAACTATTTTGAACATTTTGATATGTTTTGAGCTCTTGGACTGTTCTGAACCTTTGAACTCGGCTTAAATATTTGAACTTAATTACGAACTTTTGAACGGAACCCTTGAACTTAAATACGAACTTATGACTTGTTTGAACTTATTGAACCGGACGTGTAATGACCTTCACTATAAAGTCTCCCATGGTCGGAGCATCACTATAAAGTCTCCCATGTTCGGTGCATCACTATAAAGTCTCCCTTGTCCGGAGCAACCTTAAGCCTCCCCGGTCCGAAGCAGAATGTCTCCCTATGGGAACAAAGCATTTTCAATCTAAGTCTCCCTTGTTCGGAGCAGTGCAAATTCTCCCATGTTCGGAGTGTTCTTAATTGTATATAATAGTTGTATGATGTACTATTCGTACATTCGCATTATTAGTCTCCTATTAGTAGGTAGTATGGATAGCGCTATTAGAGGTCGGCCAACCTCTCGTCCACTATGTTACGGGACACATATTATTTATTCTAGGGGCTTTGCCTGGCATACATTATTATATACGTGGTACTATATTGTGAATTATTGTGGTAACTTTTAATCGACTATTAGACACACTATATTTTGTGCAATGGGTTGTGAACACACAGGTTGCAAGTTTTGTATGGGCGAAATTTGGAACTGAGTGGATTTACAATGTCTTTGCTTTGTGAACTCATTTGGCAACGTGTGCATGAACATAAACTATACATATTTTGGCAGTGGATTGTGAACACACAGGTTGCAAGTTTTGTATGGGCGGAACTTGGAACTGAGTGGATTTACAATGCCTTTGCTTTGTGGACTATTCTAAATGACCAAAAACTTTGCCTTGTTGCATGAACGCTCTTTAAAAGCTTTACTTGTTAACCAAACTCTATGAACTCACTCAACCATTGTGTTGACACTTTTAGCATGTTTTATCTCAGGTATCTAAGGCATTCACTTCATGGCATGCATTTGGACTTATCCTAGAGTCGCGATGTCGACGCGTCTCACCTATATTTTTATTCACTTAATTATCGTTTGATTGTAACAAATTCATTTTGGTATATTGGAAATATTTTGGGACCTATGTTTTGTAAACTCTGATTATTTTACTTTACCAAACGATATTTTCAAAACGACACTTTAGGTCGTTCGATATAACTGAAACTTTGATGCTATGACAGTCATCCCTCAGGAATTTCATTCCGCTGCAAAATAGGTATATTGGGGGTGTGACATATATTAACAACTTGCTATTTATTAAATAAGGTTCCTAACGAAAGGAACAAGGTTACCCCATATGAACTCTGGACTAAAAGGAAACCCAACCTGAACTATCTCATGGTCTAGGGTTGTAGGGCTGTTGTAAGACTCCCTGATCCAAAGCTAAAGACTTTGGGTGAAAGAGGCATTGACTGCATCTTTGTTGGATATGCTGAGCATTCCAAGGCTTTTAGGTTCTATGTTATTGAACCTAATGAATATGTTTCAATTAATTCTATAATTGAATCAAGGGATGCAAACTTTGATGAGAATAGATTCTCATCAGTCCCTAGACCAAGTCAGAGGATTCCTAATGGAACTCATGACAGTGGTGTATCAGAGGTCTCTGATGATGAACTATCAGTGGTCCCTGATGAGGTTGTGGTTCAACAACCTGAACCTGTGCTCAGGAAGAGCAAAAGGGTCAGGACTCCAAAGTCATTTGGACCTGAGTTTCAACTATACTTGGTTGAAGGAACAAGGATGAGGTCTCAGACTAATACTCCTATTGCTTCATTGTTGAGGATGATCCCAAGACATTTGAAGAAGCAATGAAGTCCCAGGATATTACTTTCTGGAAAGAAGCAATCAATGATGAGATGGATTCCATCATGGGGAACAACACTTGGGTGTCAGTTGATCTACCTCCTGGTTGCAAACCTTTGGTTTGCAAATGGATTTTCAAAAGGAAAATGAATGTAGATGGAACTATTGAAAAGTTCAAGGCTAGACTAGTTATTCAGGGCTTTAAACAAAAGTCAGGGATAAACTACTTTGATACTTATGCCCCTGTGGCTCGTATTAGTACCATAAGACTGCTGATTGCTTTGTTATCTATTCATAATCTGGTTATTCATCAGATGGATGTGAAAACAGCTTTCTTGAATGGTGAATTGGATGAGGAGGTTTATATGAACCAACCTCAGGGCTTCATCTTGCTTGGAAATGAAACCAAGGTGTGTAAACTGATTAAGTCTCTTTATGGACTAAATCAGGCCCCTAAGCAATGGCATCAAAAATTTGATGAAGTGGTTTTGTCTAGTGGTTATGTTCTTAACCAAGCTGACAAATGTGTGTATAGCAAATTTGATGAATCTGGTAAAGGAGTCATCATTTGTCTATATGTTGATGACATGTTAATTTTTGGCACTGACCAAAATCAGGTTGACCTAACAAAGGAATTTTTGTCATCAAGGTTCTCCATGAAGGACATGGGGGAGGCTGATGTTATCCTTGGTATAAGGATTAAACATGAAAGTAAAAGAATTTCTATCTCTCAGTCTCATTATATTGAGAAGGTACTGAGGAAATTCAATTACTTTGATTGTACTCCAGTGAGTACACCTATGGATACTTGTGAGAAGTTGATGCCTAATCATGGCAAGGCTGTATCTCAACTTGAGTATTCTAGGGTAATTGGCTGCCTGATGTATGCCATGACTTGTACAAGACCTGATATTGGTTTTGCAGTGGGAAAATTGAGCAGGTATACTAGTAATCCTAGTGCTCATCACTGGCAAGTAGTTCAGAGGGTACTGAAGTATTTGAAAAGAACTATGGATTATAGTCTCTCATGTACTAGTTACCCATCAGTGTTGGAAGGATACACTGATGCAAGTTGGATCAGTAACACTGAAGACAATTCGTCTACCAGTGGCTGGGTATTCCTACTTGGTGGAGGTGCAATTTCTTGGGCATCCAAGAAACAAACTTGCATCACTAGTTCAACAATGGAATATGAATTTGTGGCCTTAGCAGCTGCTGGTAAAGAAGCTGAATGGTTGAAAAACTTGCTTCTTGAGATTCCTTTGTGGCCTAAACCTATAGCACCTATTTCTATCTGTTGTGATAGTGCAGCTACATTGGCTAAGGCTTATAGCCAGATGTACAATGGTAAGTCTAGACACTTAGGTGTCAGACATAGCATGATTCGTGAGCTTATCATAAATGGGGTGGTATCTATAGAGTTTGTTAGATCTCAACAAAATTTAGCTGATCACTTGACGAAGGGTCTGGCTAGAGACTTGGTTATAAAGTCTGCTAAAGGGATGGGTTTAAGTCCAACTTAGTCACTGAATGCTAGGACACCCAACTCCCTCCTGAGGAAACTTGGGAGATGAGTTCAATGTAGAAAGCTGAACATTCAGTGGACTGGAGCACATGTTTTATTTACATCCCAAGGTTGTGCTCAGAACCTGCTGAAAGGAGGATGAGGTCTTTACTTCTTAATGGTTAATTTTCTTTGAAAAAGTGCTTGGCAGGAGCATGAATAAAGAGGAACCACCTATGTAAATGTTGAAGTTTTGCCGCTTCAGGGAGCTTTGGACTTTTAGCTTTTACAACTTTTATGAATTTGAATATGGACACATGGCTTGTATAGTGTCAGGAGCTGATAAGTGTTTGAAAACCTGTGTGTATTTTATCTTCAGGTATTCAAATGGGTTGAAGGGTTCAATTCTTAGAACACCCTGATTCTCGAATATTTGAACGTGTAATGTACTACGATGGAAATTCAATCCTCAGGATATTTTCGTTTATGCACATGTTTTTTTTAATGTTTGTTTTTCATGCAAAGGAAGTGAACTAATTTTGGGGAGGATTGTTGGAAAATTAGTGCACTTGTGGGATTAGTTCACACCTGGTAATGGGTCAGGAGGTACGAAGTGTACACCCATAAGGTCCCTGAACACCCTGACTCTTTTAGTGGAAAGTACTGCTAGTGTTATAAAGTACTGCTAGTGGAAAGTACTGCTAGTGGAAAGTACTGCTAGTATTATGAAAGTACTGCTAAGTGACAGTTTCAACTGCTTAATGACCACGTTTAATTGGTCATGTAACCACTAACAACTATAATGGGGATAATTATGAGGCGATTAATGGGCCGATTAATTCTCATAATTCCATTTGACCAGCTCAGAGTAATTTCCTATAAATAGGATATCTGATCATGCATGAAGAACATACAGAAAACGATTAACACTTCTAAGCAAAAAGGTTATTGAATTGTGCCTAATTCTATAACTACATTTGGTCTTATCCCAAGTAGATATTCGTGTAACCCACGCATTAGGGTCGAATAGTTTACTTTGGAAAGTGATCACACGATTCCAAATGATATCCGGTAACCACATAGTGGTATTGTTTCTGCCTTGATTATCTTACCCTGTTCTGGGACATACACACCAACAAATGAGGGGTTGTTTTTGTAAATTGTTGGAGTGTTAAAGTTTAACTTGAGAATGCTATTGTTGTGGGTGTTTTTTTTAGGATGTTAAGGTGAAATGTTAAAGCTGATGTGGCGCTGTGATACTCGCCATTTTAGAAAGTAGTGCTAAGCCAAAAGTCAGAAGTACTGCTAGCTTAAGAAAGCACTGCTAAGCCAAAAGTTAGTTATAACTTTTGGCGGGAAAGTCTGTTTTGCTCCTTCCTCCTATTTCTCCTTCCTCCCAATTGTATAAATACTCTTTTCCATTTCACTTGTAATTCATTCACTGAAAAGACTTGTAATATTTCTCTCTCTTAATTCCATTACAAACTAAGTGAATCATTTGATTACAAATACGGTTTCATTTCTTCTTACGTGATCCCCTGTTTGTTTTCATCAACAACTACATTTCATAACTGATTTCTGGTTGTTTACAATTTGTATACATCAAGTGGTATTCAGAACCCTTTTCTGGCACCATATAATATTCAAGAGTGTTAAACCAACATTCTTGATTTTCCCGTCATCTTCTCCGGCGAAATTCCGGCAAGAAACAAGATTTTCCGGCAAAGAAATTAGTCACCACTAATTTCACATATTCTATTACATCAGATTAGTGCCAAACATTTATACGGTCACAAGGCTAGCCCATAAGTGGTTAAATTCTCTAGCCTTGAACAAGCTGATCAGAAGCACTTGGTTTGGATAATTAAGAATAGGACCAGTAGTTGTTATTCCATTGTAGATGAGTAATAACATTACTGGTGAGATGGTGAACACAAGAACCACAGTTAGTAATCAAGATTCTTTAATGGAATCACTCCAACAAACTGTTAGTGATTTGCAAAGAACTATGGCAGATTTGATGGCTGAAATGCAAATAATGAAGAATGGTGAGGGCACCAGTTCTGGGAATCATGGTAACAATGGTAGAAATGGTGGACAAATGACTATACAATATAGAAGGTTGTCTAAATTGGAGTTTCCAAGATTCAATGGGGATGATGTAAAGGGTTGGATATTCCGATGTAGGCAGTTCTTTTGTCTTGATAATATAGATGATGAATTGAAAGTGGGGATTGCTGCAATGCATGTGTATGACAAGGCCTTTGTGTGGCATCAGCAGTTCATTAAGAGATTCGGTGAAAACAGTTCTTGGGCGGTGTATGAGAAACAAGCCTTGCTGAGATTTGGTTCATGCTTTGAAGATCCAATGATGGATTTGAAGAATTTGAAACAAACTTGTAGTGTGCAACAATATCAAGATTTGTTTGAAGATTTGGTGAATAAGATGGAGTTGAATGAAGAATATTCCATCAGTTTGTTCATTGGGGGTTTGAAGGATGAAATTGGGATGCCCATTCGAATGTTTAAGTTGTCAACATTAATGGATGTGTATTGTCAGGCCAAGAAACAAGAAGCCACTAATGCTACCTTAAAGCCAAGGTATAATTTTCAATCTCCTATGAGTCCTGTTAATACTGGTTATGCGTGTCGTGAAGAAAGTGCAAATGGTGATGAAACAAAATGTGTGGAGTTGTATGTTCTTGATGAACTTTGTGAAAAGAATGTTGAGGATATGGGAATGAAATCAAAGGAGTTGATTGAATTGGATGACAAAAACAGTGGTACAATGAGTCTTGATAGTTTTGAAGATGCTGATATGGGTGGTTATGATACTCAACTAACAGATGTTGGAGATAAGGAAAAGTTTGAGGAGCATAGTGTCAAGGAGAGTGGAAATGATGGTGTGGCCATGGAGTGTAATGATGGTGAGCATAGGAAATATGAGACTTCAAAGCTTGATGAAATGTTAATTGCTGATATGGAGAAAGCATTTTCAAAAGATATCAAGCTTAATAGCGAGAATGTGGTGGTTTTAGATAGTGCTACAAGGAAGAAAATGAGTGAGATACAATGTAAAGTTGTAAAAGGTAAATGTAGCAGCTTGCTAGAAAATAAAGATGAGTATGGCGTAGATCAAAATAGGAGTAAAGAGGATAATGATCTTATTTTAAGCGACCTGGTGTTGGGAACATACTGTGATCAGAAGTGTTTTGAAGGTTGGGCAGATGGGTATAAAAGTTTTGATGTGGCTACTTATGCATCTGATGTGACAGTCACTTGTGATGATCAGTTGTATAAACAGGTTGAAGGTACGAAGCAAGTTAAAATGAAGATGAGTGATAAAGAAGTTGCCGAAAAGAATGAAGATAAGGGTACAAAGGAGGCAACTTTTAATTGCTTAATATTTTATACATGGAAGTGGTTGAAAAAGAAAATGAACCACAATACGACTAAAATTGTTTGTTCATGGTGAGTGGACAAACGAAAAGGGAATACGGCTCGTCCATGGTGGCGGGACAAACAAAGAAAGAATATGGGCAAAGTGAGCCTGAGTTGGCACTTAATGCAAAGAGAGGCTGTGAAAAAGGAAATTGACATGTGGAAATGGCCAAGAAAGAAAAAGGGAGTTGTGGAATGTTTCATGGTTACTCAAAAATTTGTTTACTTAGTACAATGTTTTGATCAAGATAGGTTATACACTAGCAGATAGAGTAGGGTAACTGGAATGCTTTGAAGACTAAAGTTGTCAAGACTAGTGTGGATTTTGATTATCTTGAGGTTTTTCTGGTTGCAACTGGTAGATTACTGGAAGAATGGAATGGTCACTACAGGGTTGTTACTGGTATGGTGTTATTTGTGGATCAGTCACTTTTGATTTCTGGTGCTAATGATGGATCGGCTCGAGTTTTGTCACTTCTGATGGTGTTTGTTTTGAAATGTGGACTGTTTGTTTCATTTCATTTATGGAAGAATAGATCAGCAAAGGTGGCATCTAAATACTGTTTAGTTTATGTTCATCAACCTGCACACTTGGTGACATGTTGGAATATTCATCAGCTTATCCACTTGATGACATTCATGGATGATATATTATATGTTAGTTGGTTTGAAGGAACAAGTGAACAAGATATGTGGAAACTGGAATTGCAGAAGTTGTTTGCAGCTTAAATGTCGAGTGACTGATATTCCACATAAGGGGTGTTTGGCTCAAGATTCTTACTAGCATTAGGAGTGTTTTGTTTCAATTCAACGAAATGGGTCAGTTTTGTATGTTACTTAAAAGCCTATTGAAGATCTTCAGAAATTCACTTTCATTGCTGATCTTGAGGACAAGATCAATTTTTAAGGAGAAAGGATTTGATACGCGCCATTTTAGAAAGTACTGCTAAGCCAAAAGTCAGAAGTACTGCTAGCTTAAGAAAGCACTGCTAAGCCAAAAGTTAGTTATAACAACTAACTTTTGGCGGGAAAGTCTGTTTTGCTCCTTCCTCTTATTTCTCATTCCTCTCAATTGTATAAATACTCTTTTTCATTTCACTTGTAATTCATTCACTGAAAAGACTTGTAATATTTCTCTCTCTTAATTCCATTACAAACTAAGTGAATCATTTGATTACAAATACGGTTTCATTTCTTCTTATGTGATATGTGATCCCCTATTTGTTTTCATCAACAACTACATTTCATAACTGATTTCTGATTGTTTACAATTTGGTATACATCACGCTGACGTGCCACGGTGTTAAACTTTAAATTGTGTTATTCACGTACATGCTCTTAGAGCATACATACCTAGTACCGACTAATAATATTTGTTGAGAATAAATAATGATGTCACTCTCTTACAAATTTTGACCTCCTGTGCTACTGATCGGAAAATGATCATGAGCAACAAATGGACAACAACAGCAGCAAGCATATGGATCCAATCCACAAGCGGCTCACTCTACACCTTCTCCTTCTACTCACCCTCCCTCAAAACCTCCCAACACTACACTCAATCCACCCTAGACACAATCTCAGTCTTCAAAGACTTTGGTGCAAACATAGGCATCCTATCAGGTCTACTCTACACAGCAGTAGCAAAAACAAGATTTGGTGGGCCATGGGTGGTTTTGTTAGTTGGGGCTGTTCAGTGCTTTGTGGGCTATTTTATGATGTGGGTTTGTGTTAGTGGTGTGTTTGGTGGAGTTGTGGTGCCTGTTTGGGTTATGTGTTTGTTTATGTTGCTTGCTGCTCATGGGGTTACTTTTTTGAATACTGCTAATGTTGTTACTGGTGTCATGAATTTTAGGAGGCATAGTGGGACTATTGTTGGCATCATGAAGGTTTGGTTTTGATTCCTTATAATGGTTTGTAGGTGATTAGAATAAGACATTTGAGCCCGTTATAAGTTGAGGTTGTGGCCTAGCATAAGGATACTTGAATAGTCCATTGCTTTTTCGGCTTTGAGGCGTTAAGTTTAGATTAGAATTTAAAACATGTTTTTCTTGCCCACGAGTGTTTGATACTTTGAGGGTGTTTTAGGGTTTGGGATTGCGTTTTTGACGAGATTATCTTATTATTGCGTTTGTAAAACACAAGCAATTAGAAAACAATGTTTGGTAAACCATAAGAATATAGTGATTGTTTGTGTTTTTTATGAAAATAGGTCAAATACAGTTTTACAAACGCGTAATCTGTTTTATAAACTCGATCGGCGATCCCAAAGACACCCTTTGTGTCACATAACTTGTTCTTTATGTTTACACACTACACACCTTACAAAATAAGACACCCTTTGACTTTCAAGGTCAAACTTGTTATTTATCAAGTTCAAAATTTAGAATAAAAGTAAAGTTTTGTACAAAGAATTTGATAATTGTTTAGCCTCTTTACTTCAGTAACATAAAATTATCAATATTTATTTGAAGTATGCTAAGAATGTGCCTTAATCTAGAAGTTTAGTGTGAGTCCGTTTGACCTCAAACGTCAACATGTGGTAATTAGAAGGTCCTATTTGACATTTTTTAAGATGTAGCAATCTGATGTGTGCAAAAGGTCGGAAACCATGGTTACCCAAAAAAAAAAGAGTCAACCAATAGTTACTGTAATGATCTAAAGATATGGTGGTGTCTGGTATTTGTGTTTTGCCTCATGATCGTTTTTGAACAGGGGTTTCTTGGCTTGAGCGGAGCGATATTACTTCAAGTATATCAAACAGTATTCAATGCTGGACCGCCCTCATACATTCTGATGTTAGCTTTGCTTCCGTTTCTAAACACTTTGTTGTTCATGTCTAGTGTAAAGGCTTATCAAGCAAATGAAATCAACGAAAAGAAACATCTCAATGCTTTATCACTCATTTCCATTATTGTCGCAGCTTATCTATTTTCAATAATAATCATAGAGCAAGTAGTTACTCTAAATATACCTGCACGTGTTGTTGTGTTCTTGGTGCTTGTCATATTGCTAGCATCTCCTCTTTACGTTGCTGTCACAGCACGATCAACGGAAAACCTTGTAGAAACAAACCAATTGCTGAACGACATTTCAGATAATCAAGATTCCTTGGAAGAAGAAGTAGAAGATGATAAGAATCTGGTTCAAGCTATTCGTACGGTTAACTTTTGGTGTTTGTTTCTTACGACAGCTGCTGGCATGGGCACAGGTCTAGCCACCATAAACAACTTAGCCCAGGTGGGTGAGTCTCTCGGTTACACCACTTTTGAAACTAGTACTTTAGTCTCTTTATGGAGCATATGGAACTTCGTAGGCCGTTTTGGTGCGGGTTATGTCTCGGATCACATTCTTTATACAAAGAAATGGGCTAGACCAGTGTTCATAGCCATCACTTTAGGACTTATGAGCGTTGGTCATTGTGTGATTGCTTCTGGTTTCCCGGGGGCTCTTTATGTGGGTTCAGTTTTGCTTGGTATTTTTTATGGTTCTCAATGGTCGTTAATGCCAACAATTGTTTCTGAGATTTTTGGGGTTTCACATTTTGGGACTATATTTAACACCATCACAATTGCTGGCCCCGTTGGATCTTATTTCTTTTCTGTGAGGGTGATTGGTTATCTTTATGACAGAGAAGTGGCTCGTGGAGGGACAGACTACTGCGTTGGAACTCACTGTTTTCGTTCATCATTTCTTATTATGGCGTTCACCACATTTGTGGGGTTCACCATTGCTTTGTGGCTGTTTGTACGGACAAGAAGGTTTTATGAGCAAATTGTACTAAAGAGAGATCGAGGTTCTAGCTGAAGTAAAACAGACCTGCCCGAAATGTAAAAGTGTGTACACAAAGATTGTTAGTAATGTCTGTTTTGTAGAAAGAAATGAAGTGTAATCTTTGATGGTGTAAATAAGTTCTTACATGAATAAATAAAATATATTGCGGTTAAAAGCTCATTACATGAATCAACAATAATGAGTAGATTTTTATAGAACCCCGACAGGTGCTTAATCAATCGTATAACCCAAACTCGTTCTCTTTTCTTTCTTGCTACACTTGAAGTTTCTTCAACCGTCTTTGCAAAATCAACGAATAAAACCCCCTTGTGCGGAAAAACAACATTAACGAAATAAAAAATCCAAAGACACAAGCCCCTGCAAATATGAAATATGAAAGCATAAAGCAATGAAGCCCGTAACATGAACCCCCTCCTGCCTGTGTTTCCTTGTCGTAAATGCTGCCTATAACTCGCACAGAAAGTAAATAAGAACCAATTGGGTTGGCTGCAGTGATGGTGTTAAAGATAGTCCCCATATGCTTCACCCCAAATATTTCTGAAGTGATTGTAGGCATTAAAGACCAATATGCTCCATAACAAGTACCAACAATCACTGAAGCAACATAAAGATTTCCACCAGAACCGATGATCAAATGGCCGAGGACCATTGTGGCTTGTGTAAGTGAAATAAACAATGGTCGTCCCAAACCATATTTGTGAAGGAAGTAATCAGACACAAATCCACCACCAAACCGCCCAAGAAAGTTCCATATACTCCATAGAGAAACCATCGTGTTGATTTCTATTGTTGTGTAATCGAGAGACTCCCCTATCTGAGCAATGTTATTTATTGTCGCTAACCCTGACCCCATACCGAAAACCAAGGGTACAAACAATAACCAAAAGTTTATGGTGCATACGGCTTGTAGTAGATTCATTTCAACCAATGCCTCCTCTTTAGGCTCTAAATGTGTGATTAATGGAGCCGTAAAGGGTGAGAGCGTTTGTTTGTGTTTCTTAGCTTTGAGCGCGACATGAAGAGGAGATGACAACATTATCAAAAGAACAACGGTTGTTAGGATGTGAGCCCATGATGGGAATGTGAAGGTGTTTTGAAAGATGATTATGATCATTAGATATGCAGCAACACCAAGTGCGATAAGTGAGAAGCCATTCAAATGCTGTTTGTCATTGGTTGTGTTTGCAGGGTTTACGTGGACAAAGGACATGAGTATAAGAGACATGAGAGTTGGTAACACAGCAAGCATCAGTAAAATGGCCGTTGGGTTGCCATCAAATAGCATTTGGTAAATTTGTATTAGTATCGCTCCGCTTAGACCAATAAAGCCCTGGGAATAAGGACAAAATTACTTAGCTAAATGGTTCTTATAAAAAGCTTGCCACTTCTATAATCATTACATTACTAACCAACTGATCATTTTAAAACGAAACATAAATTAAGTATACCTTCATAATGCCAATGGTTGTTCCACTATAATCAGGGAAGTTACTAACGGCAACAACAACGTCAGCAGTGTTATAGAACGTCTGCGCGTGTGCAGCCATGAACATGAAGAAGCACACGAGCAACACGTGAGGCTTCTCAATGACTCCAATAACAGTCAACCACATACAAAAATAACCCGCAAAAAACTGAACCGCTCCAGCCAAATATACCAAAGGTAGACCTGACCCAAAACGTGACATCCAACTACGTGAACCATTTTTGTTATATGTGACAGCGTGGTAGAGTATACCAGACAAGACTCCAATATTAGCACCTATGTCTTTAAACACAGAAACTGTATCCAGAGTGGATTGATCATAACCTTGGCTTGATTTGAGGACTGCAGAGTAGATACCAAAGGCGTACGTTGGGCCACAGGTGCACTGGATCCATATGCTCGCTACCGTAGCTATCCATTTGCTGTTTTCCATTCTGCTGATTTGTTAGAACTAAATTTTGTGTTTTACAGGCCAATTGCATCATCATGATTGCAGAGTTAGATAGACTATTTATTATAGAGTTTATTACAAGGTTGACTTGTAATAAAATAGTGACAAATTGTAGCTTGCAAGTTATATACCTGGATTATTCTTTAATTTGCTTTACTCCATATAATTTTGTCATGTTTATGGTACATGGATTACTTATAAAAGTTCTTGCATTCTATAGGATGATTTAGATACATTATATGAATCATATTCTTGAGATTTTAAACTGCTCAGGATTCTTAGAACTTTTTCTTGTCAGATAGACATGAATTATGAATTTACTGTGATGAAAAAAATGAACATTAGATATTCCTTGTTAATCATCTTTGAAAGCTACCTTTCCAACTTTTAACGGTATTAATATTTAGTAATTAAACCTCTATTGGGCATATAACACGCTGTATTTGTTAATATCATGGGACACACACTTACCTTTAAAGTATTAAATGACTTAAAAAATCAGGAAGAGATATTTTCTTGGAAGATATATGTTGATACAAAAGTTGGGCGTTCCTTATTCGGGGCTCCGGTTCTCGTATCAATTGCTGATTGTTGCTTGAGACCTGCGCACTAAGAGACAGAAAACACCGTTAGGCTTACCGTGGGATTGTCTCCCACGATTATCCTCCGGCGTGAGAGTAAGTAATCGATTTAGGGTTAAAGGTGAGTTAGGGTTTTGAGATCGTACCTTTAACGAGGGATGTGATTCCCTTTATATACGCACGGAATCCTTGTTGGTTCCGTGTTCCTCAACCTTCGGCGTATCCCGCCCAAGTCGGTTGGGGAATGATTATCTCCTTGATTAAGAGATATCCGATATCTATTCCGTAAATAGATTCGTCTTTGGGCCTTCGTGGGCCTTAACGCTTATCAGCGTGGCCCAGTTTGTGCTGGGCTTGTCAGTATTGGGCTTTGGGCGGGTTCATGACCCGGATATAGACTATACGTCATCATGTCCCCCCAGTCTAGTATGCGCAGTGAATAACTGCGGATGCTAGACTAATAGCCTTAGTTAGAGAAACAACATCGAAGCGTAGCCAAAAAGCCATAAAAATATATCTTCCCCTACATTGTATCTAGACATAGGATTAGGAAATTGGTTCCTCGTAAATCGGGGGAAAGTTACTGCTATGACGTCCCATCAAGCAATCTCAGCCACACTATAAGCGGTAGTGCGGTCCACGTGTCACTCATCGTGTGGGTGAGAAGAATTATATAACCCCTCAGTTCATTTCCCCTTCGTTTCTCACAGTAAAAAGAAAACTTCTATCCGCCATTGCTAAGTAAACCCAGGAAAACACTGCATTCAAAAGGTAACCACGCGTGCGCTTTGTAAGACCATGGTCAAACAGTTATCTGATTTCACCTCCGACCTCACCGAAGGCGATCTGCAAGAGTTCACTTCAGATTACTTTATACCTCTTGACGTGCATCCAGTCGTTCCGGGTGCGCGGGCATCGATTGCGGATTTCCCTAAAGGGAAAATAGGGGTATACACACGGTTTTTTGAATTCGCAAATCAACGTGTGCCCCTATCCCGATTTTTGTGCGATGTTTTAAATTATTACGAGTAACACCTATCTCAACTGCACTGCATCGGTGCGGCTAAAATTACCAATTTTGAGGTGAACTGCCGTTTGTTGGCGGTTAACCCAACCATCCACCTATTCCGTGCCTTTTATCACACGACATGGTCACATGGGTGGGTATCCTTTGCTAAGCACGCCGGTAGACTACAGTGTTATACTGAGAAGCTAGATGCGCTTAGAAATTGGAGAGAGTCCTTTTTCTGGGTAGACGACACATGCTTCCCGTGGCGTTATGACTTTTATACCCGGGGAACGCTGCCGAGGGATGAGTGCCCCGTACCTGGATCATATGTTGCTGAGGATGCGGAGTTAATAAACGCGAACCGCATCCCCATTAGTTCCTATCCTGAGGAATTTTTGGTGCATATGGGCATCAGCCGTAATTATTTTGGTATGCCGGATGAGATGCCAATCTTCTTAGGCGCCAATGGCCAGGGTGGGTACTTGATCTGCTCCAAACCGTCAATTTTTATCACTCAAGCCGACCACTTGTGAATGGCCGACCGTAACAAACTTAAAACAGCTCAGAAGCAAATGCAATGAAGATCAGGAGAGTATAGTTTTTCCCCAGGTCGTTAAGTCCCAACGAGCTGTGCGAGAATAGCCAAACCAATAGTGATCGAGAGGATTTGAATGGGAAAAGAGATGTGATTGATCTATACCTAAAGAG
Source organism: Chrysanthemum seticuspe (assembly GCA_019973895.1). Classification (NCBI taxonomy): domain Eukaryota; kingdom Viridiplantae; phylum Streptophyta; class Magnoliopsida; order Asterales; family Asteraceae; genus Chrysanthemum; species Chrysanthemum seticuspe. The sequence goes on from BPTQ01000004.1 coordinate 272,722,322, forward strand.
AAAGAGTACATAAACTACAGGGGCTTAAATGCAAATTAAAGGAAATTAAAAAGAAAAAAATATTAAATAAACGCTATTACTATTTGCAAAATGATGTTTTTGATTTTATGTTTTTATAAAACTAGAATTTAAAACTACGCGACGTACAAAAGAAAATATGAAACTAAAACAATATTAATCCTAAAAATATGAAAATGATATTTTTACAAACCTAATGATAAAAGAAAATTTATAGAAAAAGAAAATTATTTTTATAACTATTTAATTAATTATTATTAATTAAAAACTAATTTTAACTATTTAATAATAGCCTAAAATACAAGAAAATAGCAAATAAAGCTAGAAAAATAAAATTATGACTTGGAAAAATCTAAAATAACAAAAGAGAATTTTCAAAACTATTTTTATATTTTTCTGATTATTTTTGGATTTTTTATGAATTAAAAACTATTAAAAACTAATTAAATTGCTAAAAATTACAAATTAAACTATGAAAAATCTGGAAAATTAATTTTTTACTTTTTATATTTATCTTAATCTAAGAAAAATGAAAAATTATTTTTTTGAACTTTTTCTGAATTAATTGTATTAAATGCTAATTAAAAATGCTTAAAAATTAATTAAAATGAAGAAAAATAGCAAACTGACTTGGAAAAATCTGAAAAATTCAAGATAAGCCTAAAATAATATTTAGAATCTAGGAAAAATATAAAAACAAGTGCTTGTGTACAAGAAAATGGAACTGCAATCACAACTGCTTATAAATAAGCACTTTTAATAAGCCAAAAGACACAATAAGCTACCAACTTGATACAGAAGCTATGAAATGCTAAAATTACCAAAATGCAGCAAGAAACAACAAGCCTTAACCTCTGGATTACACACTGCTATGATCTTGATGATTTGATTAATGTGTTAAAACAGATTTGAGTGTACTACTTTGAGCTTAAGCACCAGCTACTCAATAAGCTAAAGTTGAAAAACAGAAGTTGGAACCTCAACTAGACCTGGCTAACTGCTTCTAAACCAAAGTACAGACCAAGACAAGCTCTTATGAGCTCTGTGCAAGCTCTGCAAGAACTTGAGAAAACTCAGTGTTGACTGAGTTTGTGAACAGGGCATTTAAGCCCTGTTTGGCAAGCTCATTTGGAGCTTAAGAAAATTTGCTAAAAATCTACAAAATTCCTAATAAGAAACTAGACCTGTTGAACTTATAAAACCCAGAGTTTTACTTAATTTGGCCCAAAAATGAATCAAGGAAAATTCATCTCAGTTTGGTGAAAACTGAGAATTTACTCTTTTGACTTTTTTTTGACAGATATGGAACTTTGACTTTCATGAGTTTTGATTCCAATGTTTGAACTGAAAATGATGTAATATGATGAAATGAAACTAGTGCAACCTATACCTATGATTTCTAAACATAAAACAAGCCTTTGATTTTGTAAAATTCTAACAGTGAAGAAATGAGAACAGGTTAAGCTGGATTTTGACTTTGAGTGATTTAGATGTAATATTGACAGTAGAATGAGTTCCAATGGACCTAATGGAGACTTAGTAAACTGAGTCTATCAATTTTTAAACACTGCAATACCAAATGCCTGCTTAAACCAAACACAATTTTTATGACTGATAAGCTACTAGTTCTACTTACTTGACTAATTGGCTTATGCCAATGCTGAAACTTGAATGATCAAGACTTAATGACAGTAAATAAGCAAGTATAAACTAAACCTAATACTGAATCAAGACAGATAAAAATTATGCAAAAACACACTATTATTGAAAACAAGGAAAGTACTCACAAGCTATCCAGCTTATTAGCAACTCAAACCAGAACCAATACCACTATTCTAATTCATTTCCAACCCATTCCAAGCACTGCATCACCCAAATACCATTTCCATGCCCATTTGCTTTACAGTTGACTTTTGTTGACCAAATTCCAAAGTAGCTTGAAACTTAAATACAAGCTTACAAAAAGCTATAAGCAGCTTATGTAAGCTTGTTTGAGCTTAAAAATAAGCTAATAAGACCTTGTACATAAGAACTTGAAATGGAAATTTTCAACAGTAAGCATAAAATATATAATGTGAATAAAAACTTGAATTGTTACTTGATAAGAGTTTGAATACACTTAAAAACTTAATTTGATACAATGAAAACAAAGATTACAGTTTAAAGCTTAATTAAAGACATAAAAATAAAAATACGACATACATAAAATTAAAAAACTAAAGACTGCCTCACTCTTCCTTCTTCTTCTCTCTTTTATACACCCATTTGTCTTCTCTCTCTCCTCTGAGTGAATCCCAGCAATAATTAGGACCATAGGATCAGTTGGGAGCATTTTGGCCATTGGATTGGTTTTGGCGGGAAATGCCAATTTGACCTGTGGGTTCTGATTTGGCAAGTAGGGGGGGGTGGAGTAGGTGTGATGATGAGGGGGAAGGTATAAGGTGATAAGGTGAGAGGTGGATGGGATGGGTGAGTGTTTGCAGTTGCAGGCAAGTTGGAGGGGAAGGGATAAGCCAGTGGCGGGTTTTGGATATTTGACTGGATTTTGACCAAAGGTTCAAAATTGATAATGACAGGGGGGTCAAAGGTGGGTTTTGGCAGGGGACCATAATAGATTTGACAAGGGGGTCATGGGTAGTTTAATATTTCAAGGACCTATTTTGAAACTTCTGATTTTTGAAGGACCAATCCTGCCAATTTCTGATTTTCCAGGGGCCAATCATGCACATTCTGAATTTATAACCCAAGGGCCAAACTTGACAATTTTTGAAAGTTTAGGGACCTAACTTGTCATTTTTGAAAGTTAAGGGACCTAACTTGTAATTTTGTAAATTTAAATCTCAAGGACCAATTTTTGACAACTTAGGAATCCCTAGGGACTTGAAATGATATTTTTCTTTATTTGGTTTTACCAGGGACTGTTTTTGACAACTTTTGAAACTTGGGGGACTAAAACTGCCAATTATGCAAACTTGATACGTTTTTCACCAGATTTTGATATTTTTGCATTTAAAACACATAAAACACTTATTTGTGATATTTTTATCATTTTGATGCATTTCTGAGTGTTTTCAGATGTTTTTGCAGTTTAAATGGTACAAAAATGATGAGTATTTAGACACTCATCAGTACTCATTCTTCCGCACCCCTCTTTGTAATTAATGTAAGAGCCATCTGCCTTTTTCCGCGCATTATATAACTTGTGTTACTTGTTGTCTTTCATTGCGCAGAGATGGATCTATTTACCGTGGTGCATCTAGCGAAGCCCGTTGAGGTAAAGACAGGGATACGTCCCCTAAAAGAAGGAGAGGAAGCTATACTAGCGGCCACTGCAGGACATGTCATGGAGATGAATATGGGGGAAGCAGGTACTAGTTCCTCTGTTGCAGTGGAAGCGACACCACTACAAAGTGTGCCAAGACCCAAGGTGCCTTCTACCGTAGCGCAGCCACCACCTATAGTCGTGGCGCAACCTATGGACGAAGGAGAAGAAGAGGAGCCGGAGTCTGGGTTAAAGCGCAAGAGATCCTTCGGAGAGGATGGCGCGAGTACTTCAAGGAAGAAACGCCCTGTGATCCTCACTGTGGAATCATCCACCAGTGATGTTGCCTCATCGCACCCGTCTGCTGATGTCGCTAGCCCATAGTAAGTGGATGCGCTTCTCTCTTTTTTTTCTCTTTTTTTTTTTTTTTTTTTTTTTTTTTTTTTTGTTTTTTTGTTTTTTTTTTTTGTTTTTTTTTTCCGTACCAACTGTAAATGGGAACCTGATAATGCTCTGTCCGTGTGTGCAGGTTTGAGCAGGTTGCGGAATCTCCTCCCAAGGATAGTCCTGTGCGGTCTGAGCCATTCAGCCAAAAAGATGAAGATTTACCTGCTGGAGTTGCATTAGTGGGTCAATTAGTTGAGGAGTTGGTACAGGTGTCTGCGCACCAAGCTGCAACAGTTGAGAAGCTAAGGGTATGTATCGCTGGTGAAAGCAGCCAAGGTGCTCAAAAAGATGAGAAGATTGCTTTGCTAGAGGCGCAGTTGGCTAGTGCCAGAGCTGAAGTAGAGAGTTTGAGCGTGTATGCGCAGAAACAGGCCGAGGAGAAAATAGCGCTGATGGGCCAAATAAGCCAAGAGCGCACAGAGTCGTCAGGGTACAAGGCTTCGATTCTCTGGGCCCTACAGTATCTGGAGAAGAATAAGGACGCATTGACCTCGCAGTTGGAAGATTTTGGTGCAACTGTGAGCAGTGCTCTGGAGGCACAAGAGACGAAGCTGCGTAAGCTTACTTTGGAGTATGATGAGGAATTATATCCTCATCTAATGTCTACCATCTCTGAGCGCAGGTGGCTTATCAGCCATGGTCTACGTCTTGCTGCGCTAAGTACTCTAGAGTCCAAGGAGGTAGTGGACAAATTTGGTGGGGGTAGTCCAATGTGCTTTGGCGAGAGGAAAATCAGAGGCTATAGAGGCGCTGCAGGAGGCTAACTTGCTAAAGGTACCTATTGACAAAGTTCCTGGGTATGATGCGCAGTCTTATGATAACCTGGTTGCTGCTATGAATAAAATAAAGACTTTAGAGCTTCCCATGATTGCTGAAATGGAGCGTGACCAGGATTATCCTATAACCGTTATGATGGAAGGATTGACCTTAGCGCGCCATCGTACTGAGGATGCAGAAGCGCAACCGGACTATTATCTGAAGCCTGATGTCTCTCAGCTGCAGGTGCCTGTTTTTGCTCGCCCTAAGGACATGCTGAATCCCTTTGCTCTAGAGAAAGAAATGTCCTTGAAGGAAGTATTGGAAGCGCATGCTACCAGACTTGCTAAAAGGGAAGGTATTAAGGGTAAAGCCATTTTGTGCGGGGTTGGTGCAGCTCACCTTCCAAGATCTGATGGCTTGCCCGTGAGTGTTGCCACCGTGTCGCGCCAAGACTCGGACTTGTTGAAGAGGCTTGACGAGGCAAAAGATACTGTAACCCGTGTGGGTAGCTCATCGAGTAAGCGTTGTCATAGCTGTACTTTTTGAAGTAACCATCCTTGTGTAAGAACTTGTAGCTATTAATAAAAAATATTCTTTTGCTAAGTGTATGTGAGTAGTATTGCAACTTGTAATGTTCATACTTATCAGGTTGTCTTTGCATAAAAAATGTATTCGTTGCCGGAAAATCAAATGTGTACGCCAGCGCGAATAATCCATAATCATGTATGAAGATCATAGTATAATTGAGAAATAATTTCTAAGTATTTTATCATAGTCGTGTATGTTATGGTATGCAGCGTACTGTAAATATCACATTAAGGAATCAAGTGTCTTGGTTCCTAAGTTGTTAAACGTGCACCATATGCGCTGTTGCACACCCATCGTGGGATGCGCACAAAACTTATTCCAACGTCTTGTGAACAAGGTGTTTAACAAGGATATGTGATCCGGTGTTGATGGGTTTGCAACCCTCTTACTCAACAAGTTGTTTAGTACGTTAACTTATCCTTTTACCCTCGTGGGTGTATTTATTGCATGCACACCATGTAGGCAAAAAATAGAAAATTGTTAAGACATACAGTATATGGAAATAACAAATTGAAGTGTGTCACGGAGTTAGCTAGAAACCGCGATGTTTTATTAATACTTGCAAGTGTTTGTGAGAAAACAAATAAGACATTATACTAAGGAAACAAAAAGTAAATACATAGATGTTTTATGAGTACTTTAGTAAAGTGCATGAGCGCTGGTACGCCGGGCCGTGGCCACTCCTATAGGTAGCACCTCTTGAGGTTGCAGATGTTCCATGTGCGCGGCAGTTCTCGACCATCCAAGCCTCGTAACTTGTACGCGCCTATTCCTATTGCTTCGGTAACCTCGTAGGGTCCTTCCCACTTTGGTCCAAGCTTACCTGTGTCTTCTGCATGGCTCGCATTATTGGCGCGGTAAACAAAGTCACCTGGTCTAAATGAAACACTGCGCACTTTAGCGTCATAGTATCCTTTCATCATTGACTTTGATTTTGCCTCCCGTATAGCTGCGCGTTCGCGCCTTTCTTCTAGCAGGTCCAAGTCGACCCGTCTCTCGTCATCATTGGTTGCCACATTGATCTCAGCAGTGCGAATAGTTGGCATGCCGATCTCGGCTGGTATGACAGCTTCTGTCCCGTATACTAGAGAGAAAGGAGTGTCTCCCGTGCTGGTTTTGATTGAGGTGCGATGCGCCCATAAGACATGTGATAGCTCTTCCACCCACCTTCCTTTGTGCTTGTCTAGGCGTACCTTAATTCCTTCGCCTAAGCTTCGATTAGCGCGTTCCACTAAGCCGTTGGTTTGTGGGTGTTTAACTGATGCGAAGTGCTGTGTGATGTTCAACTTCTCGCACCAGTCTTTGAAAGGGTTGTCACAAAATTGTTTCCCGTTGTCCAAGATGATTTCCCCAAGCAGTCCGAAGCGTCATACAATACTTTCCCAGACAAAGCGCTTTACCTGGTTGCCCGTGATTGTCGCTACTGCCTTTGCTTCGATCCACTTAGTGAAGTAGTCTATAGCGACTATGAGGAATTTTAACCCTCCTGCTGCGACTGGAAAAGGTCCTGCAATGTCGATACCCCACTTGTAGAATGGCCATGGTGATGTAATTGGGGTTAGCTCGTGCTGTGGTTGGTGCGGGACAGGTCTATGAACTTGGCAATCGTTACACTTCCTTATTAAGTCCCGCGCATCGTGGTGCATGGTTGGCCAGTAGTATCCTGATCTCATGGCGTGTGCCACAACGGACAGTGGTCCTGAGTGCATGCTGCATGAACCCTCATGGATTTCTCGCAGCACGTAATTTGCTTGTAGGGGGCCAACACAGTGGAGCCATGGTTGGAGGAAGGAGCGTCGGTACAATATGTTGTCTCAAAGTTCGAATCTCTGTGCTGTGCGCCGTATCCTGCGAGCTTCCTTCTGCTCTTGGGGTAACGTTCCTTTGCTTAGGAATTCCGTTATCGGTGTCATCCATGTAGGACCGTCCTCCTCTATTATTGTTGAGACTTCCATCTCCGATATAGATTTGCTTTTCAGTGTTTCCACCAGCACTTGCTTTGATAGGTGTGCGAAGCTTGTCGAGGCGATCTTGCTTAGTGCATCTGCCTTGCGATTTTCTCCTCTAGGAACTTGCTTGATGGTGAATCTGTCAAAGCCTTTGATCAGTATCTTGGTCTTGTCGAGATACTGAATCATATTTTCTTCTTTAGCCACGTATCCGCCCAACACGTGGTTGGCCACTAGTCGGGAGTCCACATTTGCTTCTAGGTTACGTACACCCATCCGAGCTGCAATGCGTAGTCCATCGATTAGAGCTTCATATTCTGCCTCATTGTTCGTCGCTGTAAATTCAAAACGCAGTGCGTAAGTGAATTCCATTCCCTCTGGGTTTGTGAGAATGAGGCCTGCTCCTGAACCATCAACGCATGAGGACCCATCTGTAAACAAGATCCATGGGTCATGTAGTTCCGTCCTACTTGGTGCGGGTACCTCGTCGGTGTTTGTCTTTTCGATGATGAAGTCTGCCAGAATCTGTCCTTTGATTGCGGTACGTGGTCTGTAAGAGATGTTGTGCTCACCTAGCAATACACTCCACTTCTGCAGTCGGCCTGATGCGTCAGGTTTGGAGATGATCTGCTTGATCGGTTGGTCTGTGATAACTGCTATTGGATGCGCTTGGAAGTACCTGCGTAGCCTTTTGGCAGCAAACACCAACGCCAGAACTAATTTTTCCATGGCGCTATAGTTCATCTCCGTCTTCTTGAGCGCCTTGCTTACAAAGTAGACAGGGGTTTGTACTGAATCCCTATCTGTTAGTAGCACTGCGCTTACTGCTCCATCAGTTGCGGATAGATACATAATTAACTCTTCCCCTGGTCGGGGTGCGACAAGTGTGGAGAGTGTTGCTAGGTGTTGCTTAAGTTGTGTGAAGGCTTCTTCTGCCTCCGTAGTCCACCGAAAATCTCCCTTTTTGATACACTTCTTGAGTGTTTTGAAGAGAGGTAGAGACTTGTCTGCTGACTTAGACAGGAACCTGTTAAGACCAGCTAGCTTTTCATTGAGAGATTGGACCTCCTTCAACGTGCGCGGTGAAGGAAGTTCGATGACAGCCATTGTCTTTTCTGGACATGGTTTTATATTGTCGGGCTCTATTAGGTATCTGAGGAACATGCCTTCAGTGGCGCCGAAGGTACATTTTTTGGGGTTTAGCTTCATATTGATCTCTCGTAGAGTTTTTAACGTTTCCTCAATATCGCGCACTAACTCATCTTCAGTATGGCTTTTTATGACCATGTCATCAACATAGACCTCCAGGTTGCGGCCCACCTGTTTTTCGAAAGCATTGTCCACTAACCGCTGGTAGGTGGCGCCTGCATTCTTCAAGCCAAAAGGCATTTGTGTGTAACAGTAGACGCCTTGGCTTGTGTGAAAGGCCGTTTTTTCCTCATCCTCCTTTGCCATCTGGATTTGATGATATCTTTTGTACTCATCGAGGAAACACTTCAATGGGTATCCACACAGAGACTCTATTTTCCAGTCTATCTCTGGTAATGGGTAGCAGTCTTGTGGGTACGCTTTGTTAAGATCGGTGAAGTCCACGCACATTCACCAACTACCGTCGCTCTTTTTGACCATTACTGGGTTAGAAAGCCAGTCGTGGTAGTAGACTTCACGCATAATTCCCGCATCCACCAGTTTGTGCACCTCTGCCAAAATTGCTTGCGCGCGCTCTGGGGCTTGGCCGCGTTTTTTCTGGCGTATTGGTGAGTACCCTTGTCGGATTCTCAGTTTATGCTCTGTGATTGAGCGTGGTACCCCAGTCATGTGTTTTGGCTCCCATGCAAAAATGTCCAAGTTCTTTTGCAAGAGTGCGCATACAGCTGCTTTGCCGTTGTCCGACAGTGACCGTCCGATGGATATTTCCTGTTCCGGGTATTCTGGGTGAAGCGCAACCTTCAGATTTGGAACTTTGGTTGCGCGCTGTTCTGGGATCCCGTGCCGTTTCGCATGTAATCGTGTTACATTCTCTATGCGTTATAGTGGCATTGTAAAGAGTAACAATGCCCGCTTCCACTGGGAATTTAAGCATCCCGTGCGCTGTTGATGGCACTGCGCGCATAGCTGATATCCCAGGTCTCCCTATAATGCCGTTGTATGGCGAGGGAGACTTGATCACCATAAATTCCATCCAGGCCGTCGCAGAGTGTTTTTCGTTTCCGATGCTGACTGGTAATCGTATTTGCCCCATAGGCCATATCTTTTCACCCGTGAAACCAGTCAACGCCGTTCTGACCGGACTTAACTGACTGCGTATTTCAGGCCGCAGTCGCTTGAAGCAGTGCTCATACATGATGTCCGCCGATGCGCCACCATCAACATACATGCGATGGATGTCGTGACCCCCCGCACTAATCTCAATGGTGAGTGGCTCAACTACTGCGTTGTCCGCAGTTAAGGTGGGGAAAGAGATTTCACTTCCTTGGGAAAACTCCTGGCTGATCTTCTGTCTAGTGACCCGCTGCCATGATTGTATCATGTAGATGGTGTCGGCCTTTTCCTTAGGTGTCTCCTTCTTGTTCCCACTCTTATGTCTATCCTTTCCTTCCTTGATTTTTTTGACCAAATGGTCCAATCTGCCTTCTTTAACCATTTTGTCAATGAGCTGTCGCAATTGGACACATTCGTTAGTTGTGTGGCCCTTCTGTGCGTGGTAGTCACAGTATCCGTTCCCGGTGCGCCGATCCACTGGAGTGCGCATTTGCGGCGGTCTTGGAAAGTTCGCACCTTCTGTTGCAAGTATTTCCTTTGGGGTCTTGGTCAGCGGGGTGTACCTGTCATTATCCCTCCTGCTCCCCTGGTTGCGATAGCTCCTATTACGGCTACTACCCCGGTCAGTGGATTGTTTCCCAGGTTGTTCCTGTGACCGGTAGTTCGAGTAGTTTCTTTTGCTATCCGCCGTGGCGGCTTCCCCCTGGACGAAGGACCTAGAGCGTTTCATGAGCTCATCAAAGGTTTCAGGAATTTTGTCGTTCAACCGCTTGATGAGTTCTGGATTGTTACTCCTTGGCGCTGCTTTACCCTGGCGAGTTCGACAGGGTTTTTTGCGCACTTCTTCCGCTGAGTAAAGTTTAGGCGAAACGCCTTCCTCAATTCCTCAAAGCCATTGATGCTTCTGCGTGGAAGCTTGCTGAACCAGTTCCGTGCGTTTCCCACTAGTGTGGAGTTGAACATGTGGCACCACACAGGCTGTGGCCAGTTTTCAATTGTAGCGGCTGATTCAAAAATTTTGAGGTGATCATCAGGATCACCTGTTCCATCATAGGTTTTCACGTTGGCAGGCATGCGCCTCCTTTTGCTTTCTGAGAAGTCACTGATGCGTCGAGTAAACGCATCCACCTTTTGACGTCGCCATGGGAGAGATATATCTTCATCCTCCTGGTTATTATATCTGTTTATGGACTTCCAGTGTCCAGTTTCACTATCCCCGTTGTCCGAGGAATTTCCAGAGGACGAATTTTCCCTCTTTCGGCGCTTGCGCCGACTGTCCTCAGAGTTTGTACTCGAAGGGCTTTCACTTGGGGAATATCGTCGCCCAAGTCTGTCCTGTATTCTGCGGCCACCAAGTCTGGTGTGGACACTGGTACGCCGTTCATCCTCCTCACTTCCTTCCAAGTGCTGTGAGTTGGACATCTCATCATCCTCAACATTTTTCCCAATTCTATTGAACACAGGGGGTCGCTAATTGTCTCGGCCGCGCTTCTCCTTCTGACGGCGCGGTGGGGAGGTTTCGTACTCCGAGTCAAAACTGAGTCGGGCTTTTAGGCTTCGACTCGACCTCTTTCTAGCTTCCTCTTCCATGAGGGCGGCCAAGGTTTCGTAATTTTGGGATACGAAATCCCTTGGTGTTACTTCCGGTGCGACCCCTTCTAAAGCAAGGGTGTTCGTTTCTATCGCTATGCCCTTGTTTTTATCCGGTGCATCTGGTACCTTTGTCAGGTCCGTCTCTAGCACAGATTGAAAGGGAGTAGTAAGAACAGTGCGCAGCGGATCCACTGCATTAGTGGTGGTTATGGTAGCCTGGGTTGTCCCCGAGCGCGGTTCCACTAGAGGGAAGACCACGTCTTGGCTTGATCCCTTGTTTTTAGCAGTACTGGTTGTCCCAGGAGTCTGCTTGGAAGCTGAACCGATGTGCGGCTTCTTTCCAGTAAGGTCTGTTTGCGATAGCTGATTTCCATGCTTCGTCATTCTAGTCTTAGTTCTTAGTGAATGGTCCCACGGATGGCGCCACTTGTTGATACAAAAATTGGGCGTTCCTTATTCGGGGCTCCGGCTCTCGTACCAATTGCTGATTGTTGCTTGAGACCTGCGCACTAAGAGACAGAAAACACCGTTAGGCTTACCGTGGGATTGTCTCCCACGATTATCCTCCGGCGTGAGAGTAAGTAATCGATTTAGGGTTAAAGGTGAGTTAGGGTTTTGAGATCGTACCTTTAACGAGGGATGTGATTCCCTTTATATACCCACGGAATCCTTGTTGGTTCCGTGTTCCTCAACCTTCGGCGTATCCCGCCCAAGTCAGTTGGGGAATGATTATCTCCTTGATTAAGAGATATCCGATATCTATTCCGTAAATAGATTCGTCTTTGGGCCTTCATGGGCCTTAACGCTTATCAGCGTGGCCCAGTTTGTGTTGGGCTTGTCAGTATTGGGCTTTGGGCGGGTTCATGACCCGGATATAGACTATACGTCATCAATATACTTGATTATTGGATAAAAATTATTAAAAAGAGAAATGTTCTTTTGATCTGTATACTTAATCGTTCGCGCGATTGATTGTACTAACACACGATTCATTTAAATTAACGACGACACACATCTTTAAATAGACGGAAAAGAATCGAAAGGTGGACAAGATCAGCTGCGCAAACGCCAAAATGCTATTAATAGTACGAAATATGTACCTTGACAAGATCCGGTCTCGCAAAAGTAAGGTAACTTTAATTGAACAATGTCAAATGTAGTATTCGGTAACGGAAGATCGTTTGAGTAACGCAACGTCACTTTAACAATAAGAAGCTATCTAATATATGCATCATAACTTTTAGTTGGTCACCCGTTAACGCCCTTGATCGTGCAAAATACTCGAACTTTTTCACCAAGTACGTATGTGTGGGTCGTGGCTAGGAAAAAGATTGTAAGCGGTCATGAGATACTTCGGTTAATTTACTTACATTTGAATCATTCCCTCCAACTAAAAATAATAATAATAAGTTGTTTACCTCGTTATTATATCTTTTTGGGTTATGAGTGGACTTAGGATTGTGGTTTATAGATGTTTGTGGTATCTTAGGTTGGTTCTAAAAGAGGGAGAGGATCAACTTGGGCGATCGATTCCCCATCGATCCTCTTTTTATGGAGGCAATCGATCGGCCAAAAACACAACCAAATCAGTCCCCCCATAATCGAGTTATATTCACACTTTCAAACAAATAAATGTATCCGTTGCATAAAAAAAAAAAAAAAAAAAAAAAAAAAAATCCTACCGTTATAAATTAAATTTTTGGAACGTTTGTGGCTTAAACCCCCCCCCCTACTAAACTACCCTATAAATACACAACATATTTACACACTAAATTCACAAATCTCATTTCACACATTCTCTATATTATTTCCACACTATGAGTTTTAATTCTTACGAGTTATTCATTGTCGATTCGTCATCGGATGATGAAAATGAAGTTAGTACCGAGTTTATGATGTTTGCGGAAAAGTGTTGGGAGGCTTTTCAAGCGTCACAAACTAAACTCTCACGAAACACTGTTAGTAGGGATCGTTTGGGTGCTCATAACTGTTTAGTGGATGCTTACTTCAGCGAGACCCCAAGATACTGCGATATAGCATTCCATTATCGTTTCCCAATGAGCCGACGACTATTCACACAAATTGTCCGAGATATAACTGATCATTCACCTTATTTCCAACAATTCGTGAGTCTCTCGAAAAATTTTGTGAGGCCATAATGGAGTTATATGGTGCAGAGTATTTGCGAAAGCCGACGGTTACTGACATTGACAAACTCTATGCTCATCACTACGAAAGTCATGGGTTTCCTGGGATGATAGGAAGCATCGATTGCACAGATTGGCCGTGGGAGCATTGCCCACATGCTTTAAAAGCTCAATTTTGTAGGGGTGATCACGGGTAAAATCCTTTCATTTTATTGGAAGCGATCGCGTCCCAAGATTTATGGATTTGGCATGCGTTCTTTGGTGTCGCCGGGATGAATAACGACGTAAATGTTTTACGTGCATCGCCTCTTTTCAATGATCTCAAAACAGGGAGAGCACCGGATGTGGAATTCGTTGCTAACGGCGTGCCTTATAAACGCGTATATTATCTTGCTGATGGGATATATCCGGAATACTCGGTTATTATGAAGTCCATTAAAAATCCAGGGACGAATGATCACAAACGAATATTGTATAAGACGATGCACGAAGCAGCAAGAAAAGATGTGGAACGTGCTTTTGGTGTACTAAAGAAGAAGTGGCTAATGATTAAACATCTGGCTAAAGGGTTTGACAAAGAGCGTCTATCACATATAATGTACACATGCATCATATTACATAATATGATAATTCTGGACGAAGAGCGGGCGATATCTACCGTATTCTTTCCAGCAGAGCAGCACCGTTCTTATGATCCCATAAGAACGCATGTGGAATCGTTAGAAATTACCAGGGAGATATGCAACAAAACAACTCATCTTAGCCTCAAAGCCGATTTGGTGGAAGACATTTGGCATCGTCATAATCAAAACTAGTTTAGTCGTTGTATTGTCGTAATGTTTTTATTTTATTTGAATTATTATGTAACGTTTTAATTATTAATAATTTTATTTTGTGTTAAAAATGTTTAAAAAAAAAAAAAAAAAAAAAACGATGTTGGTCGCCTTTACTGGGGTACCCAATCGCCTGAAGATCGCTGGAGAGAGAAAACTGACGTGACAGTGAAAAGTAAAAGGATTGAATCCCCTTACTAGAACCAGCCTTATCTTTGGAGCATTACACATATAATCGTTGAAACACTCCATAAGATTATTAATGAAGTATATGTGTAATGCTCTAGAGTTTTTCAAGAAACAAATGTTACTTTATAACTAGATGGCTTATTGGTATCATATCTAAGTTGAGGTATTAACACTATAAAAGCATTCTTTTATGTATCCTTTAAATATTCACATTGATAGTTATTGGTTTTTCATATTTGTAGTACTAATGGGTGGCTCAAGCCATCGTAAATTAATTTGGGGCTTTTTTGATTTTTTTTTTCCTTTGTATACTTTTAGCTTTTCGCCTACTTACATTAATAGAACGTCCGACTATGAAATATAAATTCCCATTAAAATTTGAGAATCATATAAAAATTTGGAGAAAATAAGACAATAAGAGAAAACTAAACTTTAATGTTCAAAAGTGGTGCTGTAAAGAACCGAACAAACACCTAAAGGCTTGTTCATATTTGTTACTTAAGTATAGAAAAAAAAGAAAGAAAAAGAAAAACACAACTAATACAAACACCTGAACAAACGGATGTTGCATATCAAAAGTTTTGCATTTTTGTTAAATGATTTTTTTTACTAATGTTAGAGAGATTGAATATAAATTTATAGTATCCACTCGATAACAAGAAACCAACCAAATTACCTGAGCTTTGAAAATAGTTTCTTTCAGTATTATGTGAAACTATTCTAGTTAATTAACATTTCGAGACCATAGTTTTCATGTTAATCCACTTTTAGTTACTTCGTGACTTTTGTTGTAACAATCCAAATTTTGAAAACTTACATTACAACTAATTCATCAACATCAATGGTTTATAATGTTAAACTAGTATTAAAACATGGACTTCAACTTTTCAAATGCAATAACTTTTTTGAAACTTTTCTTTAATGTCGACTTTTTAATTAGTTTTTTATAACAATTAAATATTATCGTATAATTTATGCGTTATCTTAGTGCTTTTATTATTTATTTCATTTTTCCAAAAGAGATTTTGGTCCTTATATTTAAAAATATGAACAACTTATTATAAATGTAGCATTTATAAGAGTATTTTACTTAATTTTTATGGTTTAAAGTAGTAAGTAAAGGTTGGTTAAACCAAACTCCCAATTTCAATTTATCATTATTATTATTTTTTAAGAAAAATATTAAGTATTAATAAGTTAAGGTTTTAAGTTAATAATTTGATATCCAAAACTTTAGTTAATATGAAAAGGAGAAAGTTTTAAGTTGTATATTAGTCCCATTTCTCTCAAAAACAAGATTCAAGATCATGTTATGTTGCAATCTTTCAACTACTTGTTCACCATTGCTCGTTTGAGCTAATGCTGTTAGTAAATGGGCCGTGCAAAAGTACAAGAAAAGAGGTACCAGGAGGAACATTGATTGTGCAATCCTCATGATCAAAGAAAGGGTATGTCAGGTATATAAAACATTTGGGGGGAAATATTTGTATGATTTTAAAGCCGAGTAATAGATTAATTTTGTTTTATCACATTGGTTGAAGGAAAGAACTAAAGGGACCTGGGGTGGTGAAAAGGGTTTGCAAGTTTTTGTGGGGAAGGGTGAAGGTTGTGTACAGGAACATCAAAGATTAAAGATAGCAGTGGAAGCAACACAATATATTCAGGAAGGTAGGTCCTTTGAGAAACTATCTTGGTCCGTGTGTTTGTTGGGTAATGATGCTACCAAAATCCGCATGGTCGTCAAGGTGATGAGTTGTCCGTTTGACTTGGGTTGACCTTGACTTCGGATCTTCGATAACAGTGCTGAAAAGACAAAGAAACACCGTTAGAGAGGACCCCGGGCTCAGTCCGGGGGAACCCCCTCCGACGATCAAGTTAGTATTGATCACATAGCTAAATATGCATTATGATACTTAGATGCATATGATGATAAGAAAACCGGATACTCTTGATGAGAGTGTTTAGCTATAGGTTAGAAGATTGAGATGAAGATGGTGTGCCTGTATCGCTGTAATACATTCCTTTTTATAGGATCTTTGATATGAGAGAATCATATCTAATAGAATCAAATCTGTCAAAGCAAATATATGATCATATCTAATGAATCAAATTTGTAAGAGATCCAATATATGATATGCAGGTTGATAACCCACTTGTTTGTCTTAATGTTTATCCGTTTCTGTACAAAGCAATCCAACTTGCATATGGTTCCTCATATATAAATAATTTACATACATATATGCCCATCTAATAATAATGATGGATAACATACATGTTGTATTCACCATAGCTGCATATAAAGCTATACCAAATTAGCAATCAGTTAGTACTTAAATGGGGATACACTATCAAGCCCTCTTAGTTTATATATGTTAATGCAACATGTATGAACTCTTCGTGTTATATCATGTTTCTGTTTCATGGCATATGTTTGATTTGTATTATGTACAGCCTTTGCTACCATGTTATCTTATCCGATGTTTGTGATAGTTTCAACGTCACTATTTATGGTTTTAATCACATGGTATTGTTGGGTTCACACTATTTTGTGTGACACAACTTTAAAACAGACATGCGCAATGAATTTTTTGTTTTTTAGAGTGTTATGTTACTTTGCGAATTAATTAATTATAACTTTATGTCCCTGTTAATACAAATAAGCCGTGAAAACGTTTATTTATATTTTACGATCTTCTAATGTTTTGTCGATAACAAATATAAAATCATTTCAACGAAACAAATAAAGTACGTAAATAGTTTGAGTTAATAGTTTTCTATACACACTTACGCTTTCACATAAAACACTAAAACAAGTATAAGTGATTTTATGATTTAGATACATATGTACAACAACTAGTGTTTACATATTGGGTTAAACATATACTTAAACTAAGTATACTAAAATGGGTAAAAACTAAGTGTATGCTAAATTGGGTAAAAACAAGTATATACTAAAAGGGTAAATACTAGCAAATGGTTTTGACCCATAACCCATGGTTTTATATATACCACTTAACCAAGTACATTGTATCTAGAAAGAAAACCATGGATCAACCCATAACCCATGACCCATGACCCTTAACCAAAAATACCCATGGGCAAAGAGGAGCGGACCACGGATCCCTAGCTTTGTGCTAGCCGGATCCCTTGTGGTAGGGATCCGTGGGATCCGGGTAAACAGAAGAGAATTTCTTCTATAAATAGAGAGCCATTTCTTCCTCTCTAGGTGTGCTTTTCATATAAACTTCCCCAAAGTATTCTAACCCTCTAACCTCAGATCTAAGTGATCTGTGTAGTTTGTCTTTTGTTTTTGTGTGATCTACTAGGTTCCTCCTAAAGGAAAGATCACCACCTCTTGAAGACGTGCAAGCTCAACGTCCATGAGTTGCCATGCTTCGTCATCATCAAGACTACTAAGGTTATCTTGTTGATAGTTCTTCCTTTCTCCATAGATGTTGGGTTGAAGGCATTAGTGAAGAATGTCGAAAGTGTCAAGATGAAAGCATTAGTGAAAGGTGCTCATCATCCGTGTCAAAGCATTAGTGAAGAATGCTAAAGGTGTCAAGACGAAGGCATTAGTGAAGGGTGCCAAACGTTGTGTCAAAGGCATTAGTGAAGGATGCCAAAGAATCAAATCAAGTAGCATTTGGGAAGAATGCCTAGGTCGTATAATCGATGAGGTGCATCGTTATACATATATGTATTTGTTTATATACAAGGATGGTGATATCCTTGATGGTGTTGTAACAAGGAGTAGATCTCCTTGAGACTAGTTGTTGTGTTGTGAAGGTGTAGTTCACCTAAGGTGTGAAAGAACTAGGTACTTAGCCTAGTACCTAATAAAGGGTAGGCGACGTTGTGAATGATTAGTTCTCCTAAGGTGTGAAAGAACTCGGTGGTTAGCCTAGCACCGTATAAAGGGTAGGCGACGTTGTGTTAGGTGTGGTTCGCCTTGGTGTGAAAGAACACGGTATTTAGCTTTTTACCGGAAAAAGGTTAAGCGACGTTGTGAAGGCTTCTCCGCCATAAGGAGTTGGTGTAGTGTTTACGAACTCTCGAGTAGGTGACTCAGGGAGTGGAGTAGGGCAAGGAAGGTGTCCTTGTAGCCGAACCACTATAAATACTTGTGTCGTGGTGATGTGCTTTTTACTCTTTATCTTTCATTATACATTTATATATCTATCTATCAACGTCCAACATAAACAATCAAATAGATTGACATAAGTCGATCTAAATATTTAAAAGGAAGTTTTAAATTGGTAAAACTATTCAACCCCCCCTTCTAGTTTTCCACAATTGGCATTAGAGCTTCGTTACCAAGTTTCTTAGAGTATGTTGTACTTTAAAAACTTGATACGATCCATGTATGTTTAAAAACTACAAAGAAGGATTATTTTTGTCATATTTTAAAAATCACCATTTTGTTTATTGTTGGACAATGATAGAATGCTCTAACATTTTTTTAAAGCATTATCCATACTTGGATTTGGAACTACCAAGATGATCATGAAGAATTCATCTAAATAGTTCTTCTCGCAAAAAGAATGTTTAAGTATCCTTACAACATTAATCTGGAGATTCCAAGAAACATCTAAATATTTCTTTTCTTTAAAAGAATATTTGGCAAAGGTATGATCTCTAATTACTTACCTCTATTTGTTATTATTAGTATCTTGACTGCATGACTTAGTAGTAATTATTCTCTTATAGTTATTTTCTATTCAGTGCTCTCCGTCTTTTTTTCTTTATTACCAACACATAATATTATCTAGTTATATGTTAACATCAATCATTATTCATCACAAAGGATTTATTGACATCTCATGCATATCAATAAATATCCATGTGAAACTCCTTATGTTATAATAAAATGGGATTTTATTATAATGTTTGAAAAGCTTCCCAAGAATTACGACTAATTCTTAAAAAGGGAACCTTGTCTAATAGGAATAGCATTAAATCATCAAAACCCCAAACCACAAGTTTTAGAACATTAACACCAAAACACTAGGTATCTTAGAACTCCCAAACCAAAGTTATCAAGGAATTTCTTGAGCTGACTTTTACTGTCATGCCGGATCCCTAAGTTTATACTAGACGGATCCCAAATGAGAGGGATCCGCGGGATCCGTGCAACAGAAGACAGTATAAGCTAAAAATGATCACTGTGGATGTTCCACCATTACTCATTTCACAGACTCACGAACAAAGACTCAGTTACTATTCATAGGAGCTAATTGATCATTTTTCTCAAGCCTAACAATCACGTGTGTAAGTTTAATCTATACTACATTGTTAATCTAATTCATTGATTCTTAGAATTACAATTACTTCATCTTTAAGAGTTGGGTTCAAATGGGTTTTCCATAATTTGTCAATCACATTGTTTTCTAAGATAATCTAAATCAAAGATTTAACATTGTTAATACAAATTAAACACATTTCTTGAACCCAACAAAGATGATGAGAGCAAAATTGTGATGAAACCCTCTAGGTTACTATTCACCATTAACACGACATTGTGGTTACATTGTTTAGGAACATCATGCCTAGCAACAAGCAACAAGATTACCAAGACACTGCCCACTACATACCCATGTATCATAGGAAAAATGGCTTAAGTCCGGACGATAGGAAAGTCTTTAAGTTGCTTGAAAGAAGACTCTTTCATGAAGGTAGAGTGGTTGATCCATCATTCCTTGCAAATACTGACATAAGGGAAGTATTTGAAACTATTGGGTTTGATTGTTTATTGGATATAAACGAGCAAATTTGCCCGGTCTTTATGCTTGAGTTCTACAAGACTATGGGTATAATTAAAAATGATAATGGATCCATCTCAATTGAATTCACCATAAATGGACACGAGTACACTCTTTCACTTGAGGAGTTTGGAAGAATAATAGGGGTTCCATCCGATGGTGTTTGTATGTATTCAAATGAATGGTCGTTGCAGGAGCTACACTCTATGGTTGATCATCACGACATTTATCACACAATAATCTCGGAAGCAACCACAGTAAGGGACACCGTGTTTATGCCAAGAGCTTCTCCTTCAAGGGTAACTAGAAAGTCGAAAGTGATCTATAGGGATCCTTTTCAAATGGAGCTTTCGGAGATGTTTGCATTATATAGAAAATGGGAAAATGTGATAAGGGAGAATGTGGTGTGTCTAGTGGGAAACAAGGATCACCCTAACGCATGTCTAAGCTTCATGATCTATTGTCTTGTGACCGAGACCCGTTTCAACATTGCCTACTATATGATCAAAAGAATGGCAAGTGTAAGAAGCATGGACAAGATGGTGCTTCCATATGCAATGCTTCTAACCCGTCTTGCAAAATTCATCTTTGCATTAGATCCCTCTCCACAATCCTTAGATCATAGCTTCTGCAATAAGGTTATGGTACCATTAACCGAGGGTAGAACAACAAGGTTTATGGTAGAAGGCAAGAGGCCACACCCACCCACGGATTCCTCGGACGAAAGGGAAAGGCAAGGAGAAGGTGGAGGTGAAGGGAGTAGTAACAACCCACTTGATAATATCGATCTTGACCCCTTGGACTACATTAACCAATTGCCAAAAATCCCTAATGAATCACCCGAATGGCAACAAACCAAGGGAGTCTTCAAATGCTTCGCCAATTTCTTGAGGAAGAAGAAGTGAAGATAGTTCGATAAAGAGTGGAGGACGGGTGAAGAAGTGAAGGAGGAAAAGAAAGGTAAGACCTTAGGAATCTAGTGTATGTTAAACAATCTCAAACAATGGTTTGTAAACACTTTAAAACTACTTGTAGTATGTAGGTATTGCCATACATTGGCACTAAACAGCCTAACTTGAGTGTTTGGAAAATGAGATTTTACGACCTCTTGGAGTGGTCGTCGTCACTCATTTTAGTAATTTTAGTTCTTCCTACTTTGATTATTAATTATATTAGTTGTGTTCTTGCATTTAGTTCCCATAGAAACAACTAGGAGAAGCATTGACTAAGAAGTGCAAAATTGCACATTTGCTGAAAGTCTTCTGATCTGCAGTAGGCGGATCCCAGCATTCGTACTAGACGGATCCCTCCCAGAAGGGAACCGTGGGATCCGTGGTATCTGATATACAATACAGATTTAGGTACTTCAAAATAGTCTACTAGAACACCTCAAACAAGTCTAACACAAGATACTAGATCCAACTAAGTCTTTCTCTTATAGTTGAAAACCTCACTCTCATCCATGGCTTGTCTAGGATACATCTTTGAAATATCCTTGATTTTTTCAACTAGTCAAAACTCACCATATTTCCGCTCCAACACTCACACATTATCAATCACAATTGATAGCACTTAGTTAGATATATTTTTCAATTTTAGCAAATTAATCTCAATCATTTTTAATCAAAATTAGGGTCAAAAATTAGCTTTTTCTTCTTATTTTAAAAAAAAAACCTATTAGGACATCATCTGACTTCTAGGACTTGTTATCACCATTTCCCCTCATCGAATTAAATAGAATCATTATCTAACATATAGTTAGATTACCCAAAGCCAATTTTTCTTGGCCAAAACCATCATTAAGCACCATTACTTGTTATGGTTAAGGATTTGAGACATCCTGTTAGGAATTAGAAAATTCCGTAGTGAAGAGTCGGTCACCCCAAATGTTATCTAGCTTAAGTTAGCTCGTAGACTTGTCGTTATTTAAGTTATTTAGTAGTTTATTAGTTAGTCTGTAGCGTAAAATAGTTTAGTGCAACACCGTGGAGGAAGGACGGGTCTTTACCCACTGTATCCCTGATCTACAGGCCGATAGGAGGTCGTATCTTATGTAAGTATAAATACCCCTTCCATCCATGGAAGGGGTGGTGCTTCTCATTCAATCTAACATTTCCTTTGAGTAAACCTCTAGCAAGAACACCCTCTCTCTCTACTTTCTCTCTCTAAAATGTTAAACATGTATTTTGATCATCCAAGACCACCCGAATCATCAACACAATAAATATTACGATCCTACAATTGGTACCAGAGCCAAGGTTATTGTGTTGTCTTTGATTTGTGTGGTTCGTACCATGGTTGTTGTTTGTGGTTCGTTATGATACATGCTGTCACTGTTTTGGCGCTATTTTGTTTGGTCGGATAAATTTTCTTGTGAGAATATGTTTGTAACATGTTTTGTATATCACTTTTTGGTCAAAACTTGTGTGGTATACTATCATGTTCCTTTATTCCAAACAGTTCTTTGTCAAACTTGTCAATATACATCTTTTGAGAAACGGTCATAAACTTTACTTTCATGGGTCCTTGTGGTCTTTCATATGGTCAAACTGTAAAGCCTCATGGTCAAACTGGTTATTCAAATGGGTCAAAAATGGTATTTTTATGATAAAGCAGCTGGGTTTTCTTTGAATATGGACGGTTCTTTTGGTCGGAATACTCGCCGGAAAAGTAAAATGGTCAAAAATTCTTGTTGGCGAGTTAGTCTAATCTAGCTAGCGATTTAACACAAAACTGTCCAGATGCAATGAATTTTTTATAGCGACTTGTCTTTACAAGTCGCTACGACTTGGCCGTGGCGACTTAGACGTGGCGAGTTGGCCGTGGCGACTTAGCCGTGGCGAGTTGGCCGTGGCGACTTGGTCGTGACGACTTGGTCGTGACGACTTGGTCGTGGCGACTTAGCCGTGGCGACTTAGTCGTGGCGACTTGGCCGTGGCGAGTTAGTCGTGGCGAATTGTGTAAAATGGTTTTGCGACAGAAAGATGAGATGAAGGAAGATAATGACCACGACCACAACAACAAATACCATTTTCAATATGACACACGACCTCAATCAAAACACCAAAACCAATAAGACCTCAGTACTTTAATTACATCATCAGTCCACTCTCAAAAAAATGAAATCGAGAAGAACTAAGCATAACTGTTGCAAATCAGTTTTATCCCACATCACAGCTTCACCAACTGACCCGAAACAAAATCAATCAAACTTCATCTAATTACCTAGATCTATAAGATATTTGACTTCAACGAAAAAAAAAAAAAAAAAACGAAACCAAATCAATCAAGATCTCAGAGTGTTCAAACTGTCTCTCAAATAGTTTTAAGACTTTTCTTAGTTTGACCGTTTCATCATTGATCTATTAAACGATGCACGATAAGAAATACAAATGGAAACATCTCAGATTTTACAAGACCTCTATCTATCTTTTTTCGTGTAACACAGAAGTACATCAAGACTCTTGAAGGTCTTACGAAATAAAGATTTCATCACTGGTCATTTTTTGAAGTGTACACTTCAATTTAATGTACGAAATATGAAATGAATTTAACAACTGATGTTAATTCGTTTTCATTTGTTCGTTTAAATAAAACAAAACAAAACGGTGTAATCGTTAATTAAACCTACCTAAGACCTTTGGTTTGATCTCAAAGACGGTCTCTACACCTTATGCCATCCCTGTGGCAAGGTCATCACGATATTCTAAGATCAAGCTTGCTCTAAATGCCATCGTTTTGATTTATGATCAGAGGTGGGATACGTTTAGAATGGATTTAATGGTGTTATTTGTGTCTAAGATTTGATAAGTATATTATTAGGGTTTGTTTTTATCCGATTTGATCAATGGATCTGTGAGTATGGATAAGCAAATGTAGAGTGGAGGAGGCTGATTTATTTTGGAGAGACTTTAGGGTTTCGTTGAGTGATATTAGGTACTAATGTGATATTTGTGTGTGTTTTATACGCCGGATATTTAGGGCATCATGGTATTGGATCGGGTTTTAATGGTGTTCATAGGCCGAAGGTATTTACTTGGTCTAGACCTGGGCCTTAAGTTGTTATGCTTATGATTGATTGGGCTTATGGTATACGAATTATATGGGTTGGTTACATTCGGTGATGATAAATGATATCCGAGTTAATCGGTATGGTATTGTTCAATTCATTGGAAGGCGTGGTATAGTATTTGTAGGATTTGGGTGGACATATTTGGTTTTGAATGGTGTTTGTTAAGTTTGAAGTTGGGTATTATTGTTATTAACATCAATTTTGGGCCGTATGAAACATTACTCTAATATTAATCATCGTGGGTGTTTTGCAAATGTTAATTTTCTCAGATGATATGTTGAAGGGTCGTGTGTACGTTTGATAACATAGCCCGTGAGAATATTGGATCGAATGTATAATGGAGTGGATTGATTTTATTTGGGCTTGATGGATTTGGAAGTGTGACTAATTTCATGATCAAGAGATATTTTGACGGGCTGACAATGTCTTTAACCGGATAAGGGCTTGAATTGATATCCGATGTGCAATTGAATTTGTTTTGAACCAGGTAAGACATTAATTGGGCATGCTTTTGAACCGGGTCAAGATAATTGTGTACGTTTGGGCCAGTTGATGACTATCCCACTATGTGAGATGTTTTGATGATAAGAGTGATGATGAGACTTGATTGGTTTTGAGACTTGTGATAATTTGACTTGATGACATGATTTGGTGATTCGTCATGTTATGAGAGTTGGCAATTTGGTTTATACATTTTCACGGAGATTATTATGTCGCGGCTTGATGTATTTATTGGACAATGTTGAATACAGGGTTGTTTGGACGGTATTTCCTATTTGGATTTAAAGTGAGGTTTTTCGGACGCGTCTACTTATTTCATCTTCTTTCTTTCTACCCTTCCGCGAAGATGACTTGTTCAGGCTTTTAAAGAGTGTGATAAAGACTTGGCTATTTAGTTACTATTGTGATTCTTTCTCGAGCCAAATTGTAACTATCACTTCGGTGTCTCACACAGTTGAGGATACGTCAAGAGGATTTATACATTGGGTACACCATTTCTTTTTCACGAGGATGAGTACAAGTTTAAGTAACAAATCTGGGAAATTCTACTTCATGATCAAGTTTGGTATATCGGGTTTACTTCTCGATGTGGTCACTACAATAGCCGACATAATGCGTGAATGATGTGTTTACCAAAGTATTGATTGGATGGTTGATGATGTTGTTGATGTTGGATAATGAACCGTTGATGAACTGCTGCATGTTCCCCTAAAACAGATATTCTCTGAAACCATAATTGTCATAATACATTCAAGCTGACATTGTTTACGGTTTTGTCTTGATTTTGTAAAATCCCGCGAAAGAATCTATTTCTCGGTTTAAATCATAGACTTGTAAAATCCCGTGACAATGGAAACATCCTGGTAATAGTAAAGTGCGTTTCCGGATCTATCTTACGGTTTATTCTTGGTTTTGTAAAATCCCGCGAAAGAAACTATTTCTCGGTTTAAACCATAGAGTTATAAAATCCCGTAATGATGGAACCATCCTGGAGAAAGAAAAGTGCATTTCGGGATCTCATTTGATGCTGGTGCTACGGTTTCTGCTTCGAAGAAGGGATAAAAGGGTGTACTTCATGAATTGGATGTGTGTTTGGATATTCGTCATGGCGATTTGGTTACTTCAAAATTTTACGGGGTTATGCTCATTAAACCATGGTCAGGATGAAACCATTATCAAGAGTTCACTTAATACGTTAAAGAAGGCTAGAGTTGAGTTTTAATCAGAAGATGTGACAACGGAGTTAATTTACTATTATTTATTTGAGGTTGAAGTGAATTATCAAGGGCGAGTGTACTTAGTATCTGAAGGTATCGGGGATGGATGGATGAAGATTCTTCATGATCCTTGTTCAAGCTTATTATTTAAAACGAAGACTTGGAAATCTAGTTATTGTTGGGTGACTTTTACCTTTTCTTTTACCACTTGGGGGAACTGGGCTCTTACCACCACAAAATAACTATCACTTTAAGGAGTTACGTTGTAGTGCTCAGTGTCACATTCAATTGTGGATTTTCATGAGGTAATGTACGTCTATTACTTGATGGTTGGTTGGTTGAAGAGTATAGAGTACTTAAGAGATTCAATGGAGCATGAATTCTCGGCACCGCTCTTTGTTACACATGTGCAAGTTTAAGTCACGAGTTTGGGTTAGTTTACTTCAGGGTCAAATTCATCATATTGGGTTTTCTCCATCAGCTGTCACAACAAAGAGCCTACTGAATGATAATGGGGTTGATCACATGTTTTGCCAAAAGAGATTGAAAAGAGAGAGATTATGACGTCTGTTCACATCAGTTCAGGCCTCGTACTCCAAAGAAAAGAAATGTGTACGTTTCAGTGCGCATTATCTTCCGAAGAAGAGAAATCTTCTTATGACGTTTGAATACTTCAGTTCAAGCCTCGTTCTCTAAAGAAAAGAAAAGTGTACGCTTCAGTGCGCTTTATCTTCTGAAGAAGAGAAATCTTCTTATTATGGCCATTTTCATCAACATGCTTCATACTTTTTCCATGCGCTTCAGTCATCAAGTGAACCGGGCTACTATTGATTGTTTTCTGATTCCACTTTCTC
Organism: Chrysanthemum seticuspe; assembly: GCA_019973895.1. Lineage (NCBI taxonomy): Eukaryota > Viridiplantae > Streptophyta > Magnoliopsida > Asterales > Asteraceae > Chrysanthemum > Chrysanthemum seticuspe. The sequence goes on from BPTQ01000004.1 coordinate 272,748,775, forward strand.
AACTATAATGACGATGGCGACATCCTGTGCTAATTTTGCGGGGGAGAAGTGTGAATAGACTACATTTGGATAATGTTCACTTGTTTAATCAAGAATGGCATCTCCGTATGCAATTCTTGAGGGGGAGAAGAAGTATGAATTTTTTACATTGTTGATTGATATTTGAGAATATAAATGGTCATACGGCTCTAAACTCATGTAAGAACCGAGCTTCTTCTTATCGGGTAATCTTCACATGGAGTTTCTTCTTAAGAGCCGTTAGTTGACATCTTCACAAGCTGATATGAGTTTATTGACAAAGTGCTTCCGGTTAATGCTTCACGTGCACATCAACATGATGATTCCGAACAACCTTCTGTTCTTGTTTGATGTGATTGTTTGCTTGGTGTTACCATCTTGTGTGTTCGTTGCGGCCTGATTGCTGATTTCCTTGATGAACATCTTTCTGTTCTTGTTTGATTGGGAGGGATTCTAGTTAAGGGGATGTGCAAGATGTAAGTTGATTGGGATGCTTTTTGCTGATGTTCTTGTTTTTGGTAAGTTGAAGATGTTAACTATCTATTCCCCAACTGGACAATCTTGAAGAAGGTCGAGTCTACAGTCTATTCTACATTTTCTGCTACATGCTAGAAGACTAAAAGACGAGTTGCAGTTGATTATCAAAAGACTTCTTCTTAATCTGGTCATTCATCATTCAGATTGTCAGTTTAGGGGAGAGCACTAATTGGGGGAGGGTGAAATGTCAGATTTAATCCCCAATTAGACTTGCTCATACTATTATTCAGCAAGTTGATTCCCACAAGAGTTCAAGTGTTCTTCTCAACAAATTTCTAGTATACGGGCTTACAATGAGTTGCTGATTCTGAAGTGTCAAAACCAGCAAGGAGAAAGGAGACTCACATATAAACACAAAGCGAGTAAACTTGATGAACTTAATTCTTCTAAGTAACTGAAGACATCCCGGGAAGACAAATGTTAGTACCGCAGAGAAACTCAAGGTTTGACTCATGGCGAGTAAACTTGATGAGCTTAATACTTCTAAGTGATTGAAGATATCCCGGGAAAACAATTGTCATGACCGCAGAGAAACTCAAGGTTTTACTCATCAAGGCTTTTTGTGTTATTATTCCAACTACGTGGGGGAAGTGATGTTAGAGAAAGTTTCTGAAGATAACAGAGGTACACTAGTATGTGGTGACTTCGATGGTGTCGCAATGATCAGGGGAGAGAGATTGTGTACATTGGGGATGCTTAGCTGTTTCACTTGAGGGCTTAATCAGTGATTCAGAGATATAATCACTTATTCCGGAGTTGACATCCGCAGAGATTTTCATCCGCAGAGATAATCAGTGACTTGGCCTGCTTCTTCTATGTTATCAGTTATTCCTTCCTTGGGTATTGGTATACTTCGGATACTTGAGCTTCATACACGATCATCAGGGAAGAAAAATGTGAACATGGGAAGGTGTTCTTCATTCCCCTCATGATGTGTATTCGGGAGAGTTCTTGGATATTGGTGTACTTCGGGTTCTTGAGCTTCATACACGTTCTTCAGGGAAGAAAAATGTGAACATGGGAAGGTGTTCTTCATTCCCCTCACGATGTGTATTCGGGAGAGTTCTTGAGCATTATACAAAGAAGCTGACTGCATCAATTCAACTACTTGGGGGAATTGTTCTCTCGACACCTTTTGGAATGGATCGCTTCGGACGTCAGTAGAAAAGGAATTTGAGAAGATTGTTTTATGTGTGGGATGATACGTTGCTGGTATTCTATTGGATGATATAACCTCGAACGAAGAATCACGGTGATTATTCTTAAAAGGAGCAGCAAGTTCGATGATAATGGTGTGCTTCTTTGTGCACCTGGCTAAGGCAAGCTTGAAATAGAGCTTCGAATCTGCTCAGCTAAAGGATTTTCGGTTTGGGGGGAAGCTGCCAGAGTCTCACTTTCAGTTGGTTCAATTTCTTTCTTCGATTCAAGAGCCCTGGAAGCTTTGGTGGTGAATGTTTAAGAGTTGATGACTTCTATCTTCTACGACGTGCTGCTCGATATCCTTATCTCGGTACTCGTATCATCATCTTCTTTAACTATATCATCTACTCTATCTTTGTATATATTTATCTGAAAAACCAAATATAAAAATATAAAACCAGCAAAACAAAATAGAAAAATATAAAACCAAGAAAAAGAAAATAGAAAAATATAAAACCAACAAAAACCCATAAAAATCATAAAATTTGAAAAATTCCAAAAATATGTTTTCCCTAGACATGTCTTCTGGTATCGATAACATCTACGGTCTTAGAAATGTCATTCAATAATGGCACGGGACCATAGATGAAGTTTGAGCAGGAGGTGTAAATATTCTTTTCTAAACATGTCTCAAACTATGGCTTACAGTTATTTCAGACTGTAACCCGGGCTTTAATGATGGCTTACAGTTATTTCAGACTGTGACCCGTGCTTAAACCATGGCTTGCTATTATTTCTGATAGCAACCCGCTCTTCAAAAGAAGGAAAGTGCTGCACTAAGCATATTTTCAAAAATATCATGCACTTATCCTAAAACAAAACAAGGAAAGTATGTCGAAGGACTGCTGTTCCTACACAAATGTTTTTCCGTCTAAAATTCTTCAGAAAAATATTTGGTGTTTTCAAAAAAAAAATGGTGGTAAATGAGTTGCTTTAACAACAATCAGTTTCAGAGTTTTTATTAAATCTTCAAACTCAATCAATGACTTCAACACTTTTAAACTTTTCACAAATTGAGTCATTGATTGAGGGGGATAATGTTTTCAAATCTATATCTTCTAACGGGCTTTCTTAATTATCCTAATATGCTTAATTAAAAATGATGTTAACCTATGTTGAAGGACTAGGTGCCTAGGATATGACGTTCTGGTTTGAGAACAGCTAGAACAGCTGCGAAACCCTGTCAAGGAGATTCTTAGGAATCCTACCTGATCACAGGCAGTATTTATACTGATCAACGGGGAACCGTGGGCCGTGTACCTCAATTCAGCGAAAGTGATCAAAGACACTTTCGTGTGTTTTATTGCTAACTGTTGTTTGCAGGTACATCTGGACGGTTGCAGCTGATCAGAATTGAGGAGTCAATCCAAAGCCGCATGCTCACAGCATCCACACTTAATTTGAAGAAATCATGACTGGTGCATATCTACATAACCTGGCTCTGATATTTCATACTATGCTTCTGCTTTGCTGCTGCAAATATCATGAACCAGTAAGGCTTCCGCTACTCTGATGGAAAGATGTCATGATTCAAAAGTGTGAGCATGTCGGTCCGAAAGTCACAACTTCACATGATGGCAACACAACTAAGGGTGATCCAGAGATTTACTGTGGCTGATGATCTCAAAGAAAGCTCGAAGATCATCAAAGATGTGGATCAGTTCAAAGACCTCCACTGAAAGTACTAAACTATGCGGACTTTGAAGTATCACTGCTAAAGCACAAAGATTGCGAAATTGAAGAATTGAAGTCTACGAGCTCAAGAACAAAGTCAAGAATAGAATGCTAGGATTCGAAATGTAAAACATGGGGTGACCTCCCTTAGGGGGAGATTGTTAGGAATTAGAAAATTCCGTAGTGAAGAGTCGGTCACCCCAAATGTTATCTAGCTTAAGTTAGCTCGTAGACTTGTCGTTATTTAAGTTATTTAGTAGTTTATTAGTTAGTCTGTAGCGTAAAATAGTTTAGTGCAACACCGTGGAGGAAGGACGGGTCTTTACCCACTGTATCCCTGATCCACAGGCCGATAGGAGGTCGTATCTTATGTAAGTATAAATACCCCTTCCATCCATGGAAGGGGTGGTGCTTCTCATTCAATCTAACATTTCCTTTGAGTAAACCTCTAGCAAGAACACCCTCTCTCTCTACTTTCTCTCTCTAAAATGTTAAACATGTATTTTGATCATCTAAGACCACCCGAATCATCAACACAATAAATATTACAATCCTACACATCCAACAGCTAAAGACTTCAAAATTAAGTCAAATCCTCGAAATCCATTAATAACAAACCATACAAAAGCATAACAATTTCACCTAGACCTGTTTGATAGCCGGAACCCTGGTCCTTAACCAGGCGGATCCCTACTGAGAGGGATCCGCGGGATCCGTAGATGCAGAGAGCATAAATCAGCTTCTATATTCAAACTCATGTCACCTTTTGGTTCTCTAACCACTCTTAGCATACATTAATTGTTCACCTAGAGCTGATCAAAACCTCAAGAGCATGCTTAGTCTTCTAAGTGGTCAAGAATTTAATTCCCAAATTCAAAATATTCTTTATAAACTAAACAATCTTAGGTTTATGGCACCATCCTCAATTAGCATTCAAAAGTCAGAAATTAGAAGCTCACATTAGCACCTTCATCACCATGACTAAAGCTCTTAGCAACAACTCCTCAAACATAGGATCATCCAAAAGAAAGGGCCAAATGATTCATGAAATTTCATCCACCGAAACATCTCCCATTAGAGATAATGACTCTAGAATCCCACCTCATCAAACCCATCCAACAAAAGCTAAGAGAACCGCAAGGATTAGCATCAAATCTTTCCAACTAGAAAAAGGATCATCTAGTTCCAAACCAAACATGGATAGTTCTAACAAGCCATCACAACCTTCATTCATTGAGAATGGACTACACTCATTGAATGAGCCTCTTCCACATCCAAACATATATTCATTGTTTCATTCATCACCAAGAACCTCCCATTCTCCAACCTTTTCATTGAATCGGGAACCACCTACAACACCAACTAGCCCATCATGGGAGACAAGGAACAACCTTGATCATACGGAAGAAGCTCCATTACCACCCTTATTTTTAGAACCTCTCCCTACTTCTCAAAATGAAGACCATCAAACACACATTGAGTCTCCTCAAAACATCCTTTTTCCTTCGGGGCCAAACCAAGACAATATTTGCCCAAATTGTATAAAAACTCAAGGACTTGTTCAAGAAGTACGAAATGAGATACATTTCATGTTCAATCATCTTCTTGAAAAGTTGGATCAATTCAACAAGTCCACCCATCCCTAGACTTAAGCACATTGTCGCATTCTAAATCCCGATATAAGATTAGTATTAGTAGTACTTATATGGCTATAGTTCATTCTCTTAGTTTTAGAGATTTGGTTGTGTATCTCTTGTTTTATTGAATGAATACTTATATGCCATGATTATTATGTTTGTTGTGCTTGTTATATTGTACATTTATCTCATTCCCTCAAATAGCACCTCTTGACATTTCTTCACTGCTGAAGAAACTGTAACAGATAGCCGGATCCCTTCCAGATAACTAGACGGATCCCTCCTTGAAGGGAACCGTGGGATCCGTGGTACAGGAGCACAAATTTCTACTAACTTGAGTCTCTTTTGCAGGAAATTATGCACTATACTCTTGTTTCTCTAACCTTTGTTTTGTAGTTATTCAAAATACACATGAAGATATTGACACCATAAAGCTAGGGGGAGCTTTGTGTCAAATGACATTGCAAAATTAATTGCAAACTTAATCATATTTTGGGTTACACTTCATGACACCCCATTGCAACATTGCAATATTTAAGGGGGAGCACGTTCTCGTCACTTAGACGAACCATTTGCAAACTTAATTGCAAACACAATTGGTTTATTTTACGTTATGTCCTTGACGCCCTTTCAAAGGGATGGACTCGTCAAGGGGATGTTAAGACGAGTACCATTCCCGTCACTTGCTCTCTGTACATTTTTTTCTCATATAAAAATTGTGTTAGTTTCTTTTAACACTTTTTGTTTCGACAAAAAGGGGGAGAAGAAAGTAAAAACTACAAATTCAAACTTTTACGAATTTTAGATTTTTCCTTAAAATAATTTTATGTTTTGTCATCAACAAAAAGGGGGAGATTGTTAATACAAATAAGCCGTGAAAACGTTTATTTATATTTTACGATCTTCTAATGTTTTGTCGATAACAAATATAAAATCATTTCAACGAAACAAATAAAGTACGTAAATAGTTTGATTTAATAGTTTTCTATACACACTTACGCTTTCACATAAAACACTAAAACAAGTATAAGTGATTTTATGATTTAGATACATATGTACAACAACTAGTGTTTACATATTGGGTTAAACATATACTTAAACTAAGTATACTAAAATGGGTAAAAACTAAGTGTATGCTAAATTGGGTAAAAACAAGTATATACTAAAAGGGTAAATACTAGCAAATGGTTTTGACCCATAACCCATGGTTTTATATATACCACTTAACCAAGTACATTGTATCTAGAAAGAAAACCATGGATCAACCCATAACCCATGACCCATAACCATTAACCAAAAATACCCATGGTCAAAGAGGAGCGGACCACGGATCCCTAGCTTTGTGCTAGCCGGATCCCTTGTGGTAGGGATCCGTGGGATCCGGGTAAACAGAAGAGAATTTCTTCTATAAATAGAGAGCCATTTCTTTCTCTCTAGGTGTGCTTTTCATATAAACTTCCCCAAAGTATTCTAACCCTCTAACCTCAGATCTAAGTGATCTATGTAGTTTGTCTTTTGTTTTTGTGTGATCTACTAGGTTCCTCCTAAAGGAAAGATCACCACCTCTTGAAGACGTGCAAGCTCAACATCCATGAGTTGCCATGCTTCGTCATCATCAAGACTACTAAGGATATCTTGTTGATAGTTCTTCCTTTCTCCATAGATGTTGGGTTGAAGGCATTAGTGAAGAATGTCGAAAGTGTCAAGATGAAAGCATTAGTGAAAGGTGCTCATCATCCCTGTCAAAGCATTAGTGAAGAATGCTAAAGGTGTCAAGACGAAGGCATTAGTGAAGGGTGCCAAGCGTTGTGTCAAAGGCATTAGTGAAGGATTCCAAAGAATCAAATCAAGTAGCATTTGGGAAGAATGCCTAGGTCGTATAATCGATGAGGTGCATCGTTATACATATATGTATTTGTTTATATACAAGGATGGTGATATCCTTGATGGTGTTGTAACAAGGAGTAGATCTCCTTGAGACTAGTTGTTGTGTCGTGAAGGTGTATTTCACCTAAGGTGTGAAAGAACTAGGTACTTAGCCTAGTACCTAATAAAGGGTAGGCGACGTTGTGAAGGATTAGTTCTCCTAAGGTGTGAAACAACTCGATGGTTAGCCTAGCACCGTATAAAGGGTAGGCGACGTTGTGTTAGGTATGGTTCGCCTTGGTGTGAAAGAACTCGGTATTTAGCTTTGTACCGGAAAAAGGTTAAGCGACGTTGTGAAGGCTTCTCCGCCATAAGGAGTTGGTGTAGTGTTTACGAACTCTCGAGTAGGTGACTCGGGGAGTGGAGTAGGGCAAGGAAGGTGTCCTTGTAGCCGAACCACTATAAATACTTGTGTCGTGGTGATGTGCTTCTTACTCTTTATCTTTCATTATACGTTTATATATCTATATATCAACGTCCAACGTAAACAATCAAATAGATTGACATAAGTCTATCTAAATATTTAAAAGGAAGTTTTAAATTGGTAAAACTATTCAACCCCCTTCTAGTTTTCCACAATCCCTTTGATTGCGGGATGATGTTTTGGTCCGGACCTTTTTGCTTAGCTTTATATTAAACTTTACGATTAGCTACTTAAAACTTTTCATCCCTTAGATGTTGGGGGATCATTATTGAAGTGACCACGTCACTCTTGCGCGATTAGGCTTCGCGTTTTTAGTGTGGCGTGCCACTTTGCGCGATGGGTTTCGCGTCTTTGTAAGCAATATAGCGTATTATCCCTTTGATGGCGGGAAAATTTTTGATACTTTTTTATGTACGTACATGTCTAGCTATTTATATCTTTTTATTATCCCTTTTAATGGCGGGATTAGTATTATTGGAGTGGACTTGCCACTTTGCGCTATGAAGGCTCGCGTATTCTGGTGGACTAGCCACTCTATGTGATCAAACTTTCACGTCTATTCATTTAGTTTGTCTCACTGATGTGTGATGGGTGCCTTGACATGCCATTTTGCATGATAGTTTTATCATTCTCTTGGTGAATTCATGCTTCAGTAGGCTGACTTTTCTGGTAAAAGTGAATTATGATGATAATGCAACTTTATCTTGTAGAATTTACACAATCTTGTTTCTTTTTGCTTGTTGCTTGGTATAGTAACTATTAGTCCTATAATTATAAGGACATGAAACCATTCTACCTATGAACATTGGAGTAGAGGTAATTACCACATAACGTAACATTTACTGTGCTCGAATCCCCACCACACTGGTATCATCAACTTGGGTTGTTGATCAATGTCATGGAACGAGAGCGGTTATGTTGGATGTCATATGACTATTTTAATAGCGAGAAATGATCCCTTCGGGCTCTTGATAAGTTTTATAGCTTACAGTCCTGTATGATTATGTTAGTATCATAATATAGAGGTGATGCATAAATCGTTACCAATATAGTTGTCTCCCCCGTCTTTTAGCTATGCCATGAGATGATTCTGATGGGTAGTCATGGGTACTCGCATATGTGTAACACTCCCTGTGTTTTTAGAAATATATAGATAATATACATGAAAGTCATAACTAAGAGAGTGACTAGACACACTCATTAAGTCAAATAATTCCCTAGATTATATTTGTTTGTAGGAATAAGGTATTTGTCTCGTGATTTTGAAGACCTTAAAAATGAGATGGTACTTTATTGTAACCTGTTGAAATTTTTCCTACTCGCGACAGGTATGGCTCTATAAAAGACAATTTGTCCTCTTCCATGTTGACGCCTTTATTTAAAAAAGGTGGGGTGAGGGGCGTAGCGACACCATCCTTGTGGTTGATACTAATGCACATCGCCTCATAGCTGACTTTAGTCAGGTGTCGAGTGTTGATCCAAAAGAAATCTGGACAATGGGATGCAAAAACCTATGTGAAGGTAAAAACATAGCACAAAAAAGTGATAGAGAAGTGAAGCACATATTTCCAGGAACTTAGTTTTGCTACTAGTATGTTGTAACCACATGTTTGGTTCAACTCTTCATTTTCTTGCCTTAAGGAGACTACAATATGGCATAGGTTGATTTCCTAAAAATAACAAATGCAGAGTACCTATGTTTTAATCAGTAGGAAATGAGTAGCACCTGAATCATATTGGTTAGCCTTAGGCACCTATGTACTCATGCTTTTGAAAGCTATGTGTAGTTGGGATATATATATGCATTAGTGTGCTTTTAGTGGTTCCTATTCAAAGCCTTAATTATGAAAGTAAATATATTAGTGGTTCAATATATGAATAACTGATTAATAATAGTATAACATCAATAATCGTGTATGTTATTGTTTAAAAACTCAACTGTGGTAATACCTTATTATAAGCCGAGAGAAGACTCTGCTTACCTCCGATTCTAATTAATTCCATGGGAGAGTCGCGCCTACAAACTGGATTTATATTGGCTTTCACCAGGTATTCGAGTGGTTGCACTAATAAACAGCGACTTATGTGACCTGGGCCATACCCTTATATGTGCAACTATACGGTTTGTTCACCCACGACCAATTAACAGTCATGCCAAACATTCAACTTAGTGCGACTTTACCACATGTTTCATTAAGCGTATCAGCTTGCACAACGTTGGTGTGTCGATGTCTAGTGATGCCTTATGGGATTACATCTCTTACACCTTGCACAAACATGCATGTAAACAATTCAGAAATAAATATGAGACTTACATGTTGTATCTTTGCCTTGTTTTTATAAAAGTTTGTATGATGCAGCCTCTTATGATCAGCAAACAAAGAGAAAGCGAGTAGTGTTGTTGCCTTATTGCACTAACGTACAAGAAGCACACCGAGATGGCATGTCGTCCCGCTATCATGTTATGGCTATGATATTTTATTTGAGACACGGGTAGTTGTCATATTATTCATGTTGAACTGTCATGTTTGTAGAAGATGACCCAAACTATGGATCCATCCAGAATCTTCATAGAATGGACTAATTTTAAAAACACATATGTCCATGAGCATCCCGTGCCAACAAAATGTTTAATCTCCTTTTGATGTATTTCACTTGTATGATGTACTCTTCTTAGATTTTTATGATGACAACCACCAGATAAGGTAAACATGTATAACTTTCTGCCTTCTGCGAGGGTGTGTCGTGCTACCTCCAAGTAGCCAACTCGAATAAGGTAAGTCAAAGATTAAGAACCGTGACTACTTACTCCTTAGCAGCTCTGTAGCGGGCTAGACTCTACGAATATTTGATCATCAGCAAGCCAAAAATGATTAACCCCACTTTTTAAGTGGGTTAGGCTGTGGTGTTTGAAAAAGATTTGAACACTTCTTGATTTCTGCCCGCTGGTTCTTGTTGTTTCTTCAAGATTCAGATGAACGGGTTGTGTTATGTGTTCAACATACTCTGCAACTTTTTAGGTAGGTCGTGCCAGGTAGTCTGAGTAGGTGCGCCTCATTCTATGTTTAGGTGTGCCATAGCGTTGATTGACTTGACCATATCTTCTTAATTGGAACAACAGTCAGGCATCTTTCAAGAATGGCTGATGTTGCATCCAACTTAGACAACGTGAGTCGCTGTTGCACCATTAGTTCTTATATTTCTCATGCTAAGTGCATTAGAGAGTCGCATAGATGGGCTGTAAAAGAAAAATCATTGATTAAGACATGCTTATATGCCCTGTTCCTTCCCAATGTGGATCGGTGGGTTAAGTTCTTAAGAGTTAATCCGACCTGTAATAGAACTTCTTAATAACATAGTTGTTACTTAGTTCAGGAAGGATTGAAACTAAAACATAGGTTGTGATCTAATTTATGAGCATTGACCAAATACGGGACAGATTGAACTTGAGCACTATTGTAGCTATTTTAAGTCAATTTAGATGATGCTACTTACCTGATTTACTACGATCTGCATATGGCTACTCTCCTCAGTAAGCCAATTCACGATAAAAGGCGGTGATATTTTTGTGATAATACAAGGGAGTATATAAAGCAACTGTTTAGTGACAATACCAGGGAGTATCCAAATTGGGTTTTTCTGTCAAAATTCAATGGTCCAAAATGATGACAACATATGTTGCTTTGAGTCTGGACTGCAAATTTTTATTTTTATAAATATAGTCATCTCATTTGAGTGAAACACAGTTTGAAAAATAATTAGGCAATAATAGGATACACCAAATTTATTTGATCAATCAAATCCAGGTTAGGTTAGACCAAAGTATATTGTCATATATACAATATACTTTATGTTTTTTCATATTATTACCGACCCTTTGGTTAATCTTGATTACCTTTGACAAGCTTATGTCTATTTACCTCAATGAATCATTTTTGTCATGCCATAAAAGTTAGCATGATTTAGGAGAGGATTAAACCACAACAGAAGCCATGGTGTCATGCATCTCAATGAGACTATCAGGTGTGGATCAAACTAAACTCAATATAGATAAACTATATGCTTTTACCTTTCCATTTGAATGATCCAGAGAGACACGATCACTTTTAATCACTTTGTAGCAAGTAATATATTGAACATGAGAGAATATATATGGTGAGCATACGAGGCAAAAATTTTGGTCGGGTCCCACGGATGGCGCCAAATGATGCTACCAAAATCCGAATGGTCGTCAAGGTGATGAGCTGTCCGTTTGACTTGGGTTGACCTTGACTTCGGGTCTTCGGTAACAATGCTAAAAAGACAAAGAAACACCGTTAGAGAGGACCCCCCGGGGGAACCCCCTCCGATGATCAAGTTAGTATTGATCACATATGTTGGAATCGCTCCTAACTCGTAAATGGAACGATATTGATGGGATTACATTTACTATCTTTATTACCTTAAACACAAGGGCTTGTTATGTCATTTAGCCATTGTTGTAAGTGTTTGGGTATAAATACCCCTCCATACTTCCATGGAGGGGTGAGACTCATTTGTGTAATTCACCCTTCCTTATCAATAAACACATACTAGTTTCTCTTCTCTCTCTACTTTCTATTTCTAACATGAAGATGCTGTTCTTTCATCTTCCCCGACCTCCCGATTCACCAAATCTACCACATATACGATCCTAACATTGGTATCAAGAGCAAGGTCGGTTTGTTGTTTGGTTGATTTTTGGTGATATTATCTTGTCAAATTCTTGTATAAAAATCTGTTTTTTTTTTTTTTTTTTTTTTTTTTTTTTTTTTTTTTTTTATCAAAGTTGTTAATTTTTTACATACTTTTGGTGTTGAACATATTTTTATACAAGGTCATTGTATTTTTTTGGTCAAAACAGTTTTGTAACTGTTCACAAAATATAAAAGTTTTGTATCAACTTTTGTAACTGGTTTTGGTCAAACTCGTGAAACTGTGGTCAAACGGTCTTTCTCCATGGTCAAAGTGGGTCTGTATTTGTTATTTTCTGGGTTACTTGCAAGCTGAACAGATTCATTGGTCGAAAACATCGCCGGATAAAAGTCAACACAGGTCAAAACCCTATTTTTACGCCTAAGGATCTTCAGTTTAGTTACGAGTAGCTTGGAAAGTTACTCGTAAGGATTTTTTACGCCTAACATGGCTTACGTGTAAGGTTTAACCTTACGAGTAAAACAATGGTTTACGCGTAAGCACATGTTACGCATACGCATAAGCTTTACGCGTAAGACCGTGTTTACGCATAAGGGCGTTTACGCATAAGCTTTTTTACGCATAAGCGTGTATAAGTTTGTTACGCGTAAGACTCTTGACAGAAAATGAGATGAAGAAGACCTTTGACCTTTGACTGATAATGATCATACCAAATACCAATTATACCACAACTCTTTTGCTATCCCAACACAAATCCAGTAACTACTCTATTAACCATCCCATCTCACAAACAAAAATTTAATTAACCACGACAAATTATCTCAGTTGGACTCTTTTTTTTATCAACTACGCGTCCTAAGACAAGAGCCAAAAAAAAGGGAGTCGTATACTCTCATCGATCTAAATGAAAAAGAAAAACTCAAAACGAAATCAATTGGCAACGTTGTAGATCTCAGTATTTTCCTTTCAATGTTATTATAAGATCTCTTTAGATCTAAACATTAGAAAGAATACTCATCACAAATATTTAGAAGCTTAAAGCTTTCTTTATATATTCGAAAGATCTAAGAAAGCACAAAACAACAACGTTTCATACTTTCTTAATTTCGTTTTTAAACAGACACAAACCTACCCGAGACCCCCTAGGATCTTGAAGCCTTTATCTTGATTTCTTGTGCAAAAAATTAAAAACGTAGATATAAGTTGTGTACGGTTGTGTTTGTGTTTATGGGTTTCAATTAGAACTATTTCTCATGTTCGGTTATGATAATGAATTGAAGGAGAAGATGAAAAGATGAGATGAGCTTGTTAAGGTTTAATAACCTCGGATAAATACTAAGTTATTAACAGAGAAACACTGAGCAAACTATATTAAGTATGCGGAATTTACTTAACAAAGCTAAGAAGAATAACTTTAACTATAAACGGTTTTATTAATAACTCTAACTCTGCTTATTATGCAGATCTTTAACAACTCTAATAATATCGAACTTCTCTCTAAAACTCTAATAAAATCACGTACGTCTTATGCCAATCTAGGGGTCCTTTTATAGGCTCAAGGATACCCTAGTCGGTTTACAAATTGTATCCTTGTACGTCAAGTAATCTAATATAGAATATTCTAGAATTACAAGACTTTCTATAAACGAATAAAACAGTTCTTTGTTCTTGCAGTACTTTGACTTCGTATGCAGTACTTTGACTTTATCATTTAGCAGTACTTTATTTAATCTTCAGCAGTTTAACTGTTCAACACTTTCATATCCCAACAATCCTCCCCTAACTTGAATTCTACTTCTTTGACTTCAAGTTCCTTTGTGAATTTATCTTTATCAGCTTCATCTTTAAGGACAGATTGTGTCTTTGTCTTTGGATTGTATTCTTTGTAGTTTCTGTGCATAGTCAAAGTATCTTTAGAAATATTCTTTTACAGCATCATCCAACAATCTCCATCTTTTCAGCAACACAGCAACATATGACAATTTGTACATTAATTCAGTTTAAGTTGCAAACTATTCTCATCACTTCCAGGCGTGTTAACTCCTGTGAGAGGTGAATCATTGAAAATTTAATGGATTTAGATCTCTTTACCAAAGCCATTAACTCTGGAGTAGCCAAATATTTTGGTGTGTAAGACCATGGTACACTGATAACCATATGATTTTTAGCAAATCATCAGCTATCAACAGATTTATTTTGTCTTTACCAAAAGCTGTACCCTTCTGGACTAGTTAGTTCTTTAATCATGGTGAACTAATTACCATATAATGGTTTTTCCACAGTCTTTACCACAAGCCATTTTCTTGTGGGCTAGCCAACTCTTCACATTACTGATATGGTGAGTTGATTACCATCCAACTTATTAGCAAGTTGTCAACTAAAAACGGATTTGATATATCTTTACCAGAGCCGTTTGCTCATGGATTAGTCAATCCTTTTGTAACCATGGTGGATTGATAACCTATTGATGTTATCATCTCAAAAACCATTTATTCAACCTTTGTTTCAAAATATTTGTTACTTAACAAAAGTTTTCTTTAAAAATCACTTAACTGGTTAAAAGCTGCAAGCAGTACTTTGATTAAAAACTGTTTGATCAGCAGTACTTTGAATAAAGTACTGATTTATCAAAAATAATTTATTCAATTAAGTCTCATACCAGTTATTCGTTGTCATCAGCAATAGTAGTCCAGTTGATAAACAAATTGATGACCATACAAGCAATTTCATTGTCTTCTTCAACTTCCATTCCATGCTCTAGCATCCTCCTCATAAGATCGACTGTAAGAGGATATCTTCTATCATATGAATCATTGTACCAGTTTCCAGCTCTAGAACATGAACTCCAGATTCTTCAAAAAATCTCCAGCAAACAATTTCCCAGTTCTCTTGATTCTTCCAAATTTCATCACTGCTCTGTTCTTCAGTTTCCCATGCAGTTGTGAGATCTCCAAGTAAAACTAAACCAATTCCTTCTGATGGATGATGTTCAAAATATTCTTTCACCACATGATATAAATAGAATAGATCCACTCTATCTATGATATGCAATAAATCCCATAGTCTGTTGAACACTCTGAAGCTTTCATCTTCTCTATGAAACATCAGATAGCTTCCATCTTTAGATTCCACAACTTCAAAAGCAATAATCTGAGATCTGTTCATCTTCATGTCAACATCTTCTCTGGAATATTCAAAATCTACTATTCTGAGATAAATTCTTAATTCATCCATAGTTTCAGATCTTAACTCAACTTTTTCTTTCTTTGAAAACTGTTTATCTTCAACTTCAGTTTTCCTTTTTCTTTTTAAACTTTTCTTTCTTTCTGCTTCAGTCCAAGTAGCTTCATCTTTATAATCTTTGATACTTGCAACATCCTTCTTATAAGCTTCTGTCTCAGCATCATATAATCTTTTCATATCAACATGCTTCAGCTTCTACAATCCTTTATATCCTCTACTTTTCAAATAAGCCATCATTGCATTCCTTTCTTTAGCAAGATTTGGTTTTCTAGACATAAAAGAAACAGGAACAGGTGACTTTAATTGTTCACTAGCTTCAGCATTCAATTCCTCTTGAAACTTTTTAGCTGCTTCTCTATTCTGAGCTTCTTCAGCTTCCTTATCTTCTCTATCTTTAGCATTTAATTCTTCTTGAATTTTTCTAGCTGCTTGTTCATTTAAAGCATCTTGAGCAGCCCTTAACTGTGCTAAAGTTGGTTTCTTCTTCTTTACTTCTACCAAAACACCTTTTCCTTTATCCTTAGGATCAATAGCAGGTTGAGAAGCTCTTGGTTGTTCTTCTGCAACTTCAGAAATAGTAACAGCCCTTGGCTTTGACAAATCATGCAATATAGTTGCAATAAATTCATCATCACTTGCAGTTCTTACAGGTTTGGGTATATCAGCTTCTTCTGGTATAGTTGAAGGACCAGCTTCCTCTTCAAAATCTAATACTCTTGGTGTAACCAATTCTTGTCTGTGAGTTCCAATGAAAGCAGTACTTTGTTGTTCAGTACCTTGATCTTCAGACCTTTCTTCTTCAGTACTTTCAATGATAACATGCTCTTCAGTACCTTGAGGTTCTTTCTCCTTAACCAACATCTTCTTTCAAATTCTTTTCTTCTAAATTCCTCCCCAATTGGACATAAGATTGTTTGTGAACCTTTTTACCTTTGGTTTTCTTCTTAAACTGCCTTCGGCGCTTGTTTTCTTCCTTAACCCATAAGCGATAACATTTGATAAAAGGTGTAACAAAATTCTTTAACCTTTTATACTTGAGTTTCAACCTCCTAATCTGTTTTGCTTGAGCCTCAGTAGTCTTTTTCAATTTGACCAACCCTTGTCAAAACATAATTATCCAATGTTAAATCATTAGGTGATATAGTATGCGAAGCATCTCCTTGAATTGGTGAATGTTCCTCTGGTTGAGAAATAGGAACAGATTGTTGTGGAGATGGAAAAGGTGAACCTGCAATATCTTCTTGAATTTCAGTACTTGGGAAAGCAGTACCTTGAGATGCAGTACCCTCTTCAGATGCAACACTTGGAGAAACAGTACTTGCAGATGCAGTACTTGCAGGTGCAGTACCTTCACTTTCTTCATCATCTTCAGCATCAGCTCTAACAGCTTGAACAACTTCCATCATAGAAGTAGTTAAAGGCGTATCTGAACCTCTGAATAGATCACTTCTTCTCGCCATAAAGGTAAAAATCTTTGCTTGTTGTACAATAACAGGTAGTAAATCTGTAGGCTTCGGTACATCAGCAAGTTGTTTGTTCAAGAAAACTTGTATAAACCTAGGATACATTAACCATTTTGATCCATGAGTGATGTGAGAAAGCATGCCATCTAGAATAAGCCTTGAAAAATTGAAAACACGATCTGTAGCCAATCCCACCATAGCAGATGCTATATTTGATCCAAATTGCTCCCATGAAGTACTTTTAGCACTAATACAATGTAGCAACGCATGTACTAAAAACTTCCATTGAGGACAAAATAGTTGTTTCCTGAATGTTTGTTCTGTTAAAGACCCTTCATAACCAATGTGCCCAAAAGTTTCCCAAATCAACTGCTTATCAAAACGAATAGCCCCTCCTTCATCATTAAACAATAAGTCTTCTCGAATAGATGCTTCAGTAATCTTCACAGTTCTTCCAACAACTGTAGCCCTAATATAAAATTCATCATTCTCCATATTATCCCTAGCAGTAGCCCAAAATTCTTGAATCCAAGGTGCAATGATATCCGGCTCCACTAAAAGAGCATAACTGATTGGCGACCCAGTGAGATAATCAATAATATCATGAAAAGCCTCATTATCTTCAGTCTTGTCTAAATTCGCCACCATGTTGTGCTTTAAAACAGTAGGACAATTTGCCATGATTGAGTATGTAAGCACAATTAAAGATATAATCGAATAATAAAGAGATGGTGAGAGAAATATGGAAAAGATATGAGAATATCAAGATGAGAGGGAAAATCGGAAAGTAGTTATTTATAGATGAGATTTGAAAAATCACAGCCCATAATGACAAAGTTACCGTTAGTAGAATTACCCCTCAATATTACCGTTGGAACAGTACTTCAATAAGACAAACAGTACTTTCCACGTGTGCAGTACTTTCCCAAGCAGTACTTTCCAAGCAGTACTTTCATAAAAAATAATACTTTTCCAAATTCCTCTGTATAAGCTAAGCATAAATATCCTCCCCTCAAATAATGCATAGGACTATACTAATACAAATAGTCCTCCCTTTAAATGTAGCTCAGTAGTTAATCATGCCAATGCTTACAACCAAGTGAGTAAATCTTGAAACATCAAAGCCTTTGGTGAGTAAGTCAGCTACATTATCATCCGTGTGAACCTTGACCACATTTATGAGTCTGTGCTCATAACAATCTCTGATAAAGTGATGCCTAATCTGAATGTGTTTGGTTTTGGAATGATAGACTGGATTCTTCACAATACAGATAGTACTCTCATTATCAATTATTCTTGAAGTTGAATCCATAATCCAAGAGTTGATTCTGCATCCACAAAACTTGACCACAACAACTTGCAGCAGCTACATATTCAGCTTCAGTAGATGATGTTGCTGCAATTGTTTGCTTTTTACACTGCCATGGAACTAATCTTCTTCCAAGATATTGGCATCCACTGGTGGTTGATCTTCTGTCATAATTATCACCTGCATAATCACTATCTGAAAAAGCCTCCAAGTGAAAAGGTGAATCCCTGGGATACCACAACCCTAACTTAGGTTGTTGTTTCAAATAACAGAAAATTCTCTTCACTGCATTCATATGAGAACTCTTTGGTGAGACTTGATATCTTGCACATAGACAAACTGCAAACATGATATCAGGCCTAGATGCAGTAAGATACATAAGACATCCAATCATTGATCTGTATAACTTGACTTCAACTGGGTGTCCATCTTCATCCTTGCCCAAAGAGTTAATTGATTTAATAGGTGTAGTGACAGACTTCATGTCATCAAAATTGAACTTCTTAAGTATGTCAGATACATACTTGTCTTGACTTATGAAAATTCCTTCCTTTGACTGCTTAACTTGAAGTCCCCAAAAAAAATTTAACTCACCCATTGAACTCATTTGAAATTCTTTCTGCATCAGCTGCTCAAACTCCTTAACCATAGACTGTTTGGTAGCTCCAAAGATGATATCATCAACATAGACTTGAACCAACATGATATCCTTCTTATCTCTTTTGATGAACAAAGTCTTGTCAATAGCTCCCCTCCTGTAACCATGTTGTAATAAGAATGTGGAGAGCCTCTCATACCAAGCTCTAGGTGCCTGGTGAAGACCATAAAGAGCCTTAACCACCTTGTAGACTTTGTTAGGATGTTTAGGATCTTCAAAACCAGGAGGTTGTTTTCCATAAACTTCTTCTGTGATAGTGCCATAGAGACCAGCACTCTTGACATCCATCTGGTAAACTTGAAATCCCATATATGAAGCAAATGCAAGAAAGATTCGAAGAGCTTCAATCTTTGCTACAGGAGCAAATACTTCATCATAATCTACTCCTTCTTCTTGTCTGTAGCCTTGAGCTACTAACCTTGCCTTGTTCTTGATGACATTACCTCTTTCATCTCTCTTGACTCTGAAAACCCATATGGTTCTAATAAATTTCTTCCCATCTGGAAGATCACATAATACCCAAACTTCTTGAAGTTTGAATTGTAGCAGTTCTTCTTGCATAGCTTCAACCCAACTTTCTTTTGTCAATGCTTGAGCAATATTCTTGGGTTCCTCTTGAGAAATAAAACAAGTAAACAGACATGTTTGATGGTCTTTATGATTCAGCCTGTTCTGTTTATAGACAAAGCTAAGTAAAGCATTATGAGGTTTAGTAAAACTCTTAGCTTTGTGTCTTGTCATCACTCCAGAAATAGAAGGACCAATAATTTGATCAGTAGGATGATTCTTATGAATTCTTAAGATTGGAGACTGTGGAACTCCATAAGCATCATCCAAATTAGTTAAATCAGCATCTTCATTGGAATCTGAGAAAATACCTTCTTCTGAAAACTCATCATCAGTTTCTTCTAAACCAGGCATGGTAGGATCATCTAAATCATCTAAAGTACTGTCAACTGGTGCAACAGTACTTTGTTCGAAAGTACTGTCGAAAGTACTATGAGAATACTCTGCAGTATTATTCTTTTTCTTTGCTTCTTCATAAGCTCTTCTTTGTTCATCAGAATAAGAATGTGCCATTACATCTTGTAAAAGCATCTGTTTAAGTGTCTCTTGAATAGCTTGATCCTCAGCAGATAGAGAAGATGTTGGTATATCAGTACTTTGCGCTGGTGCATCAGTACTTTGCTTTGGAGCATCAGTACTTTGCTTTGGAGCATCAGTATTTTGCTTTGGAGAATCAGTACTTTGCTTTGGATCTGTATCAGGAACAGCATCAGGTATAATGTGAACTCCATGAACAACGTACTGTGAATCTTCTCCATGATACACAGGTTGATTTTCTTCTCTGGCAGGTACATAATTCATAGAAGGAGTTAAAACTTCAAGATCAAACATCCAATCAGGACCTTTACCCTTCTGATTGTCTTGATCTTCTAAAAATTCAACACGAAGACAATCTTGAACCTTCTTAGTGACTCTGTTGTACACTCTAAATCCCTTACTGTTGGTACAATAACCTAATAAATATCCTTCTTCTGACTTGCCATCAAACTTTCCCAGATTATCAATTGTGTTTAAAATAGTGAGAGGGCATCCAAAAGGCTTCATAAAATGAATGTTGGGTTTGTTGCCCATCAGCAACTCATAAGGTGTCTTCATCTGTGGTTTTGTGACTGATACTCTGTTAAGTACATAGCAAGCATTACTTACAGCTTCAGCCCAGAATTGAATAGGTAGTTGTGAATCTGCAAGCATAGTTCTGGCTGCTTCAATCAAAGTCCTATTCTTCCTCTCTGCAACACCATTCTGCTGTGGTGTTCTTGCAATACTGAACTCCCTCTTGATTCCTTTGTTAGCACAAAATTCATCCATAAGCTTGTTCTTGAATTCAGTCCCATTATCACATCTAATACCTCTGACCTTGAGCCTCAATTGGTTTTCAAGTGCTATAATAAGTGTCTGAATAGCATCAAAAGTATCATCTTTAAATCCCAAAAAAAAATACCCAACTGAATCTACTGCAATCATCTGTAATAACTAAGCAATACTTTTTCTTGTTTATACTTGCCACAGAGACAGGTCCAAACAAATACATATGTAAAAGCTCCAAAGGTTCTCTAATAGTTCTCTCCTCAAGCTTCTTGCAGGAAGCTTTGTGTTGTTTACCCTTCTTACACGCCAAACAGGAGTGATCATTCTTGTAAGTCTTTGAAGGTAAACCTCTAACTAAATTGCCTTTGACCAGTTTGTTGATATTCTTGAAATTTACATGGCCCAATCTTTTATGCCACTGATGTGCTTCTTTAGTTGTTGCTTTTGCCACTAAACATGTGGCTCTTCCATAAGAGTGAAGACTCTTCATTTCCAGACTATACACATCATTGGTTCTTGGTACTCTGATAACTACCAAGTTATCATCAACAGACTTGAATTCAGAGGAAAGGATGAGACATTCTGTGTCAGTGAATAACACGGGATGCTTTTTGTCACAGATTCACATATCTAACATTCACAAAATCTATACGCCCTGCTTTGATAGTTCCTTTCCCAGTAATCCTTCCTCCATTGGGATCATTCCCAAATGCAACTCTTCCTCCACTAATAGATCTAAAATCAGACAGAATATCCTTGTCTCCTGTCATACTTCCAGAGCAACCACTATCTATAATTAAATGATCTTTAAGCTCCTCTTCTGGGTTGCCCTGCACAAAGATTTAGAGAGTTAGTTTCTTTTAGGAACCCAAGCCATTACTGACTTGTGTTCCCCTTGTGGAGTTACAAACTCAAATTCTTTGAGTATGTAATTTCCACTGTTTTTCAAAACATGATCCAGAATTATCTTTTGATTTTTAACATGTGGATTTTCAAAACTTTCTGGATTTTCAACAGAACTCTCTTTTGCAAATTCATTCTCTTTTTCTTGTATTATGAAAACATCTGATTCACTTTTTGTTGAAAGTACTGTTTGTCCCTCAGCAGTACTTTCGCTCTTAACCCATTCAATTTTAACACTAGGTTCCTGTGATCTAGATCCCCTATGTGAATCGTAATACCTTCTAGGTTGATAGTAATGAGATCTCCTAGGATTCCTATTCCAAGTGATATTCGTAGTACCTTGGTTTGACTGAGCAGTACTTTGAGAAGGTACTGGTTGTGAAGGTACTTGTGGCTTTGAAAAAAATCTTCTTTGATGAGGGTACCTATGATCTGGTGAGAAATTACTGTCTCTTTTGCAAATTCATTCTCTTTTTCTTGTATTATGAAAACATCTGATTCACTTTTTGTTGAAAGTACTGTTTGTCCTTCAGCAGTACTTTCCCTCTTAACCCATTCAATTTTAACACTAGGTTCCTGTGATTGACCCTATTAGAATTATTCCAAACTGGTTTGTTCTCTCTAGGTTTCTGGTTAGTAGACCTATTCTTTGGAAATTTCCTAAGATATTTTGAGTGATGTTCACAATCCTTAATTAAATGAGTAGGACTAAAACACACAAAACATAGTTTTTCACCCATACTCCCAACATGACTTCTCCTATGTCTATGACCAAAATTATTGTGCCTTCTAGGTGAATGATTAAATCTGTTTTGACCAAAATTATCCCAAAAAGTTTTAGCAGTACTGTTTTGAAAAGGTTTTCCTGTAGGTACTGCTTGTGGAGCAGTACTTTGAGTAGAAGGTACTGCTTGACTTTGAAAATTAGTTTCAAGAGTTTCTTTTGGGGTTTCAGACCTAGATTGCCCAATAAGTTTCTTCCTAAACTCTAGACTGTCTACACCAAAACGTGAAACATCAGGTCTTATGGGTTGATGACTACCAACTGGATGTGGAATAGCATGATAACCTTTGTCTTTCTTATACTCAGGAGGTGATTCACTAATTGAACCCTCATTACTAGATGTGTCTACATAATTAATGAGTTCATCATCACTAGTGGTTACATCCTCAAAATCACCTTCATCCTTATCACTAGATGTGTTTTCTTCTATGTTATCAAAATCCATACCAAAACCTAATCCAGTTCTAATGTATGCTCTTCTCTGTTTTTGAACATAAGTAACATGTGACAGACCAGATTCTTTCCAGGCATCAAACTTTGCTAACAAATCATCTCTCTCCTTAGTGAGTTTCTCAATTTCAGCAATTTTACAGTTTAGTTTCCATTCACTAAGTTTTAACTGGTAATCCTGTTGTTCATATTTTTCAGCCCAAGCCATTTCATTATTTTCATGTGTTAATATTTTAGCTTTCATTGACTCTAAAGTAATTTGATAACCTGCTACCTCAGACCTAGCCTTAATACAGTTATCTCTTTCAAACACATAATTACTTAGCAGTTTTTGATAGAAATCATGACAATTTGAGCATACCTCAGAGATAGGGGTTGAACTTGGTGAAGTAGCTACCATTGCAAGTAGAACAGGATCATCTTCACACTCCAAGCTCCAGTCAAATCCTCCATACTCATCTCCAGATTCCAAAGCAGCATGATCAACTTCCTCATCAAAAACAGTGCTCCAGTCCAATTCTTCCATTGAATCTTCAACTACTTCTTCCACTGCTACCATACAATAAGTCACTGGTTCATCATCAAACTCTTCACTCCAGTCAACTTCTGAAAAATTCTCTTGAGCAACCAAAGCCTTTGTTTCAGTAATGGGGATTTCTTTTAGCTCCAGCTTTGGTTTCTCAGTCATCCTGTTTGCTTGATACTTAGCAAACCTGCACTCCCTTGCAAAGTGTCCAGTCTTTTGACAATTGAAGCATTCAATTTTGGATTTGTCAAAAGTTATCCCCTTTTTGGTTTGAAATCAATGCTCTTTCCAGTTTTCTTCATGTACTTCTTGATACTTGCAGTGATCAAAGCAACTTGCCACCTGATATCAATCTCTTCTAAAGCATCCTCATCAATCTGGGAGAGATCTTCTTCATAAACTACAGGTAAACTAGCTTGCTGAGCAAAGAAGGAGCACACAACTTCATCTGAATGCATAGTAGTAGGTGGTGGGGTTTGCTGAGCATAGGTGGGGGCAGCATACGAGACATTACTTTGAGTCACAGTACTTTGAGTTGGAGAAGCAGTACTTTTAGTGGAATTACTGCCCCTCTTTTCAGATGATAGAATACTGTGAGACTTAGAACTTGGTTGACCATTCATCTCATGCTCATATACCTTCAAATGATTATAGAGATCATCAAAGTCCATGACATCCAAACCAGGTTTTCCTCTGATCATTGTAGCAATTACATGCCATGTAGATGGCAAACTCCTTAGAAACTTCAGATTTGCATCTTCAACTGAAACTTCTGCCTGGTATAGCTCCAACATATTAAGAAGATTTTGAAACCTATCATATGCTGCATCAAGACTCTCTCTTTCACCTACAGTGAAAGTTTCAAACTGTTGCTTCAGCAGATTTCTGTGCATCTTCTTAGAAGCTTCATTCCCTCCAAATCTGGTCTTGAGAGCAGCCCAGAGCTGCTTAGCATCTTTAGCATCATGAAATTTGAGAAGATGACCATCTAGAATGGAAGACAAGAGAATATTGAGTGCCTTCTCTTGATTCCTTAAGGTTGCTGCAGGTAGGACTGCCTTAGGTGCTTTAGGTTGTCCAAGAATGTATTGACAATTACATTCCATAGAGCATGGTCTGTAATGGCAATATACTGCCTCATCTTCATACACCATAGATCGTATTCGCCCTTCTTGATGACAGGAATCCTCATTGAGGTGATGGAAGGTGGTGGAATAGAATCAATCGACATCTTTAGGTTTTATGGTTTCTTCTTAGTCAGAGTTTCCACACAAGCTCTGATACCACTTGTTGGATCGATGTACTCTAACCAAACTAACTTAAATAGCTTGTTAAGGTTTAATAACCTCGGATAAATCCTAAGTTATTAACAGAGAAACACTGAGCAAACTCTATTAAGTATGCGGAATTTACTTAACAAAGCTAAGAAGAATAACTTTAACTATAAAAGATTTTATTAATAACTCTAACTCTGCTTATTAAGCAGATCTTTAACAACTCTAATAATATCGAACTTCTCTCTAAAACTCTAATAAAATCA
Source organism: Chrysanthemum seticuspe (assembly GCA_019973895.1). Classification (NCBI taxonomy): domain Eukaryota; kingdom Viridiplantae; phylum Streptophyta; class Magnoliopsida; order Asterales; family Asteraceae; genus Chrysanthemum; species Chrysanthemum seticuspe. The sequence goes on from BPTQ01000004.1 coordinate 272,773,616, forward strand.
CGTACATCTTATGCCAATCTAGGGGTCCTTTTATAGTCTCAAGGATACCCTAGTCGGTTTACAAATTGTATCCTTGTACGTTAAGTAATCTAATATAGAATATTCTAGAATTACAAGACTTTCTATAAACGAATAAAACAGTTCTTTGTTCTTGCAGTACTTTGACTTCGTATGCAGTACTTTGACTTTATCATTTAGCAGTACTTTATTTAATCTTCAGCACTTTAACTGATCAGCACTTTCATATCCCAGAGTTGTTTGGATAAAGAGGCGGATAAATTGAGATGAGTATATTTTAGGATTAGGTCATATGAAATAAAACGTGTTTAGGGTTTGTTACTTATATCCGGTTATCACACTTGACTGGATCGAGTATAATTTTCATTTGGGCCTGCGTGTTATATTAACTTCACGGGCTGAATTTTTTTGATGGATTCGATTATTGGAATGACATTGTGCTGAAATTTTAACATAAATGTATCTTAATACATTGTGAAAATTTTTAGCTTAATGTTTTGGCAAAAGAGAGTGGTATTTTGGTTCACGCGGATTTTTCACGAGGATACAATTTTGACAAGATCGGGAAACTATTATCAAAGTTCATTTTAACCGTTAACGAAGGCTAGTTTTGGGCATTTAACCGCAAGATGTGATTACGGAGAGAATTCACTATTATTTATTTGAGGTTGAAGTGGGATATTACGGGTGCGTGTACTTAGTATCTGAAGATATCGGGTTGGTTGGATGCATGATTCTTCGAGATCCTTGTTCGAGCTTTAACCGTTACGAATGACAAAGACTTGAGTTATTTAGTTGAACCTGATGTAAGGAGTTACGTTGTTGTGCTCACAGCTTATAACTATCACTTTTAAGGAGTTACGTTGTTGTGCTCAAGTGTCACACTAAGGTGTGGATAATTTGAGAAACTTTAAGTTTACCTTTTTTCGATGGAGTTAAGAAAAAAGGTTCTTCGTCTGACAATAGTGCAAGTTTAAGTCACAAGTTCGGGTTATACTACTTCAATCTCAAGTTCGTCATATTGGGTTTTATCCATCAGTAGTCACTACAAAAATCCGTCAGAATGATAATGGGGTCGGTAAAGAGTTAGCTGAGAAGAGTATACACGAGTAGAGAAGTTTTATCAGCAGCTGATTCTCACAAGATATTTATGGTACTTCACACTTGTTCGATTAATTGAACATACATGGTTTCGATGTCTCTAATTTCATCATCAACATACGTGGTGTATGATTCTGATTCATTGAAAATATCGGGGGGAAGAGAGTATAGGTGTTCCTTGCTTCTTTGATGTTTTTGGATTTTTTTCAAAAACCCGTTTCCCTTCATGAATTTCTTCAATCAGGGGGAAGAAATGAGACGATCTATGGTGAAAATTTCTCAAGTTGGTGTAATCGTCTCACTTTCACAGAGTTATCGTGTGTGAAGTTACCTAAATATGATGTTGTGATGCCTCACACACGGTCATTTTATCGAGTAATTGCAGATTCACTTGTAATTATTATTTCGATAGACCGCAACATTCAGGAGGAAGTCGTCTCATTTCGTCTTTCGTGGTTTGTTTGGTGTGAAACATCTACATATGTGAGAAGATCTTGTTGATTTCTTGCATGTTACCCCAGAACGGATTTTCCGCAACAAGTCAGATTTACCTTGTGTGGTTTACTACTCATCTACAAATTCCGCTGCGTACTGAAAATTTCAAAAGTTAGAGGAAATGTTCACTACATCAAAGTTTCGAATCTGCTGAAGACGGTTGTCAGTTTGGGGGGAAGCTGATTCAGAAACTTCGCCAAAAAGGAGTGTACGGAGAAGCTGCTAAAGACATGCGGCATGAATTGGGGGGAAGTTAATCCAATTTATGCATATTACATCATTTGCCTATAAGTGAAGAAAACGGTTCTCAAGTTAAGGTACAAGAAGAAGACAAAGAGCGTAAACTTTCATCATCCTCAGCATTTGAAGAGCTTATAAAGACCTTTCTTTATTTGTTTTTATACTTGTAGGAAATGTTGTAAGTAATCCCTTATGTCGTCCCATTGGGGGAAGATTGTTGGAATCGCTCCTAACTCGTAAATGGAACGACATTGACGGGATTACATTTACTATCTTTATTACCTTAAACACAAGGGCTTGTTATGTCATTTAGCCATTGTTGTAAGTGTTTGGGTATAAATACCCCTCCATACTTCCATGGAGGGGTGAGACTCATTTGTGTAATTCACCCTTCCTTATCAATAAACACATACTAGTTTCTCTTCTCTATCTACTTTCTCTTTCTAACATGAAGATGATGTTCTTTCATCTTCCCCGACCTCCCGATTCACCAAATCTACCACATATACGATCCTAACAACATAGCTAAATATGCATTATGATACTTAGATGCATATGATGATAAGAAAACCGAATACTCTTGATGAGAGTGTTTAGCTATAGGTTAGAAGATTGAGATGAAGATGGTGTGCATGTATCGCTGTAATACATGCCTTTTTATAGGCTTTTTGATATGAGAGAATCATATCTAATAGAATCAAATCTGTCAGAGCAAATATATGATCATATCTAATGAATCAAATTTGTAAAAGATCTAATATATGATATGCAAGTTGATAACCCACTTGTTTGTCTTAATGTTTATCCGTTTCTGTACAAAGCAATCCAACTTGCATATGGTTCCTCATATATAAATAATTTACATACATATATGCCCATCTAATAATAATGATGGATAACATACATGTTGTATTCACCATAGCTGCATATAAAGCTATACCAAATTAGCAATCGGTTAGTACTTAAATGGGGATACACTATCAGGTAAAAATCTTAATATAGGTTTTTGTTTCATTTGCAAAGCTCATTACTAAGTATAGTATAAGATTGGTTTCCAGTTCTAAAAACCTTTGGCATGTAGATATTAAGTTGGAACCTAGATTGGTGCATACGCTGGCACGAGAATCTTGTTGCAGCGGGGTCTCACTTTATGGATGCTAGCCATAACACTTGACGTATTTCCACTGTTTTATATGGTTTTAATATAAGTTCTTTGTGTATTCTGATCATCTCATTGCACTTTTGTAGAATATGCTTACTATCGTCTTTTAGTTTGAAATCCTCGACTGCTTATTAAAAATTTACATTATTTTGAGTTACGTTATATGGCTATGTTTGATCGATAATTGTAATGTGGGAACGCTGTCTCTATATGAGGATAATTATGTCTGCTACAGACTATTAGGATTTCTTGTATGATATAATAGTAGATGTAGATATAATCTGGATCCTGTGTTATGTTGTTTAAGTTGGAATAGCTTATGGGCTACATCTTTGAGTTATGACTTGATCTGGTTGTCCTTAGACTAGACACTTATTTGAATTTTAGTTACAAAAGAGATCTTGGACTTGCAGTAAACAACTTGACTATTTAGAGTAAACATATATAGAGTTAATGGTCAAATGCTTTGTCATGCAATGATCAACATAAGTTTCACCTACTTAATATAATTTTTTAGGTCTGACAAAAACAACAAATATAACATAGCAGATACAATGCGATATAATGCTTTGATAAGGATACAATATCTTGTCAACATCTCTTACTACCTCAAATTTTCTCACAAACGAATTTGTTGGCTAAACTTAATGATATTTTTTTTACCAATGTGCTTTGGATACATTAAAGGAGGATATAAGCCGCCGTTTTTTTGTGTGATCGTTTTCAATTTGGTTGACATTTTTATGCAAAAAGATATGTTGATGGTCCACCAGCTTTTGAAACGAATAAACTTGAACTTGTTACCATACCAAGTCGATATAGTGTTGTGCAAGTTTGAAGAAATGTTCATATGTAATGATGATGTGTAAAAGTGTAAAGCATTTGACATATAAATCTAAGGGAATCGTATGTTGTTAGTAAGACTAATATGGAGACTATAGAAGTGTTACATGTACTACCAAGGAGTATATATATTTATACTGAATAATGATTAGGTTTTTGTATTTTAAAGTTAATATAAAATCATTGAAATGTTGTATATGTGTTTTTTAGCTCGTACAAAATAAATAAAAGTGGTGTGCATATGTGTTTTAAGGTTAATATAAATTCAAGTATAAATGGATGCATATATGTTTTAAACTGTGTATATGTATTATGCAAGTTATTATGATTAAAAAGTTCGTTTCCTATTTGTTGTGTTATGAAATATCTTTTTCTTTGTGATTCTATTAAAATAAAGATTAATGTTGTTAATTTTATACTTTTCTTTGTATAAGGTGTAACTGAATTAAAAGAATGATGGCAACAACAAGTGTGCACATTTATCCGCCTTCTGAAAATGTTGACAACAACGAGTTTGCACATATCGATTTCTGAAAATGTTGACGGCTACGAGTGTGCATATATGTCCGACTTCTAAAAATGCTGATAACAATGAATGTGCACATATGTACGTTTGTGTTAAATATTATTAGTGCACACGTGTATAGATCGATTAGATTCATGTATTTATGTTTTTTTAGAAATTTGTATTTTAATTGTATTTCAATCGATATCGAATTTTATGTATATAATTTATGTTATTGATTTGCTATAAATTTACATTATCTAAAAAAACACATATGCACCTTACTATTTGAAAAACATGCATGCGAAAAAATTATTTCAAAAATTAAAATAAAAAAGTTAATTTCTAAAAACACATATGCACTAAATATTTTTAAAACATGCATGCTAATAATAATAATAATAATAATAATAATAATAATAATAATAATAATAATAATAATAATAATAATAATAAAATAATAATAATAATAATAAAATAATAATAATAATAATAACAATAATAATAATAATAATAATAATAATATTTCCGAAAATAAAGGGTTTTAAAAAACGGGATTTATTTAAAAAAATCAAAAATGATACAAAAATGTCTTTTACTATTATACCATTTTGGATTAATAAAAATATTTGATATTTAAAAAAAATATGATTGGTTTAAAGTAGTTTCTCGCATTTCTGCACTTAAGTTGGGTTATGAAAATAAAGTTCCCATATATATAAACAACTTTACCTATTTTAAAGTTTGCAGAATAAGATCAAGCAATGCACTAGATAGAAAATGATTATATTTTGCATAAACATAAATATATTTTTACTGTTGTAGGTTGATGCAACCAGGAGAATTATTGTACAAGCTTACGGAAGAAAAAACAATTTCTTTTGCTTGCATTCAAGTTCTAAAATCGCTGTGCAAATATGGAAAAAAAAGCAAAAGAGGGTGGACGTGAGGGTGGAGAATGTCAAGGAAGCCCAAAAAACAAGGTATCACAGTTCATGTCATGAGCCCAACTCATACTTTTTACGTATTCGATATGGAGAATGTCAAGGAAGCCAGCGTGCACGCGAGGGTGGGCGAGGTGAATGTGATGCACATTTTCGGGCTGTGACTTAAAGATGGAAAGTACAACTTCATGGGACGCGAATACATGTTCCCTAATGGGTATGCGCGATCGTACAACCCTTACAAACTTTTGAAGTGTGTTGTGAACAGTCAAGAGAAGACGAAGTCTAGGGTGACCGTTATGTGCATAGGGCTAAATTCGAATGGGAAGAAGAAAGAGGACGTTGAGGGCATGGGGCCTGATGGATTGAAGAATAAAAAAAGGGAATCTGATGACACTCATGAAGGAGCCGACAAGTTTTGAATATGAACAATTTGTGAAAAGTGTGAACAATTTGTAAAAAGTGTGAACAATTGCTCTTTTAGTATTCTTTTTAATGGGGACAATTAGATAAGTAGGAAAGGTATCTTGACATCTTGTTATGGTGTTATCGTCTTTTAATGCACAAAGTAGGGACTTTTTTTTAAACAAAAGAAGATTCAAAATGACATAGGCTCTGGCGAAATCGACGGCAAACTATAAACATAATTCGAACTTTACCCCTCTTGATTCTTCGTCTCTAAATTGTTAACGTTCTTGTTCCTAAGCACTGATTATACTCTTGGGTTTAATCCTGATTTAGGTCGAGTACTGTCACTAGATTAGTTTTGGGGATCAACAAGGTATTGGTTTCTTTTTAAGGTTTATTTATTGATCGTTGCTTATTAGATCAATTATTCTTAATCTTTGACTGTATTAATTACTCAATCATTGATCTCTTGTTAATCATGTGACGTGTGGATGAAAGTTTATATAAACCCTAATTATTTAGGGTTTCTACGTGACCTTTTGAAGATTAAAACACTTTTTGTTTCTTCTTGTTCTGCTTGTTTGTGGATGTTTTGAGTATGAAATCAGGGTTTTTGGAGTCGGGGGGAAGGGGAAAAAGAAAAAGAAAAAAGGTGATAAGGTGAGCACTGATAATGAGTAGAATATGAGCCAGTTCCCAAGCTTGGAGAATGTGTATGGTGGTCCAGCCCGTCTTCTTTAGATGAAAAACTTCACGTCATTGAACAGAACATGACCGAAGGTAAACTTGTATTAATGGGGGAGGATGGGAAGCCTCATAAACTTGTTAGAAGCACGCATGAAGAAAAACATCAGTTTAAGGTGAACACTGAATAGGTAGCTACACCTGTTGTTGGGAGTGAGCCTATTAGGACTGATGAGGCTATGCTAGATATGGGAAACACTTTTGGTGAGGATGGGTTCGTGGAACAAAGTTTAAACATGGCTAATTTACAAACTAAGCCTGCTATGAGTTATGAGGCTACACGTGTTAGGACCCTTTTATCAATCCATTTCACACAATATAACTAGAAAGATGAAGAAAAGATGTGGTGACTTGAATGAAGATATGTATGTTTTAGAGAGACAAAGAGTAGAAGATGAAAACACTATTTCATAAAGAAAACACACACAAAACACACTCAAGCACACCTCTCAAATGAGACTTTGAGGGGTTTATATAGTACAAGTAGAAGATGCCCTAATGGGCTTGGCATGGGCTCGTTTAGATTGGATTGGACATGGATTGATATAAGGCTAGCTTAACATAACTTCTAACCAATTAGCTTAGCCCAATCCACGAGCCCGTTGACTATTCTATCACGATATCTAACACATGTTACAAAGTTCCTAAACGTGAATGACCATCACTTCTAATAAAAACTATTAAGGCTAACAATATCCCCCTAAGGGGTGGTCATTCAAATGATGCTCCACTTGATTAGGTCTTTACTTTTCTCGAGCTTGAACTTTGTGCGTAGATATAGAATAGTCTTGATTATTTGTTCCTTCATGCTTTGTGATCAATTAAAGTGGTTGTCTGCCATTGTCAACTTCGTTGGTTTGGTGTCTCCACGTCTTTCTCCACCATGCTCACACTTCTATTTGACTTTGAGTTTTCAATGATGAGGTTCTCGAGTCTTTGAACTTTGTAGATTCTTTGACATTGACGAAGACTCATCTTTGACTTTGAGTTGCCTTTGATTTTGATGAGAACTTTCATGTGTTGTTGGTATGAGCATGTGGCGAGTCTGCATGATCCATCCGCTCCGGAGCTTGCATAAGAAGAAAACATAAAAACAGATTAGTAATAAGCGGATTCCGGCACTTACAAGTTTGAATTTCGAGGGTGTTAACAGCATAGTGTGAAAACACATCTCTAATTCTCACAGAGGCCGTTCCTGAACTGGAGTCCCACAAGTGAGATAACGCGATGTACCGATATACACCTACAGTTCAGATGAGTCGCTGAGGTACACCGAAGCATCACCCCACGACTGTAGATCATTTGAGACACACTAAGCGGAATCCACAGGGAGTTACCGAAGTGACCTGCTGTCAGGGCTGCTTGATGTTGACCCTGGCAGGAGTTTCCATTCAATCACTGAGGATCACAATTGTGAAACCTCTCATAAATGTTCTGGCAGATTGCTAAGACCTGCGTAGGACTCTAGAATATATCACTTGTGCCCTTATTGATGAACAACAAGCGATGTCATGTCAAGTGTTCCTATGAGATCTTTTGATGAATCTCGTGGCTCTAGACTCAATAGTGCATTATGGTTTTCCTGAGCGGAGACTAGGGAGAGGGTCTCCTTCTTTAATACCAACAATCTCTAAGAGAAAGTCAATAGATTATGTAGGGTTCCCAATGAGAATGAAACAAATCCTTTTAAGAAGAATTGAGTAGCTAGAACGTCTTTGTCTTCAATACCAGTGTCATCTAGTGACAACCAGTAGCATATGAATTGAACCCGGTTTCTACCCTAAGGTTGATTATGGAGGGCTATTTCTTTTCACCCTTTCTTTTACATTTATTTTTAATTCTTCAACCCCTTCTTTCTCCTTTCTCACATTACTCCTTTTTTCAATCATTCCTAAGGACTTCTAGTACTAACTATTTGTGATGTCCTTGGGTAGATCCCTCCGGCTCTGGCGGATCATAGGACGAATTTCCTATCCTTAGTCACTTTATAACTCCATGACTGTCCTATTGTTGCCATAAAACCATTTTTCTTGAAAATCTCTCAGAGTGTTTATGATAGAAAACATGTTTGAAACACTCCGTGAGTTTTATATTTTCATAAACACTCCCCCTTCACATGTGCTTATAAGTTTTGACAGAAATCTGCACATAGAAGGTAGAGTTCGCACTTTTTGAATTTATCGGCTCATGATAGACAATTCCCCACGAGACATGGTTACGTTGTTTAGTTAGAGAGTTCCATTGTCAGTTTTTAGGTGACAACTAGCTCTAATAACTACTTTGAAGATGTAAACACTCCTATAAGAAGGAGGTTAGACCCATGAAAGTGCATGTCTATCACGAGTTTCTCGAAATGGTACATATACTGACTTTGATTACTCGACAATTCATTGGTTCCGACTGAGTCGAGCTCATTTGAGATTCAAACACTGATCATTAAACATTTTGATCACATTTTAATCACGTTTCTCCCCCTCAAAAATAGCATATCTATGATGTTTTTGAAACAAAATGATTAAAAGATATGTTTTTCGAAAAGCATTTGGAGAGAAACTGATTTAGCATGAATTTTGGAAAAATTTTAGATTTATACTCCCCCTTAACGAAAGCATATTTTTCATACAGAAAATTTAGAATCAATTAAGGGTTTAGAGGGAGTTATCTTGGTACCAAATGTGAGAGATTTTGAAAAATCTTTTTGAAAAATTTCGAATCAATGGTACGCAAGATGAAGATTTAAAAAAATCTTTTGAAGATATTGAAGAAGAATTATCTTCATTTGTTTTTAGGATAAGTGCTCGATATTTATGAAAATCGATTTTGCGTAGCACTTTCCTTTCTTTAAAGCGCGGGTCCTGAACTGATGTGTCCAGAAGCCGTTAATTTGAAGTCCGGGTTTCGTACTGAAGTATACGAAAGCCATTATTGAAGAAATTTTGAGAAACGACATGTTTTAGAAAACATTTAAAGAACTCCCGCTCAAGCATCTGTACATGCCTGTATCATTGTTGAATGACATTTCTAGAAACGTACAGAATATCGATTATACGAGAGACATGTCGTGAGAAGAATATTTTTGGATTTTTGATTTTATATTGTTTTTGTATTTTTTGAAAGTTTTATATTTTTGTATTTTGTTTTTGATTTTATAGAAGAAATGGAAAATCAAAAATAGAAGATAGAGAGAATGAAGAAGAAGAGTTTACAGAATTGGAACCCTCTGATGAGCTGGGTTCAGAGATATTTGATTCACCTGCAGCCAAAGAAGAAGAGTTTTCACAAATAACAGTGTTAGAAGTACAAGATTCCTCACGGTGAAGGTGATTACTATCAACGGTTGTAGTGGTTTTGACTTCCTTATCTTGATGAGTTTCACTATTATCTGTGTTGGAGCAAGTATCAAAAATCTTTCCTGTGGCAATCCATCTAAGACCAACTTGGTTGAAAACTTTTCCCGTGGGTATCCACCTAAGGTAAGATCTAGGAGTTGTTTTCTTATCAGATGCAGCGGAAGACTCAGTTTTAGAAAAACTACGTCCTGAAGAGATCCACCAATTAGGTTTCTTTTTGTTTGACATTTTATCAACGGGCTTGTTTCTATTTGGTGTCTTAGTGGATTGTGCCTTGGCACGAGAATTATCTTTCTTGAGATATTGTGAGACACATGCCTCATGATTAACTGAAAAGACACATTTTTACATGTAGTACAGACAAATTCAATATTCTTGTTTAAAACAGCAGCTTTAACTTTGTCACTACAGTCTTTCGGAAATTGATTCTTGTTTGAAAAAGACTTAGAATTCCTAGTGTTATTTTCTAAGGGCATAGCATTTTCGTTTGCGCAACTACTCTTAGATGCAAGCCAATCTCTAGTCTTTTGTAGAGTGTTCCTAGGTAATGGTTTACTACTACTAGCAGTGCCTTGAAATCTTGTAAAATTCATCACCCTAGATGTTGCACCTAAAATTCCGTCTTTTCGAGTCTGTGCCTTTTTCCTAGCTTCTTCTAGATAGTGATTGTTGACCATTTTGTTAGAACCAGCAGATTCTTTAACTAGATTTTTGGTCACATTCCTTGTACTAGTCCTAGAAATGCCAGGTGTAATCACTTTTTCTTTATCAAAAACAGGGTTTTCAAAACTTTTGATAATTCGTTTTTTGATAGGCAAAGTCTGTGGAGTGACTGTTTTTGATAAATCATTTTTCTCATTGACTTTTGGAGGAAACTGAGAAATAGATATTTTTGGTTTGAAACCGGTTTGGGAACATTTGTTTTCTCCTCAGTCAATGGTTTTGCACACTTAGTATCCACAGCCTTTCCTTTTATACTTTCCAGCTGAACTCTCAAAAGATCATTTTGCTCTTGCATGTCCTTGTAGGCACGCTCATACGACAGTTTGTCATACTTGCATTCCCCAGATTTTCGATCAAGTTGTTTAAAATAGGACACGTTTTCTTTTTCAAGTTTTTCAAGAGCTTTTTCATATTTTGAAACAATTGCGGAGGTCTCAGACTGGAGTCTTTCATGATCTTCAACAGAATATGTTTGCAAAATGATGGACATAATATCAGTAGTCAGAACATCTTCGAAGAGAGAATCATTTAAATTTTCCAAAACTTTGATGTGTTCAATACTTTCATTAGCTTGCTTTACCAGGGATTTATGGTCCTTGACAAAGTCAGCTGTTTCTTTCAAAAAGGCTTGTTCAAAATAAATTACCCTTGAGTTGATGTTATTCAGCTGAGGGGCAATTTCAGTTTCAAAAAACCTTTTCTGTTCATTATCAAAACTATTGAATCAGATGTTTGTTGTAATATGAGTTTTAGTTTTAACAGTCTCTTGAAGTCTCCCAATTCTAGTTTTAACATCGTCTAAAATGCTTCTGGCATCACTTGTGTTAAAAGGATTGTTTGAAGACATTTGTTCGATTTTCGAAAAGGATTTTGAGACAACTACAGGAGTTGCAACTGGTGTGATGGAAAACTTTGATTGTTCTTTATGTGAAACAAACGAAATACCATTAATTTTGTTCCATTTGTTATAGTCAATTGGTTTGATTTCCGGATGTTTTTGTTTCATTCTTGATCTACTCTCCTCAGATAGTTCCAACGTTTCAAGAGAATCATGCACAATTATGGGTTCATGCAAAGGTTTTCCATTGTTCAACACATTCTGAGATTTCTGAGCTTTCTTGAGGAAACAAGGAGGTGAGTTACCAAGAGCCATTTTATGTGTCATATGAAAAATCGGATTTACTTGATTAGAAAGCATCTTGTTTGTTTTAGCGGAATGACCCGTTGTAAGAAGTAAATTATCCAATTTTTTGATAGTTTCATTTTTATCCAGAATTTCATCAAGAAGGGAATCTTCTCGTTTTGAAAAATCAGCAATCAACTGTTCTTCTCATTTTCAAGATCAGAGAACAGTGTTTTTTGTTTAGAAAGTTGGTCATTTAGTTTAGAAATTTCCTTGTTTAAAGATTTTATTTTCAAGTTCAGATTCACATCAAGTGTATCGTACTTGATTTGCAATTGTTTTTCTCTTAAAACAAAATCTCAGTAACCAATTTCTAATTTTGATATTTTGTTTGTATGAAATTCATAGGCTTTTGCGTTCTCCTTGTAACTCTCAAGCTCAACGGTCAATTTAGCATTCGCGGCCTTAACTTCGCGATTGACAGTTCTAACTTTCTCGATTTCAATACCACAATTATTAATTAATGTTTCAAAATAAGCACGAGTTTCCTCATCGTTAGCACCATTCTGTTCACCTTGACCTCCATTAGGATCCATATATGGAGTTTCAGAGTTAACATTGCTATTAACTTGCTCTCCCACATATGTGTCATAATAAGGTTCGGGAGACACAGATTGTGGCTTCTCATGAGTAAACTGATTAGCAAAATTACTATAATTTGGTACCTCATTGAGTGAATCTGTGTCGTAGACAGGGGTTGTGTCACAAGTATCGCTTGATGTTGTGTCCTGCTGGTAGGCTGTATGACTGGAGCTTGCAATATCGTTTGCTTTATCTGCCCGTCCTGGATGCCTGAATTCGTATTCCTCAGCAGTCAACTCTATTCCCGATTCTTCTTTCAGTGCTAACATCAGCATGTACTTGAGCTTTTCAGACGATATCCTTGGTTTGACACTACATTTTGAATATCCTGAATCATGGCTTTGAGGTTCGGAAGTAGCATTCTGAGCAGAAGTCATAAAACAATTATTCCCATTTTGATATCCCATATTCTGATTCACAATCTGACCCCTCTGATGTCCAAAAAACTGCCCTGCATATTGCATCTGATTCCCCATTTGTATACCCGTAGCAAATCCATTCTGATTCCCAATAACATCAACCATTTGTCCTCCTTGACCTATATGCATACTCGGTTGAGCAAACTGCGGATTATACGATGAAATCCATTGGTTGTTGTTATTTGGTGTAGAGTAACCACTGATGTTTAATGCATTATTGGCGAATGCAGCCATAGCAGTTGTGACAGCATTTGTATAACGATCTTGCATAGTTGCCATTGATGAAGGTATGTGTGAAATGAATTTACGGATCTTGTAGACGATAAAGAAGTACTTTTTGTTTTCGAATCGAGTTTTCCTAATCTCTCTCCTTAAAAAACGCAGTCACACACAAAAAAACGATCTTATCTATTCTTTCACCCAATAGCAGATCTAACATTCACCAAAACCCGATTCACAGATAATAATAATTTCGTCCTTTGTTTTATTTTCCGATCCGACTCTCAAACAAAGCCTTCAATAATTTCTAGAATCAAAAAGTCTTCGAGCTTGTGTTTATAGTCACAGGTAGGTTTTGATTTGTTGTCGAGTCTTTCTTTTTTTTTTTTTTTTTAACGAAAGAGAGAAATAATCCAAACAACTTTGTTTTGGTTATTTTTTGAAAATTTTCGGATATTAAATTGAAGCTTGTGCTTCACACGGATCGATGATGGTTTCGCTCTTGGTGTTGTCTTTGGACGAAGTATTGTTTACAACGAGAGAGCAAACTGAGATCTATTTTTCTTTTTTGCGTTTCTTTTCTTTTTTTCGAGTCTTGATGGGATGAAAGTGAGATTGGTTTGTAGTTTGTGATGAGGATTGGGATATGATTGATGTTTGTTGATGGTTGACTGTATTCAAATCTGGTCTTGACCTTTTTTTTTGTTTTTTAGATATGGTTAGGCGTAAACTGGTATTGAAAGTCTTTAGACGTAAAAGTTGTTACGCGTAACTTCTTGAAAATCCTTATGCGTAAACCTTTGTTATGCGTAAACTTTTTCAAAACCTTACGCGTAGACTCCTTTGCTTACTCGTAAACTTATGTTATGCGTAACCTCTACTCGTAAAACCTTACGCGTAAGCCCTTGTCTTTAGGCGTAAACACCCTTACGCGTAAGCAACCTTACGAGTAAGGTTTAGGCGTAATAAAAGGTACGAGATACTTTCCAAGTAAATCGTAATCAGATCTGAAGATAGTCGTAAGTGCTTAGGCGTTGAAATGAGGTCTTACGCGTAAATCTGAACTCTTACGCGTAAAAAGAGGGTTTTGACTTTTTCGTTGACTTTTTCCGACCAAGTTTTTCAGGCAGCGTTTTCCGACCAAGTCTTTCACCACAGTTTTGACCACAAGAACCAGAAAAGTAAGAAGAAGATAGATAGACTTATTGGACTTTCTTTTGGACAAAAAAACTGGTTAGACTTTTTAGGACAAAAAATTGTTTGGAAACTATTTGGACAAAAAAGAAAGAATGACTTATTTAACTGTTTTGGACAAAAAACTGTTTTGGATAGAAATAAGTTTTTGACCGAAATAAGTAGAATAAGTAAACAGTTTTCGACCAAATAAGCAACAAAATAAGCACGAAATAAGCTAAAACGAGATAAAAAGTGCCAAAAAAATTTAAAGATGAGATTTTTGATATAAAAAGACACGATTTTTTCAACAAAAATACTTCTAAATCATCATTTGGCTCTTGATACCACTTGTTAGAACCCTTTTATCAATCCATTTCACACAATATAACTAGAAAGATGAAGAAAAGATGTGGTGACTTGAATGAAGATATGTATGTTTTAGAGAGACAAAGAGTAGAAGATGAAAACACTACATAAAACACACTCAAGCACACCCCTCAAATGAGACTTTGAGGGGTTTATATAGTACAAGTAGAAGATGCCCTAATGGGCTTGGCATGGGCTCTTTTGGATTGGATTGGATATGGATTGATATAAGGCTAGCTTAACATAACTTCTAACCAATTAGCTTAGCCCAATCCACGAGCCCGTTGACTATTCTATCACGATATCTAACACACGTTACAAAGTTCCTAAACGTGAATGACCATCACTTCTAATAAAAACTATTAAGGCTAACAACACGTACTGTTACTTTGGCTGTGTGTTAGAGTATATCTAAGTTGCAACACCTTTTTTTCCATCCTTTATTATTTTCCCTCTAAACTTTGTGTCCTTTCTTCTTCTCCCTAATCAGGTTATAAACACACATAATTTCCCTCATTTCCCAACCCTAATTTCCCCCAAAACACACATAATCGAATCCCCAATTTCCTCCAAATGGCTAAAAATTACTTTGGGTCTGATGAAGAGGAGTGAACAAAAGTGTTATCGAACACACTACTCTTAGATGAAGTTGTTAATGCATTTGGATCTGAACCAATTGACGAATATGGTTCATATAAAGAGATACCAAATGAGCCGAGACAAAAGATTTTGAATTGGCTGAGGGGAAAAGAGTACTACTATGAAGAGTTGTTGCGTGCTAGGGAGGGGAATCAAGAGCCGGAGGATAGCAAGTTACCAAAAGTTTATGATTTGGAAACGAGGATAGCAAATCTTGAAGTTCTGTATGCACATCTCAAGGAAAGGAGTGAAAGGGAAGGTTGTGGTTCTAGTAAAACCGAATGAAGCAGTAATGGTTGTCAACTTGTAATGGTTGTCAACTTGTAATGGTTTGGGTTGTTATTGAAGTATGATGTATTTCTATGCTTGAACAAGTCTGGTTCTTGCATTGCATGTTTGGTGTTTTGAATTTGTTTCCAAGCTTCTCTAATGATCAATAAAAATGTTTGGGTTGTTATTGTTACTGATAGTGTTTGCTTGTGAATTGCTAAATATGTTTGACTTATCAAAAGTTTGCAATTTATAGTATTTGGTCAGTTTGACTTTCTAAAAGTCAAACTACAAATGCTCATATCCAAACACCCCCTTTATCCAATGCAGTCAAAACTCATATTTGAAAATTATCATGGATAATTTTGAATGAAAATGTAGTCTGCAAATCATATCCCATGCAGTCAACTCATGTCATGAGCATTTTCAGTTTGCCTTTAGAAAGTCAAACTACAAATGTTAAATGGGAGTTCTGAATGGAAATGCAGTCTGTAAACACTCAAACTACAAACTGTAATATTGCTACAAACATAAGTCAACTGATCTAAAATATAGAAATCGTGCATAATCATAATTAACAGTAAATAGTTGTTTTACAGCAAAAAGATGCAGAATTACTAATTCAGATGCTAATAATAAACATCATACTACAGAATCCCAAAGGTAGCAACAAAGTAAAGTCACTAGTCAACATCCTCATACAACACATACACTCCATTCAAGGTTTCTTGGACTTCCTCTTTCTTGGAGCTGAACTTGAAGCAATAGGAGCTTTAGTAGCTCTTAATGCAATTACACATCCAGTAGTAGGTATTTTCTTGTACCCTCTTAGAGCTGAAGTTGAAGTGAAGCAACTTGTCTTGTGGGATCTATGATCTTTTGGGTTTATCCTTTAATTGATGATGCTTTGCCTCCTTTGCTTTCTTTGCCTTCCTTGCCTCAAGCTGATTACAAAGCTCCTTTGCCTTCTTTGCCTTCCTTGCCTCAAGCTGATCACAAAGCTCCTTTGCCTTCTTTGTCTTTCCCTTATCATCTAGAAGTTAATAGGTGTTAACAGGTCAAATGTATATATACAATACACTTCCAAACAACCCATAAATGCAGTCTACAAATAATACACTAACCTTCCCCATATTTCATCCACAATTCTTCAAGTATCACATCAGCTATTTCATCCTTTATATGCCACTTATTCCCACATTTAGCAAAAATATACTCAATCATCTCATCAGTCACCATCAGATTTTTATAATCCTTATATGTAGCCTTTGAAGATTCTACTATTGATAAGTATTTCCTTACAGAACAGACCATTTACAGATTATGAGGGGTGCTTGGATACCATTTTCAGACCATTAGGGGTGTTTGGAAAAACCATTAAAACTACATGTGTAAAGTCTCAGGCATATAAGGCAACAAGAACAATGCAACAAATACATGTATTAAACACTTCAACCACAGTGTACCCACTAAAAAAGAACAATGAAACAAATACACTAACCTTTCATCAAAGCAGTCTAATATCTCATCAGAAATTCCACCCTTTGCTTCGAGTCCTTCCCATAATTAGCATACACATACTCTTCCATATCCTCAGTTACTTCAAATTCGTTCCAATCTTGTTCTGCCATTGCACGAATGAGGTTGTGATTAATGTGGAATGATCAAATGTAATATGGTTGTGATGGCTTGTTAATATTTTGAAATAATCAAAGGGGAAAAAAGGGTTGTGATGGGTTGTGAAATATGTGAACAAATGATCGAACATAGGTTATGAAAGGGGAAACAAGCTCGGGTCTAAAGAACATAGCTTGTGAAATATGTGAAAAAATGTAATATGGTTGTGATGGGTTGTTAATACTTTGGAATGATCAAAGGGAATGTAAACAAATGATCGAATATAGGTTATGAAAGGGGAAATAAGCTCGAGTTAAAATAGCGCTTCGACTTCGGGTCAAAATAACTTTTCCCTTGTTTAGAAAAAAATGGTGTTGCAAATATGGTCCCTGAGGTATATTGAATGCGAATGGACGAAATTGACCCTACCGTTAGTCTAAGTTAACGTCCAATTGGCTGATTAAAAGGTCAAAGGACCAGTCAACTCAATTAAGACAAGCACAAGAACCATTGATGTAATTTTTTATGTTTTAGGATGAAACATGCAATTTTGCTACAGCCACAAGGAAGATTTATGTAATTTACTCTTCTTTTAAATTAATCTTTGAGTAAAGTCCAAAATACATCCATGTGGTTTGTAACACCCCAACCCGACAAGGGTAAAGATATCACAAATACAATTTCATATCAGAACTTTAAGTACTATAGAAAAACGAAAGTCTTTACGAAATTTTCAAAAGAAAACATAAATAACTTAATAACCAAAATAATTCTAAGATCTCTATGGTCAAATCTTGCTCTCGTCTCTACTCTCAACCCAGATCAGCTATCCCAAGAGCTCATCTTGAATGCTTAAAATACCTGCCGCAGGAAAAGAAAAGTGCGGCTGAGCTTACAAAGCCCAGTGAACAGATATAACAAAAACGAAAACTAAACAAAAACATAAATACGAATTTAACAAAGAAACGAATAACAAAATCGTAACGGAACGAGAATAATGAATCATTGAGGATTCTGCAGAAACACAAATATACAGAAATCCAGAACAACAATTAGCAATCAAGGACAAACACATAGCATATTGATGACTCCAACGCAAACACATCAAAATAACCAGACACTTAACATATCAAGAAGAAATAGATTACATATAAACCAAACGAAAAGTCTAAGGCTAACGGAAACACTTTCTAGAAAATAAACATGGCATTCAACAAATTAATTAACCTTCACTTAACACACTTAATTCAATATTGCAGCAGCGGAAATAGCAGTCCAAATCATGGCAGTCTCACAAACAAATAGAAACATAGTAGACAAACTATAATTAAATAGACCAAACAAAACATAGCCTAACCATTAGCAATTATCAAAACAGATATCATAAGCTAAACCAGTTCTCAGATCAAATCCTAACATCAGCAGAGTTTAAGCATGGCAGGTCACATAGGCAGATAAAACACTAACATATAAGCAAAGTTCACAAAATTAACTGAACAAATTATACATACTAAACTTATAGAATACTCACTTTCACACTAGCACATTCATCTCACAGATCAACGAATTCACATAACGATAAACTAACATGACATCAGATGACAGCATATGAATCATATTTAAACATATTAATCATAACCTAGCATAGTAGACGGTAGTCACATACACATGCAAAAGCATAAACATATATTATAACGTATAATAAGCCGAGCACATAATTATTAACACTTGAACATACCGAATCATAATCAGAATACTTAACATAGAAATAACAAATAAAGATTTAGTTAACTACCACGAGCCCAGAACATATCATATTAAAAACATCATAACTATATAGAAACAATCTCAAAATAAGTCGGAGTAGCTAGCTCCCAGAGTTTTATGAAGACGCGTATTGCACACAACATCATTCACCTAGACAAATCATATCGGATAACAGATCAGATCTAGGATGCATCCATACGCCCCACAAACATATATTGATAATATAATATAAGTTGAGCTTATAACCAATAACAAATAAGGGACGTGGCAGAACTTCACTCTACTGCCCTAGAGTCATGTCAGAGGTGCATCACTGACACGGACATGGAACCCCCATGACTAGTTATTATTTGGCTCGGGTGTCAAACTAACTTAGGTCAAATTAGAATGTCAAAACTGACATAGATCATATTTTATCAAATGTTTAATCATGTTTTCAAAATCAAAGTCTTCATATCATATAGTTCAAAATCAATGTTTTATGATTCAAAAATCAAAGTTCAGATAAGCAACAGCTCAAAAGACACATTAGTGTTCATAGCAAATAACATATCAGATAACTCATATCATAAGGTTCATATTCAAATATAACAAGGTTCAACAAATATGCACATCAAAGTCTTCCTAACATAAAGTTCAAATCAGATATCGCATGGTTCAATAAAACATAAGTTCAGATAAGCAACAAGTCAAACAATCAGGAAAGGGTTCATAGCAATGGCATAGGGAATCCTAATAAATAAAATAGGAAAGCGAACGAAAAGAACATCATAAGGAACCTTTACTAAAAAGGTCAGAATATCTGTACCTTGAAGCAAATGAGAGAAAAGCAAACGAATGAGTGAATCACGAAGATATAACGTTGTGTCTTCTTCAACGAATCTACACGGATTATGATTTGTTTAATACTTATTAGCATCATTAAGGTTATAACGGATTCATCGCATTAACATTCTTAGAGTTATAAGTATATTCTCATTTTATAAGCTTCTTATGCATTTGTAAGTGTGTTACCTATTGATATCATATTTTATCTTTCAGTTTCTTAAACTCATATTCGGACCAGACTTTAGTGATTTTTATAAAATACTTACTTAGCTCGAATGAAATCAAGAAAAATCCCAGAGGTTCCCATATGAGTTAAAAGAGTCTCCAAAAATTGGTGGGTTCTATATCTATGCCAAATGGCCTATGGAAAATCACAAGTCCAGACCTGTCCAGAAAGTAATCAGAAAATACACCTTAAAATTTTACGCTTATTGGACCTGTTTAGACACCTTGGAAAAATCCCCAGAACTCCCAGAAATTCATTTATATCCTAAATATCACTCCTGTAAAAGGAGAGCTCCCAATTACTTATGGTTTGAAAATCAAAAATCAAACAATACAACTAAATTTCAGACCCGTTTTCTCAGCTTTGACACTTGATCTTGTAAAATTCAAAAATACGACTTAGACAACTCCAAATTCGACCAAACCACTTGGAAAACTTAACTAAGACATAAAATAAACTTTTCCCACAAAAACCCAGATTATTGTACTTATAAAATTCGATCTATGACACGCACAAGTTCGACATATGATGCTGTCCAGTTTTAGGGTTTATTAAAACCATCATAATTACATGCTTAGACCATTAATTACACTTAGGGTTTCATTCCAATTAGGGTTTCGAATTTATTAGGCATGATAACATTTATATATGTGGTTCGGTTCTCTTGTGCTCGACATACCTATGATCCGATTCAAACAATACGTATTACATACATGTTCTCTTAATATTACAAGGTTCAATTCTTATGGTTTGTTTGTTTTGGTTTCGTACGGATCGACACAAAAGAAAAACACAAGTCGACAAAACAAACTAGCTACAATATATTAACTTAAGGTGCATCAAAGGAAGACGAGAAACATGTTATACCTTAACTTGGTTGAAGCAAAATCTCGACACCAAAGGTTGTAGGGTTCGGCCGAGTAGGAGCAAAAAGAAAGGAGAGGCAACCAAAACTAAACTAGGGTTTCACTTTTGAGTTTATGTATTGTATATATAGTAGTAGTATTTTCGGTTTAGGGCTTTAGGAGGGGGGGTTGGGTCTCGGCTTGGTCCAACCGAACACACCAAAAACCCACGCCCATGTGGGCTTCGGCTCTTGCCCCACATAACACAAAAACAAACGCCCCTTGGGCTCTTCCTTGGACTCTCGGCTCCATACAAACAACGAACGGCCCAAATGGTTCACCATTAAAGAAAACGAGGCCCAACATATTAGTGAAACGTTTAAATCTCTCGTCGTACCAAAATCGATCACGTAACATATTCGTTAAGTTTTAATTATTCGTAAATTAGTTTTAATTTCGTTAAATGATTATAAACGTATTGTACGTATTTTATAATTTTTGATTTCGAGGGTATTTTAGTCTTTATCTATGTTTCGTATTTTTAGGGTTTTACATGGTTTGTCTTTTGTCCCGCTTTACATCCCTAAACTTTTTTTTGGCACAAAATCATCCCTCCGTTAGTAAAGTTGGCACAAATACATCCCTCTGTTAGCAAATTCAGTTAATAAGGACTATCGGTGCAAATATTTCTCCATTATCTCCTAATGGAAGAGAAAATATTTGCACCGTTAGTCCTTAGGACTAACGATGCAATAAAATAAATTGCATCGTTAGTCCCAAGGACTAACGGTGCACTCCACCGCCACCTACCACCTCCACCTCCACCCACCACCACCCAACGCCACCAACCCCCACCTCCACCGCCGCCACCCACCGCCGCCACTACACCAGCACCTCCCACCACCACCCAACTCCACCTCCAACGCCGCCACCTCCAGCAAAGTGAATACAATGAACAAAGCTACTACTGACTTGAAATTCGCCAAATCCAAGAATGAAGAATTAACAGTAAACATGAAAAACCTTCAAGAGGAGTTACAAATATGCAGATGGGAATTATCGTCTTTGAGAGACAAAGATGAAGAGATGACTAGAAAGTGGTGGGATTTGAATAATGAGTTTGTAAAAACTAAAGATGTGATGAATGAGAAGATAAAGCAACTTTAAGAGGCAAATAAGATGCGTGATGATGAAATATTGAATCAGAAGTTAGAAACAAAGCAATGGAGGAAAATGGCAAAAGATCTAGGATGTATTTTGGCTGGAGATGCAAAGTTATCTTCGAAGACACCAGAACTTGAATCTCTTGTCTTGCACTACACCATTCGTGCTGCTAAAAGGATGTCTATTGGGAAGACGAGGAAAGCTTTAGATGACTGCAGAATGGCGACTTATTTAGATCTCGGGTTTCTTAAAGTCTGCCTACTAGCTGGAAAGTAAGATTTCAGGATTTTGTTTTACTTTAAGTTATATGTATATTCAGAGCAAAAGAGATTTGATTCTCAGTTGTGTGAATCGAGCTGCTCAAATATGTAAAATAGTGATACAAAGCTACAAAATTGGTGAATCAGTTTGCTTCTCACGTTTCTTAAGTATATCTTGTCTCACACACATGAATCATTATACATTTTGTTAGATCTGTGCAATGATGACTTCCATTTTCTTATTGCTTACTCCCATAGGGATTTGACTTAGAGTTTTATTTCTTGTGCTTCCTAGCTGCCATTTGGTTCGCGGGGAACTGGTGGTGAGTGGAGGTGGTGGTGTAGTGGTGGCAGTGGAGGCGGTGGTGGTGGGTGGAGGTGGTGGTGTAGTGGTGGCAGTGGTGACGATGCAATCTATTTTATTGCATCGTTAGTCCTTATTAACTGAATTTGCTAACAGAAGGATGTATTTGTGCCAACTTTACTAACGGAGGGATTATTTTGTGCCAAAAAGAAGTTTAGGGATGTAAAGCGAGACAAATGGCAAACCACAGGGATGTATTTTGGACTTTACTCTTAATCTTTTTTAAGTTTGCTACTACTAATGTTGCTCCCTTCAATTCACGACGACTTCATTTCACGTTATTAAATATAGCCATGTGCCAAACTTGTTTCTCGTTGCACGTCCTGATCGAAACGTTTTTTTGGGTTAAAAAAAAAAAAAAAAAAAAAAAAAAAAAAAAAAATCGATCAGGACGTGCAACGAGAAACAAGTTGACCCGCGTATCATGTTTCGGTCATGACTTTCTGTCAGACGTACGTATAATTTGAACTCGTCTTTGTTCTGTTCCAATGGCTAAACCATGTTCTTTTTACGACTTTGAAGATTGATCAAGGCCTCTTGGATCGACCTCATACTAGACAGTAAACGATGAAACTTTAGATGATCATCCATCTTGATAATGAAATTATAGAAACCAACCAGCAAAAACTATCATTAACGTAATAATAATAGGTGAAATCAAATCGGAAAAGAAAAAGACACAATAACAGAAAATAAATACAACAGATGGATCCAAGAGGGTGAACGTTCAAAAGAGGCAGCACGTGACACGTCGACAACAATGAGCGACATGGATGGATGGCAATGCAGTGTCATTAGAGACGTAGAGTACTCTTTACAACGAGCTGTAAATAAAAATTAAGAAAACAATAGCGCGTATATTTCGGTAAAAATTAGTCAAGCCTCGATGTTGCCAATTTATACACCACCATAGAATCTACACGTCGGGGTAATGAGGCAGCTATACATCATTGTAACCCAGTGGGAACAAATTTTATCCGCGTTATTTGTAGTATTCATCTTCTCGATAATACATTATTGTGTGAACCTTCAATATATGACACAACTCTAGATCAAATATCTTATTAGCATTTGCGCTAAAACTTCAATAATCTCATTCGAATTTTATTAAGTTAGGACCTGAAACAAAACATGGGATATACAAGCAATGGAGTTTAAACTGTATAAGCTTTATCTTCTCATACCCCACAAAAATACATTTTAGTTATTAAAACACACACACAAAGAACTACACAACCTGGGTTGTCTGGACGACCCTCATACCCAAAACCATGACCGACAACCTTCGACGACCTTGAAGCCACAACAAGGACGACCCTGATGAGCAACCTTCACAACCCAGTAGGTTGTCACCCTTATTGTGCCTAGCCTAAGTTTTTCGAGTTTGACTACATGAACTAATTTAGTAATTTTCTTATCGTATTAATTTCTGAGCATACAACATAATGAAGACTCATCAGGATATCAAAGTTGAGTCCGACCTTCTTAATCATGGCTAGATCTCTTGGAACCCTAATTAATAACAATGTGATAAGATATAAAGCATGAAACAAATTAGCACCATTTTACAGGCAATCACATAATCATTCTTTTATCATCAGTAGAATTATCATTTTTTACAAACTTATGCTATTTGTTACCTTATATGTTTGCAAACGGATTGCAAGGCTAATAACGAAATGCTACGCCTGATTTATTAGAGAAAATAATGATTAATTACATTATTAGTACAGTAGTACACGGTTCTTTGTAAATGGTAAGTTCATTTACATGAATAAACAATAATGAATAATGAATCAACTCAAGTTCTGAAACCCTCACACATTCGTTGCTCTAATCAATCATACAACATTATACTGACTCATTCTGATTCCTGATTCCTTGCTGGCTTGCTACACTTGAAGTTTCTTCAAACGACTTTGCAAAATCAACGAATAAAAGCCCCTCGTGCGGAAAAACAACACCAGCGAAATAAGAAAACCAAACACACAGGCACCCGCACATATATAATACGAAAGCATAAAGCAATGAATCCCATAACACGAACCCACTCCTACTAGCGTTTCCTTATCGTAGATGCTACCAATCACTCTTACAGAAAATAAATAAGAACCGAGTGGATTAGCTGCAGCAATGGTGTTAAAAATAGTCCCCATATGTTTCACCCCAAATATTTCCGAAGTAATTGTAGGCATTAAAGACCATTGTGATCCATAACAAATACCAACAATCACTGAAGCAACGTATAGATTTCCTCCAGAACCGATGATCAAATGACCCAGTACCATTGTTGCTTGTGTAAGCGAAAGAAATAATGGTCGTCCCAAACCATGTTGGTGAAGAAAGTAATCAGACACAAATCCACCACCAAAACGCCCAAGAAAATTCCATATACTCCATAGAGAAACCATCGTGTTGATTTCTGTTGTCGAGTAATCAAGAGACTCACCTATTTGAGTAATGTTGTTTATTGTAGCCAATCCTGACCCCATTGCAAAAACCAAAGGTACAAACAATAACCAAAAGTTGATGGTGCATACAGCTTGTAGTAGATTCATTTCAACCAATGCATCTTCATGAGCCTCTGAAGAAACAATTAATGGAGTCATAGAGGACAAGAGTATGCTTTGTTCCTCTTTTTTAGCTTTGAGTGCAACGTGTAAAGGAGATGACACCATTATCAGAAGAACAACAGCTGTTAAGATGTGAGCCCACGGTGGGAATGTGAACGTGTTTTGAAAGATGATTATGATCATCAGATATGCAGCAACGATAATCGCTATCATTGAGAAGCCATTCAAATGATGTTTGTTGTTGGTTGTATTTGCAGGGTTTACGTGGACAAAAGACATGAATAAGAGAGACACGAGTGTTGGAAACACAGCGACCATCAGTAGGAAGGTCGTTGGGTTGCCATCAAATAACATTTGGTAGTTTTGTATCAGTATCGCTCCGCTTAGACCAAGAAAGCCCTGAGAAATAGATGAAATTTACGTAAGTAAGAATTTTCATTACTACATGTAAATATACCTTATCTTAACTAAATTAAATGCAAACTTTTATCCTCCAAATATATTTCTGTCAGGTACGTTATATTAAAGGTACCAACCACAATTTCCCCTAACTAGTTGTAACTGACACATAGAAACTTATTACTAGTACTATATAGCTTCATGATTATCTTAAAAATGTACATTGGACAGATTCTAGCAAAATATTTTAAAATGTTCATCGATCATAATAATTTTTGAACTTAAGATTAAACGCTTGCGTAAAGTTACCTTCATAATGCCAACGGTGGTTCCACTGTAATCAGGGAAGTTCCTAACAGCAACAACGATATTAGCAGTATTGTAGAAGGTCTGAGCGTGTGCAGCCATGAACATGAAGAAGCACACAAGCAGCACATGAGGCTTCTCAATGACTCCCGTAACAGTCAACCACAGACAAAAGTAACCCGCGAAAAACTGAACTGCTCCAGCCAAATAAACCAAAGGCAGACCTGACCCAAAACGTGCCATCCACCTAGGTGAACCATTTCTGTTATATGTGACCGCGTGGTAGAGTAAGCCAGATAGAACTCCAATATTAGCACCAATGTCTTTGAAGACGGACACTGTGTCTAGAGTGGATTGATCATAATCTTGACTTGATTTGAGGACTGCAGAGTAGATACCAAAGGCGTAACTTGGGCCACAGCTACATTGGATCCATATGCTTGCTACCGTAGCTATCCATTTGCTGTTTTCCATTGGTACGAGCGAGAGCACGTACCAGTGAATGATGGTATATATAGGAGCTGGAGGGTATCGACTTTTCGTACCCAAAGTTATCAGGGTTGAGAAACTATCTTGTAGAGTTTATATGTAAGTTAACTAGTAATGAAATGGTGAGAAATTGCAACCTGTTCTTTAAGATTATTCTTAACATACATGTGTTGATTTCAAATATAAAACTATACAGTCAAAGTGTAAATCAAATCAGGTATTTGTTTTTATTATAAAACTAGCTATATAAGTATTTTTTTTATGTGTGTTATAATCATGAATCGTGATCTCCATGATCCCATTCCCATCTGTACGTTTTTGTTTATCATTATATTTGTCATCTTTATCAACTTTCAACTCTTAAAATCGGCATATAATAACACGCTATAATTAATAATATCATGTGATACACGCTAGGGATTTAATAATATGCCTTTACAATACTAATTACTTATAAAAACTCTTAGCAGCATATATTATCTGTAGATATGGATATTTTTAAAAATAACAAAAAGATGACTTAAATACCATAAACCATAGTCTATATAACCAAAGATACAAATGCTCCAATCAACACGGAAACAAAACATAATCTAGAAGTGAAAACTGAAAAGCAAGCTGACATTGAATGTGAACAGAGATATTAGTATACCCGGCAACTACTTGTACATAGCCATAGAAATTTTATGGCCACAAATAGTTATAATTGCTAGTTGGTTAAATGTTTCGTGTAAAATTTATAGCAACAAATAGTTACATGGTCATGTAAGGTTTTATGTGAGCCTTTGTATATATAAGAAGTTATGGATATGCTATCATCAAAGAGCTTGTGTCCTAATGGTATTCTTTGTTGTTCAAGAAGCTCCCCAAGCAAATGGTCTTGCTAAGGACTGTTAGACTACATAATTCCCCGTAGGTAATACGTTTTATTGATACGATATATATAGAGGCAATACATAATGAAACCCTAATAGACCCGACCTCACAAACCGGGCTTGGGCCTTATTTATCGTCTAATACTCCCCCGCAGTCCAAGCGGTGAAATCGTGAAAGCTCGGCCTGGAGTAGTAAACTAGAGAAGAAAAAGAAAACAAAATAAGAAAAACCGTTAACATAATAAAAGCATGACTTTAGTTGACTCGTAACAAAACCGTACCAACGGTAGGCTAAGTCGATTGGTAAAAAAACCGTACCAACGATCGACTTTAGAGACTGGTACCAACGGTCAACTTTAATCGACCGGTAACAAAACCGTACGAACAATCGAGTAACAAACAAACAATAAACCAGCTATAGTTGACTTGGATGAATTCGACTAAAAAGAAAGAAACCAAAACACCAGTCGAACAAAAAGGAACCACCAGTCCAAATCATTTGAGCATGGGTTAAATTATGAGGGTTTGGTGTAGTAGATCCTGTCATGATTAATTGAATAGTAATAGTATAGCAAGCAAAAAGGTTGTGAATTGACGTAGAGAAAACAAAGAATAGCACTTGTTTTCATTGTGGGGACAAACGATAAAGAATGAAGAATATGGACACAGCAGCTATAGTATTTGATTGTGAATTTTTTGGGATATTTGGTGACGGCTAGGGTTTGACGTGGTGATATAGAAGATGCGGCTCAATTTAGCTACCTAGGTCTGAGGATCAGACCTGCTCCAATACCATGTTAGACTACATAATTCTCCGTAGGTAATACGTTTTATTGATATGATATATATAGAGGCAATACATAATGAAACTCTAATAGACCCAACCTTACAAATCGAGCTTGGACCTTATTTATCATCTAATAAGGACATGTAAGATAATATGTGGCGTGTATATTATGAGATAGTTTGTTGGTTAAAAATAAAAAACTATACAAAACTTTATTTTTGATTGCTGTTTGCAAAACATATATGCAATTCGGCGTGGGGTATATAATAAACGTAACTTAAAAATCTAACATTTTGCAGTGCGTGCGAAAGATTCTTGAAAGCTCGGATTGAATTTAACCCGAATGATACATGTGTGTTGGGTAGTTTGTTGAAGAAGATTGCTGAAAGAAAGCGGAGAGTTCGTCGAGAATAAAAAAAAAGGTCCATTACACCAAGTCGATGTAAGAGACTGGGTCGATTCAGGAGGTCGGATCGACCTCTAAAGTGGTATCAAGATAGGTGTCAAACCACTGCGCCATGTGTGTATAATGCACACGGGCCGTGTATGTATGAAAAGACACATTATTCACTCTCAAGATGTATCTTACTGAAACTTATATGTAACTTTAGGTTGCCTAAGAGTATTTCAAGCAGCTGTGCAACAAACTACATGATCAGCTTTAATCCTATAAAGGGAAATTACTTCTTAAAAGGATCGTATTTGAGCTCGAGCTAGGTAATCTGGTTAGGTAAGGCCTTATTATAAAAACATGGCTTGTAAATAGTTGGTTGTTTTATGTTGTGATGTCTAGCCATATAGATTCCGTGAGGACCTCACAGATGGTTTGCTTATATTTAGGCCGTTTTCTGCTTTCAGTTGAGTCTCTTCAGCAAGTGTGAGAAGAGGTTTGTTGAGTGTTCCTTAATAATCTTATATGTTCAGTTTGGTCATTCGCATTTTCGTATATTTTTTCTTGTGTTTGTAGGATTCTATTTTTAACCAGCACGCAATTGACACGCCTTGGTTATTCCCGTATGTTTGTTGCTTACAAACCTCTTTCCTTAAACCCGAAAATGAGTATATCACTACTTCTGTGGCTGAAAGCAAGAGCCCTAAACAGGTTTTCTGTTCATTTTAAAGCTTGTTATGATTGCTGATTTTCCTGCGAGCAGTGAGCTTTCCTACACTAGACCTCTCGCTTTATATGTGATATATGTTACAACAGTTATATTGAGGCTGATTATCAATGGTTAATACAAAGATCCTTAAAGAACTTTGTACCTTACGAAACAAATATTGAAGAGTTTGGTATACAAAATAGTTACTGCAGTACATATATAACCAGGCTTTACACGTTTAACCTGAAAGAGTATGGTTGTGTGATTGGTCCTTACTAAGAATTAAGCATGGATAGTGAACTGGATCTTAGGTAACTTTGACTAAATTCCATACCTTTAAACATATTAAGATATAACTTATATCATATAAGTATCAATCAAATAAATGAATTAAGAATGGTACAACACATATCATTTCCAGGTGCACCAACATCATTTTAACAAAACATTACTTGTATTTTCTTGCGTCTAACTTGATCTTCAGAGCCTATTCTCTTGAAAAATTCCCGAGTAGCCTCAACATCTTTCTCTGTTTCTTTGACACAAGCAAGTGCCAAGGCGGCGCATATGTGCTTAAAGTAACCATAAAACCGGAGTCTAGAAGCCCAGACAATCTATTCTAACAATTCGGGTATCCTGAAACATGAGTTTCATGACACTCATTTACATGATATTTGGTTTCTTGGTAATTTTTTTGTTTTACTTTACTGATCACGCATAAATAATGAACTTGTCCTCTATATTTTCCGCTCTGCTACTCCAATTGCTTCGACTGTCTATGAATCATCAATGCATAAAACCCCCTTGTACGGAAAAACAACACCAATGAAACAAACACCCCAAAACCACATACCGCAGCAAACACGAAAAATGAAAGCATAAAGCAATGAACCCCATAACACGAACCACCTCCTGCTTCCTTGTCATATATCCTACCAGCTACTTGCACAGAAAGTAAATACGAGCCAAGAGGGTTAGCCGCAGCAATGGTGTTGAAAATAGTTCCCATATGCTTCACCCCAAATATTTCCGAAGTAATTGTTGGCATTAGAGACCACTGTGATCCATAGCAAACACCTACAATCACTGAACCAATGTACAAACTCCCACCAGAACCAATAATTAAGTGACCAACGATCATTGCTGCTTGTGTAAGTGAAATAAACAGTGGTCGGCCCAACCCGTATTTGTGAAGGAAGAAATCTGACACAAATCCACCACCAAACCTGCCGAGAAAGTTCCAAATACTGTATAAAGAAACCATTGCGTTGATCTCAACTGTTGAGTAGTCAAGAGATTCACCAATTTGAGTAAAGTTGTTGCTAGTCGCTAGCCCTGACCCCAATGCACAAAGCATGGCTAGAAACAGCAACCAAAAGTTGACGGTCCCCATTGCTTGTACCAGATTCATTTCAATTTCAGCCGGTGCCCCTTCGTTAGCCTCTAGAGCCATGATCAATGGTACCACGGCAGGGGACGCTGTTTGTTGTTCGTTTTTATCAGCAGTGAGGGCGATATGAAGAGGTGATAAAACCAGAATTACAAGAACAGTGGTTGTGAGGATGTGAGCCCATGAAGGGAAACTGAAGATGTTCTCAAAGATAATTATGATCATTAGATACATGGCTATAGCAAAAGCGATAAAGGAAAACCGGTTCAAATGAGGCTTGTCATTTTTCGTGTTGGAAGGGTTTGCGTGAACCAAAGACATGAGTAGGACAGGCACGAGTGCTGGAAACACAGCAAGCATAAGCAGGAAAGTCGTTGGTTTGCCATTGAACAATGTCTGGTAGATTTGTATAAGTATTGCTCCACTTAGACCTAAAAAACCCTGAGAATTTGAATAGGAAAAACTTGTTACAGTATATGAAAATGAAAACATGGTCCATCTCAACTTAGTTCATTTTGAATTTTGATTAGTCTTAGTACATGGATTGGGTTTATCTCACATTTAGGTCTTATAGGTTCTAAACAGGCAGCCTATAGAACTTATTCCACAAAAAGGTGTAGATGAACACCCTGACCCGGGTGCCTTTTGGCAGCCTATAGAACTTAAATTATGTTGTCCATAACCTAAATTATGGGACAAACTTTGGGTTCAAGACAATATCAAATATGAACAATAATTTACCAAACAACTCACAAACCAAAACTATAAAAACAACCAAAAATATGAAAACAACGTACCTTCATAATCCCAACACTAGTCCCGCCATAACCCGGAAAATTTGTAACAGCAACAACAACATTAGCAGTATTAAAAAACGTCTGCGAATGTGCAGCCATAAACATAAACAAACACATAAACAAAACATTAGGCTTCTCAATAACTCCTATAACAGACAACCACATACAAAAATACCCCACAAAACACTGCACAGCACCCGCAATATATACCAACGACAGCCCGGATCCAAAAGACCGTGATCCGGGTTGTCGTCGGGTGACAGCATGGTAAAGTAGACCAGACAAAACACCTATGTTAGCACCAATGTCTTTGAAGACAGAAACTGTGTCGAGTGTTGACTGGTCATAACCTTGGGATGATTTAAGAGTTGATGAATAGATTGCAAAACAATATGATGCACCTGATGTGCATTGGATCCATATGCT
The DNA here is from genome assembly GCA_019973895.1 of Chrysanthemum seticuspe. NCBI lineage: Eukaryota > Viridiplantae > Streptophyta > Magnoliopsida > Asterales > Asteraceae > Chrysanthemum > Chrysanthemum seticuspe. The sequence goes on from BPTQ01000004.1 coordinate 272,805,216, forward strand.
TGCTACTGTTGCTAACCATTTGTGGTTGTCCATTTTTTTATATTTTTTCAAAAAGGATCATAAAGTTTATAAGAGAATATATTAAACAGCTGGATGATGGCAGCCTGTTAATTGGTCGATTTTTGTACATAGACCATAAAATTATAAAAATATGTATGGTTCATATTTCATAACGTGACGTAGAATTAGGTTGTACATTCGCTAGGACAAAAAAGTTTGGTACGTGTTTAAGAATAGACGTGTAGTAGGATATACTACGTAACTGATTTGTTTAAAAACAGAAAATCATGAGTTTTAGAGTTGAGTAGTTATCCACTTATGCCAGCAAATAGTACATTTATTCTATATCTAGTAAGCATAACGTGTTCTAAAAATAATTAGGTCACTCACATTTTGAGTATTTAAACATTTATACCCTCATATTATTTTTAAGTATGATTATCTTGTAAACATATAAATGTCCAAATACTTAAAATTTAAGTGTCTCAATCAATTTTTAGAGTGTGCAAATTATATGTCCATTTTGGCACTTAAGTGTGGGGGAATTGCACATATACCTATTAAAACTTAAAAACTTGCATATTTTCTCATAATGCAAGTTTTTAATGCATGAAATACAATGCAATTTAAGCATGATTTGAGTATATATGCAAATATGCAAGTTTTAATATGTATATATGCAATTGCCCCCTCAAGTTTAACCGAAACAATAAATTACAGGTAACTATTCCAAAAAATTATTGTAGGAAACAAACCGTTAGAGCACAAGGTATGAGGTGCTATTGGTGTGTCAAATGCATGTCATTCGTGTGCCAACCATACCGAAGCATCGTGCCATTCGTGAGCCAAACGTTTTGAGCCAATGCAATGGCTCAAGCCATTTGCATTTTTTTTTTTTTTGTGAGTGAGTGAATATTTTTAGTGGGGTATTTTGTGAGACCCAATAACATGTTAGTGGTGTGTTATGAGGAGGGTGTTTTAGTTAGTGGTGTGTTATTAGGAGGTGTATGATGTGGCGCTGATGTGGCATAAATGTAGAGGCAAAGCGGATAAATGGGTGATATTTTATCAAGTTACTTGAATTATCGAACTTTTTTCGATCTGAACCTTCTGTGGCCCTCAGATGTACATATCTAGCGAAGAACCCTTCACCTGTTATGAGAAAACTAAAAGTCTTACCACTAAGTTATTTAAAGATGGATTTTAATTTTCAAAATAATCGGATGATCATGGTCTTAGTTAGAACATGTTTAGCGACTTAATCTCATTATACCAGCACAATACATTACTTTATATACTAACACAATAATCCATTACTCAACCGGCCCATACAAGAAATGATGTTTATGGGCTACGTATATGCCAAGAGTAAGATGCAAATCTATGCATATTAGATAATTCTATATCTATACTAATCCTAAATGTCGGTTATGTATGCTAAACTTTTTTTAGTAATATTTTGGTTTGGGCCACTTACCCATTATCATCTTTTGGGCGGGGGGTATGTCATTACGTTGAATACACGTGTGTTGAGAGAAACACATCACAGAACACGTATATCCACCACCGCATAATCATTTTCACTGCGAAGAGGCGGTGGATTTGGTAAACCAAAGCTACTAGAAATTTTGAGGTCATTGTTTTAGATTTTATTTTAGTTTTTTTTTTCAATATTTTAAATATGATTTTGATTGAAGGTCTTATTGGTTGTGATTTGATTTAGGATGTATTCATTTGAAGTTATTCTTATTATATTTAAACATGCTACATGATGCAGGTTCTGTAAAGGGAGTATGTTGTTAAAGGACCGACGTTTGACTGTGGTGTAGGCAATGATGATATATGTCAGCGTTTGGTGTTTTTGTAAGTGTTGTTTACCAAAACCAATATCTTGGCTTGGCGACCTCACGGTCGCAGCCATGGGGTTTTGAGTACCACTTCAATAACTGCTGACCTGAGCCTTTTTAGTTGTATGACTGCGATCTGATCTCAGTCTTGCATTTCTTTGCTCTCCGCTTTTCCTGATCGGTATTCGACAAATGGATGTTGCTACCGGTATTCGGCCAAGGAAAACTAATCCTACTACTGATGTGCTGTGATTGCTTTTTCTTGGTCGAATACTGATCAACGCTTATGATTTCCATAATGCATGTCTATTAAACATGGTACATGATGTAGGTTATGAGATCTGTCAGCGTTTGGTGTTTCTGTAACTGTTGTTTGCGAAAACCCATATCTTGGCGTGGCGACCTCATGGTTGCAGCCATGGGATTTTGAGCACCACTTCAATAATTGACTGCACTGTAGGCAATGAATCCTGAATGTCGGTTAGTTGCTAAACTTTTTTTAGTAATATTTGTATTGTATTATAAGATGGGGAGTTGGTGTTGTGGGTTAGCTATTGCCTTTTTTGGCCGAAATATGTTGCGTAAACGAATGTTTCTACGGGCCTCTTACCTCTTTATATTGGCATTTCGTTTCTTCAAAGCAAGGTTTGTGTGTGTGTTGGTTTTTCTTTCATTCTCAGCGTAGGTGCGATCATTCTTTCCACAGTTTCATATTAGGCCTTTATGGTTGACTTTTGTTGTTGCATGTCTATTGTGGTGTTGTGTACCAAAACCCGTATCTTGGCGTGGCGACCTCACGGTTGCAGCCATGGGGTTTTGAGCACCACCCCAATAATTGCTGATCTGACAATTTAAAGGGTTACATCATTGAATGGTAGGTGTTGTGGGTTAGCTAGTGCATTTGTGGCCCAAAATATGTGGCCCAACCGAATGTTTTTACGCGCCTCTTACCTCTTTGTATTGCCACTTTGTTTCTTCAAAGCAAGGTTATGTTGTGTACACAGAAGTTGTAATTGACGCACAAAAGGTTTGCCTTCTTTGCGCACCGATTGATAACTGAAACCTTTAAAATGGTGTTATCTTGCCGGGGCGTTTATTGTAACGCAGCCACAAGTCTTGTGGGCACTGTTTGTTGACTGGTGACGCAATTGTATGTTTGAATTTTAGGCTTCTACCAATCTATTGGCGATGATGATAATATGTTGATCAACGCGTGTACATTTCCTTGGCTCGCATCGTGGCAGGGCAGTCACATCGAATGTGTGATTGCAGCCATGTTGGTTGCCTGGTATCACTGTTGTATACATATATCTGAGTCTCATTCGTTATCATTTTTCATGTTTTTCGGTTAGTTTTGACGTGTTAGTAAAATCGTGGATTAAGTGAGAAATACACGTATGTCCACGTAGTATTCAGTCCGCGTATTTAGAACTTTATGCAAAAAGGGATTAACTTTCCAGATTATCTACCGGGTTGGGTTTTGGGTCAGCATCGGTTACGAGCCTATTTTGGTTTGGGCCAGTTACCGTTTATGTCAGTTTTAGGATGTATTCGTTTGAAGTTATTCTTATTATATTTAAACATGTTACATAATGCAGGTTCCGTAAAGGGAGTATGTTGTTAAAGGATCGACGTTTGACTGAACTGTAGGCAATGATGGGATTTGTCAGCGTTTGGTGTTTTTGTTAGTGTTGTTTACCAAAACCCATATCTTGGCGTGGCGACCTCACGGTTGCAGCCATGGGGTTTTGAGTACCACTTCAATAATTGCTAACCTGAGCCGTTTTAGTTGTATGACTGCGATCTGATCTCAGTCTTGCAATTCCTTGATCTCAACTTTTCCTGATCAGTATTCGGCAAATGGATGTTACGACCAGTATTCGACCAAGAAAAACTAATCCTACTACTGATGTACTGGGATTGCTTTTTCTTGGTCAAATATTGATCAGCGCTTATGATTTCCATAATGCATCCACCACAAGGTTTGGTCTTTCATACGAGATTTCAATCTTTACGGATACATGTATTAAGATCCAATTCAGATTTTACGTATTTAACTGAATAATATTACTTGGGGTTGTCTCGATTTCCTTATATGTATATCTTGGGTATCACAAACTTCGAAACTGGCTCTCACCTAAAATGGTAATTGCCTAAAAATTATATTAATGTTTTGCTATTTTAATGGAATAGCGTTACTTGGTATTGTTAATAGCTGATGTGAAAATTTTATGATATAGTTGAATTTAGGTATTATAATGGTTTTGAAAAAATTAAGGTAAAATAAAGGATGGTATGTTATTATTTGTCTATGTAATTTTTTGCGTTCTTTAGTAGCGAAACTAATTACGAAGTTTTGTTTCTAGGTCGTGTTGATGCAAAAGTTTTGAACAGGTTTCATAAGCAGATGCAAAATCTATACAACAAGTTAGCGATATTGTGTGCACCGCAGTTATAATTGACGCGCAAAAGGTTTGTCTTCTTTGCGCACTGGCTGATAATTTAAACCTCAAAATGGTATTATCTTGCCGGGGCGTTTATTGTACCGCAGGCACAAGTCTTGCAGGCACTGTTTGTTGCCTGACGACGCTATTGTATGCTTGAATTTTAGCCTTCTACCAATCTATAGGCGATGATGATAATATGCTGCGTATACATTTCCTTGGCCCGCATCGTGGCAGGGCAGTCACATCGAATGTGTTGCTGCAGCCATGTTGGTTGCCTGGTAGCGCTATTGTATACATATATCTGAGCCGCATTCGTTAATTATTAGGGTTAATAACCTTTTAAAACACTATACTTGTCAAGAATGGCAGTTCTGCGTAGCGAACTAAAAAAATAATTCTTTTAGACATTAAAGTTGATATTTTTGTCTTTCTTTAAGTATTATGACCATTTTACCTTTTCTAATTTTTTTTCGAAATACTTTTTTTTTCCAATTTTTTTTTTTGAATTTTTTTTTTGAAATTTCTAAATTTTTTTTCGAATTTCTTTTTTTTTCGAATGATTAAATGGTCATAATATGGTCATAATACTTAAAGAAAGACAAAAATGTCAACTTTAATGTCTAAAAGAGTTATTTTTTTAGTTCTTTACGCAGAACTGACATTATTAACAAGTATAATGCTTTAAAAGGTTATTAACCCTAATTATTATTCATGTGGGGTGATTGGAATTGCCCATACGTTTGCAGTCGGTAGCAGTAGATTCTTATCCAACTGAATTATCGTGTCACTGATTGGGATCTTTCCACCCGGTAGAATATTGCAAGCCTCATTTGCGAATATTGATATGAGATGTTTAAGATATTGCCCTGTTCTAATTCAGCCCTTGAAACCCTTTCGTTCTCACAACGGTCTAGTAATACGTCTAGTACAGACCTTTGCACAACAACCGTTGAAATAGCAAAAGGAATTCTATGGGCCGAGTAGACGGGTCTCGCTATCCTGAACATCGCGTCTCAACATTAGCAACTGAAGCTTGAAATGTACTTCCGAGTGGAAAGAGTCCACTCGGTGACGCAACAATATTCAGGTGTAATGTTGTATGCACAGAAGATATAATTGATGCACACAAGTTATAATTCATGCACGTAAGGTTTGTCTTCTTAGCGCACTGATTGACAATTTAAACCTTTAAAAAGCTGTAATGTTGCCGGACCGTTTATTGTAACGCGACCACGAGTCTTGCTAGCACTGTTTGTTGCCTGGCAATGCTATTGTATACCTGAATTTTAGCGTTCTACCAATCTATAGGCGATGATGATAATATGGTCAGCAATGCGTATACATTTCCTTGGCCCGCATAGTGGCAGGGCAGTCACATCGAATGTGTAACTGCAGCCATGTTGGTTGCCTGGTATCGCTATTGTATACATATATCCGAGCCTCATTTGTAATCATCATTCATGTTTTTCTGTTACTTTCGACGTGTTTGTGAAATCGTGGATTAAGTGAGAAATACACGCATGTCTACGTAGTATTCAGCGCGCGTATTTAACACGTACGTATTACTGTAGTTGTATGTTGAATCAGGACCCACAAATAATGTATATAAAAGGTTTGCTAGCAAATAACGTTACCTGCCAACTACCATGTATATGTTCCTCAATCAGTACGTTATAATTCTAATATTGTAATAATAGTATTTGGAATGCCACTATCCTCATATTGTATATGTGCTTACATCACCTTTCAGAATCATGGATAGCTGCATATTTGTAACTAAGGGTTGTTTGGAATTGCCCATATGTATGCAGTCGGAATGAGTTGCATCATACGGAACTAAATAGTCGTGTCATCGATTGGAATCTTTCCACTCGATAGAATAGTGCAATCTTCATTTGCTAATATTGATACGTGATGTTTAAGATATTGGCCAGTTCTCATCTTCCCCTCGAATTCCTTTCGTTATGACAATGGTCTAGCAATACGTATGCTGCGGACCTTTGCACAAAGACTCTTGACACAGCAAAAGGAATTTGAGGGGGCGATTAGACGGGTCTCACTATCCTGAACATCGCGTGTCAACATCATCGACTGACGATTGAAATATACTTCCGAGTGGAAATATTCAACTCGATGACACGACGATATTCAAGTATGGAACAAAAGGATCCTTCACAGAGTACAACTTATGCGGGTACAAGCTTCGCGAACAGCGAAAGATTCTTTCACCAAATCGATGGTGATAACCTCCTTGAACATGCACATAAGAAAGGGTTTGTAATAGATCACACGCATCATCGTCTAATACAGGTATGTGAATCTATGCAGTGGATTGTAATAAAAGTATTGCATTATAAATATCCATATTTTTTTCCATTTAGAGCAAGATATCACTTGCGAGTTGCCTCATACTGACACAATCATCTTTATTTTTATTTAAGGTACAAATGGAGTGACAGAAGTACATTTTGAGGGTCTACATAAAAATGTCAGCTCACGGTGTTCAGTGTCTACATTTTTCATAAACTCAAGGCGGTATCAGGAATCAATAGAGCACATAATTCCGCTAAGGTGGTTTAGTGTAAAAATTCCATCATCTTTCAACCCAACCGTCGGGAAACAGGTCGAAGAAGTTTTCTTTTTTAGTTTGGCTAGGTCGTATGGAGCTTTGAATAAGTCGTGTCATCGATTGGAATCTTTCCACTCTGAAGAATATCGCAATCTTCATGTGCCAATATTGACGCGAGATGTTTAAGGTACTGGCATGTTCTGATCTTCCACTCGAATTCCTTTCGTTATAACAATGGTCTAGCAATACGTTTGGTGCAAACGTTTGCATAAAGATTGTTGAAATAGCAAAAGGGATTTGAGGGGGCGATCAGGCGGGTTTCGCTACCCTGAACATCACATATTAAGATATGCGACTGAATGTTGGAATGTGCTTCCAGGTGGGAAGACTCCACTCGATAACACAACAATATTCAAGTATTACATCGCAGCGGATCAGTAGCCATTTAGTTGCTAAAATGGGTCATTATTGGGAGGCGCAAGTGGTCTTAATTGGTTTTTCTTCAAGTTTAGTCTTTTTTTTTCTTTCATTTCAGGTCGTAAGCGGCTATGTATTTCCCTTTTTTAAGGAACTTTAACATATAATTTTTTTTTGGGTTTCGGCCTATCATTGGGGTTTCGGCTTCTGCATGAACATCACACTTTTGAAACACACTTATGTAAAAGCTCCTGTAGCCATGGGCAATGTAGTGTTACAAGAACAAACTATGTAAGCCTCATAAGGCAAACGTGCCAGAAACAAGCTAAGCCACACATTTTGATAGCAATTGCACCAACAATGATATAAAAAAAGGGTCGTAGAAATTCCTTCACGCCACAATTGAAATTTTAAAAACTAGAACAACGCCTATCACAAAGGAACCAAACCCACCGCAACGCGGCAGGGGAAAATCCTTGTTAGTTATAAACGAGCGGGTAGGTTATCATGCGCTGAGGCGGAGCTGATTTTGTATTATTGTTTGTATTTTTTCCGATATAAGTGGGAATAATGTATGTAGCATTACTTTTTTTTTTGCATTTTTGCGTCTGGTTTGTTTGAGGCGTCAGGATTTCTCGTCATAATAATTGCAATTTTGTTGTTGTATTTACTAGTTATAATACCCGCACACGCACGGGTGTTTATATATTGTGTTTTTTAAGAATTGATTACTAGTTTATTTATTTTATATAGATTTGTAAAGTGTTTGATATATAAATCTTAAAATAAATTTAATTATATTAATTAGGGGTAGCGTTTCTTTTTTCCCTAATGTCGATGTAGGGCAATATGTGGGAAGCAACCTTTTAATCTTAAATTTGCACATAGGTTGGGAGGTGTATGTATATGCGGGTAAGTTTTTTTATTTATTTACATTAAATACAAATATTTTTAAAATCACTCCCGCTTTTTACTAAATTTTTTTCTTTATACTTTTGACACTTAAACTTTTATGTTTATTTTTCTTTTCTTAACTATATATAAGAATGTTTTTTTAACTATTGTCAAATCCAGAACATTTGAGTTTTTTTTGTAAGTATTTTAAAATAAAAATGATAACAAATAAATAAAATATTACTTAATAAGGGAAGATGAATTTTTTTTAAATGCAAAAGCCCCCACTTGAAATTTTGTTTTATTATATAATAGATTTACCACTAACTATTTTTGTTGTTAACTTTTATAACCAAGTCTCTTTATTTTTCTTTCAAAAAAGCATATATCAAAGTTTACTATTTTATATGAAATCGTACGTAAGTCAAAAAGTATTGTAACATTTAGCTCATTTTATTTGCAATTTGAATGCCTTTTCAATAGTATATTTGTTATAACGAAATCGGTAGATATACGTTAGATATGTAATAAATAAAGCTTCTTACTTAAAAAAAGGTAAATAGCTAAAAGTACAACGTAGTTATCGTAACTTTTTTTACTCAAATTATTTTAAAACAAACTTTAAGGTAGTTTTAAAGTTATTAAGTATATTGAGGGTATGTTTTGATTTTTTTTTTTTTTTTTTTTTTTTTTTTTCAAAAATACATATTAGACTTCAATATTTTTTTATAAAATCGTACGTATGTCAAAAGCATATCAATATTAATCTCGTTTTGTTCATAATCTAGAGGCATTTTTATCGGTATATTTTATATTAAAGAAATCGCAAAATATTTGTTAGATATTTGATAAATAAAGTTAGTTATATAAAAATGTCGTAGTAGCAAAAAGTTCAAGTAATTTTCGTAACGCATTACATAGTTTGTGAGGTTGTTTTGCAAATTTTTCTTTTTCAATGCGTACACATACAACAATGTCGTATTTTAAGCCCTCTATTCTAATGAAAGAAAATATAAAACATTTGAGCCGAGCGGAAAAAAATAAGCTTTGGGTCCAACGATGAAATATGAGAAATGTATCATACATACTATAAGATTGTCCCCTCTAATTGAATGCGGAGGCGTCAAGATTGCATAGAGTACAACACGCTAATGCTGTTCATGATATAAATCCGAGTTATTATTTTTTCCTAATACTAATTACCAGCATATGAACAGACATGTGGTTACAAGCCTCCTTAATGGGGGTTAATAGCTTCCTAATATCTGCATATGAAGAGACATGTGTGTTACAATCCTTCTTAATGAAGGTACCTCTTTTTTTTCATAATACTAATTACCAGCATATGAACAGACATGTGGTTACAAACCTTCTTAATGGTGGTTAATAGCTTCCTAATATCTGCATATGAAGACACATGTGGGTTACAATCCTTCTTAATGAAGGTACTTGTCTTTGTAACTATAAATACAGTATGCATATATTTTTTTACCACCATAATCATCAATTTTTTTTGCTTTCAAACCAGAATTGCAGCAAAATTTACCATGTCCAATAAAGCTTCCGGTAGCAACTCCATGTCCATCCAGTCTTCGGGTAGCAAATCCATTCATGTTGCCGACCATAATGGTGAGTTATTTTTGGAGCAACTCGAAACGGGTATTAGTGGTACAATTGTTGTTATGATCAGTAGAATGTGGGATGTGAATGCAGTAACTGGGAGGTATTTGAGCACATATTTTGTTGTTAGTGATGCCAAGGTAAGTAAACATTACATTTACAATTATGCATATAGAATGGGGATATTGAATTCTGATGCAATGTTTTTCAGGGTAAGGCGATGCATTGCTTTGCAAGGAGTAATATAGCGCACAATTTTGTAGGTTTAAAAGAAGGCGGTGTTTACTCTATCAAGAATTTTATTGTGCAGCCAAACAAGGATGACTATCGTATCATTAGGCAGGATCCATACATTCTTGAATTTGATGGTTCCACAATCATTAGAAAAGTTTCTGTCAGCCCTAAGGGTTTTGTGAGATATCCTTTTAAGCTTGCGGATTTTGATGAAATTGAACCTACAAACAATAAAAATCTAATAGGTTAGGCTTTTTGTTTAAACATTCTTTCTTAAACGGTTTTTGGTACCATGTTATATTTTTGCTCTTACTATACATTATTGGATACTTGCAGATGTCGCAGGCTATGTTACAAATGTTGGGAGGACAATAGTTCAAAAGAGTGGTTCACGGACTCTCGATTTCTATCTGGCTAACAAGAGGTGTTTTGCTTTCCATATTTTTTTTTTGTCTTAGCAAATTAAGAAAGTTAAAATAACAATTGCTTTTTTATTTCCTAAAACAGGGGGCAATCAATAAGAGTAACTCTTTGGGGTGAATTAGGTGACATCCTGATTGAAAAGAAAACAAAACATGTTGGCCTATGTCCGGTTGTTGTAACTTCTCTTAATGTTAAACTCTATAACAGCGAGTATCAATAGAATATGGTTTTGTAGCGCTATGTTACCTTATTGCTAATTTTCATCACAATGTCCACCCCGTGCAGATAAGGTCTACCTTTCAAGTAACTCTTCCTCCTTGATTTATGACAATGAGGACATCCCTGCATTGATAAATCTAAAAGTTGAAATGAGGTAATCCTAAATAAATAGTTGCTATGTTATTTTATACAATTATCATTTATTAATGTTTAGCATGTATATTATTTACAGTTCTGTGGAATTGGGTAAAGCTATAGTGCCTGTTGATTGTTCAGAGTCAAAAGATGGGACGCTTGAGAATTTGTTGATTTGGGGCCGCAATAAGAAAAACAATGTAAGCTTCTATCTTTACACTTGCTTATTTACACAAGTTGGTCAATTGGTATTTTATTTAATATATATCCATTTTATAGTCCATGACCTACAACTGTAAAGTGATGATCAACAATGTTAGAACTAGAAAGGGATGGAACTACCCATCATGTGGTGACAATAAGTGCAAAAAAGGTGCAACCCGAAAGAATGGTAGATTTTGGTGTGAAACGTGTAAAAAATACATTGAGTACCCAGTTTTAAGGTAAACCGATTTTAGACTAGCAATTTCCATGAATTATAGTAAATTACATAATATTGAATACCTTATGTATGCTACCTGATGTTAACAGATTCAGGATTGAAATGGATCTGTCGGACCATACTGAACAAACTGTGATTGTTCTGTTTGATGAACCCGCCCGTTTTTTGTTGAAGTGTTCTCCAGAAACTCTGTTGGGAAATGACGATGAGGTACAATAATAAATTAAATTCTTAATATATTAGATACTTATACAATTATAAACTAAATTTAAAAGATATGTTTTTTTCGTAACTTTCAACTACAGTTACAAGGTTTCAACTTGCCCCGCGCAATAACAAATCTAATAGGGACGACTCACACTTTTGAAGTCAAGACATCCACGTATTTTGAACATGGTGCTTTTGAGAGCTTCACATGCTGGAATATTATCCCTGCAGATTAAGAACTCAAATGTTCAAGCACTCCGCAAATAGAAAGCACGCCTTCAATCCCCCTTATGACAAATTGTCAAAAAAGACTTTGTGCAAAAACCCAAGTTTGCCTACTCCAATGAAATCTGTTGAGGAGACAAAAAAAAAACGGTATCACAAAGTTTCAATACTATAAAGTAATATATGAAAATTTCTTACCACTAAAACATTATTTAATGTGGCGTTATTATAGGTTGGAATATGAAGATTCAGACACAGAGTTACCACATGTTGATGAAGCTTGGAGCGAATATGTATCTGCTTCTCAAAATAAAAAACAAAGAAGGTAATTTTGTAGCAAATGGATACAAACATACCTAATATAAATCCCAAATATTAACAAAACTTCTGTGAAAAATCTTATTTTTCAGGTGTGTTGTGACCGACTCTGAAACAGAAGATGACGAAATCTCACCTAAAGCTGATCTTATGAAAGAAAATGAAATTAATGACGGCGCATCAGTCAACGACAAAGCCACAACTTAGTCTTTAGGTTTTTAGGAAAATAAAGCGTAAACGACCCAATTGTTTATGGGAGTATGTCATTTAGAAAGCGAAGTTTGTTTGACTTTGTTTTTCACTCAATAATTTTGGTGTTTTAAACCAAATTAATGTTTGATATTACTTTTGGTTGCTTATTAAGTTATAAAATTCACCTTATGCTTGAAATCAGACTCCAATATATGTGATTCAGTTATGTATCAAATTCAGATTCCAATAACTCCAATATATGTGATTCAGTTATGTTTGAAATTCAGATTCCAATATATGTGATCAAGTTATGCTTGAAATTCAAACTTCAATACTGAATTTACCTTTCAGTGTCACGTAAGAGCATTCTACATCTTTTTATAATTTGGGATTTTGCCTAATGAGACTAACTATTGATTCATAAATAAAAAACATATGCTAAAAATGATTGATTTATCAATTAACAACCATAAACAATTTATCTGCAAAATAAAAAACTCCAACTCTATACTTATAGACTTAGAATCAAAACTACATTATAAAATTTATAATTATTAAGGCAGGTTTGAACTTCAATAAGTTAATCGCAATGCTAATAAAACCAATATTTTGAACTCTATACTTATAAACTTAGTATAAATACTACATTATAAAATTTATAATTTTTAAGGCAGGTTTAAACTTCAATAAGTTAATCTCAATGCTAATAAAACCAATATCTTGGTAAACTTATATGAAGTTTGGAATTGAGTACACAAGTAAATTATCTGATTGTATAATAAAGGATACTGGACCTTCATTTTAAGGAAGCAAAATGTAATGAAAATTGTACATAAATGAGAACTTAATCAATTTTGTAACCCACCAGTCTATTCATATGCAGGTATTAAGAAGCTATTAACCTCCATTAAGGAGGTTTAAATACTCATTATATGAGATTAATTGTTGTTAAGACAATGGCTGAGTAATTTATATCAAGAAGGATATGAACCAAAAAACCCTTCAATGGAAAATTTTAATAATCATTATATGTGCTTAAATGCTGCCATGAAGGTGTATATAAATTTTACCTGCATGACTTTATCTGGGCATAACTACATTTTGATATTTCCATACAATGACTGACCAACATGGAAGTTCAACTCCCCAGGTGTTCATTGATGCGTTGGATGGTGATTCAGCCGGGAACATTGTTGTTACACTCTGCACGATATGGGATGTCAAAGCTACAAATGCGCATCTATTGAATACTGATTTTGTTGTCTCTGATCCAACGGTAATGATTAAACATGTTGTTTACAGTTTACTGCACTTTTACTGATTTCCACACAATATTATTGCAGGGCAATGTAATCCACTGCACTGCGAATGCAACTATAGCATACAATTTTCACGGGTTAGAAAAAGGTGGTCTATTCGCAATAGAAGATTTTGTTGTGTGGGCTAACAAAGAAGAATGTCGCGTTAGAAAAAACAATACCTTTAAGCTTGAATTTGACGGTAAAACCCACTTAAGAAAGACTTCCGTCCTTTATGATCAGTATGTTAGGTATCCTTTGGTAAAGGTTCATATTGACAATATGAAACCTACAAGGAACAAATCTCTTATTGGTAAGTTTGTATTAATTTTATATAGCAAATAATTTTTTATGATAAATGATCTATTTCCTTAAGACTTACACTATTACCTTTCAGATGTATGCAGGTATGTGACCAACATTGCCAAGATGAACCACAAAAAGACCGGTTCCAAAAATCTTGATTTCTACATAACAAATCATAGGTTAGCACAATTATTATGCGGACAATTAAAATAAACAGTGTCTAAAATGTTATATTGCTTTTACCAACTTAAAAGTTTCTTGCATATGCAACAGGGGACAGGCAGTACGGGTAACATTATGGGGAGGGTTAGGTGATTTGCTTATTGACAATAAAATGAAGCACGTAGTAATGTGTCCTATTGTCATAAATTCTACAAGTGCATACCATTACTACAATATGTTTTTTCCTATAACTTTCAAACTTATCTGTATCAATGATGTAAAACGTGTAAAGCTGAATTTGTACATCCCGTTCCAGATAAGTTGAATCTATCCAAAAGTCCATCAGCCATGGATATTGACCAAGCTAACATACCTACATTTAAAGAGTTTAAATCATCCTCTGGGTAAGCATTTATATATATTTTTGCTTCAGTGTTAGAGTAATGAGAATTGTACATCAATGAGCATGGTTAAAAAAATGAGTACAGTAATATATATTTATTTACGAATTTTCTATCTGTTAGTGGTGTTGGGCAGATAAAGGCTGGAATATGTATTAAGGATTGTGTCCCTAAAGATGGAACAATCAAAACCATTTTGATGCTGTCACGCAATCAAACGAATGATGTGAGTAATAGTCTCATATTCCCATACCTATATTACCATCCTATTGCACATTTGTTAAACAATTCCTCATCTACAGTTGCCAACTTTCCATTTGAAAGCAACGATTGGAAATATCAGGACTGAAAAGGGATGGCGATTCCCATCATGTGGTGGAAAACAATGTCAAAAAGGTACAACCAGAATGGGAGGAGATTTTTGGTGTAATGGATGTGAAAAGCAATTTACATACTATCATATGAGGTGATATTATAGTTTATACTTATGTAATGTTATTTGGACTAAAAAACATCTAATCGCTAACGTACCTGTAAAACATGCATATAACAGGTATAGGCTCGCTTTAGACGTGTTTGACAATACTGATAAAGCTGTGTTTATTCTTTTTGATGAACCTGCAACTCAGTTGGTAAAGTTTCCAGCATCATCATTCAAGCTAATGGATCACGATGTGAGTATGAAACATTTTTAATTTTTCACGCATTACCCTTTTACTAACCTTCCTTTATAGCCTTCAGATGAGTGTAGGAGGATCTTGCCACCACCACTAGCCAACCTCATTGGTACAACACACGTTTTTGAAATCAAGAGTCACACCTACTATGATCATGGAATATTTGAGAGCTTCATATGTTGTGCTATATGCCCACTTGAATTGTCTGTTCCAACAATTGCCACACCTTCCAAATCTACAGAGTCTAAGAAAAATAGAAGGTTGGTTTTCAATAACCTTTACAACCATTAAATAACAAACATTAAACAAAAATATAATCAAAAGTTCAATGAAAATCTTACTATTTCAGGTATGTTATGACTGATTCTGATCAGAAGAGGAAGAAGCCTCACCAAAAGCAGAACTCTGAAAGAAAATGAAATTAATGACGAAGCATCAATCAACGATGAAGACACATCTTGGTTGTTAAGATTTAGAAAAATAAAGAGGAAATGACCTCAAAAGTTTGTTGGAATATGTCATTTAGACAAAGAAATTTGTTTTAGTCTGTTTTTTAATGAATAATTTTGGTGTTTTAAACACAACGAATATTTGATATTACTTTTGTTTGGTGACTAAATTATAAAATTCCGCTTATGCTTAAAATTCAAACTCCAATATTTGTCAAACAGTTATGCATGAAATACATACTCAAATATATGTAATCCAGTTATAAAAGTTGTAACAAAAATGGGACCAACTCTGATTTTTAAGCAATGTTTGAAATTTAATAAGTGCATCTCAATGCTAATTAGTAAATAAAAAAACTTGGATTGTATAATAAAGGTAACGAAATTTCATTTTAATAAATCAAAATGTAATCAATGTTGTTCACATATGAGAAATTAAACAATATTGGAATATATAGAAATGAAATCAATAATACAATCTAAATTGTAGAAATTTCAAAGAAGAATTAATCTACAACTTTTATATCTTAAACAATATGTTATGTTGTGAAGCTAAGAAGTATTCCACTAAATAAATTTTGTATATTCTATAACTAAAATGAAAAATAACGATTGCAACCTAATTTATTACAATCACAAAGATGATATAGAAGTTAGAAATTACCAAGTAGTGGTTAATAGTTGCCTGCATACCTGCATATGAAGAGACGTGTAGGTTACAAATCTTCTTAATGAAGATTAATAACTGTTTGTATATAAAGAGACCTGTCTTTTCCTATTCATATTAATTGTAGTGTTCAATTACATGATTATGAACCATAAGCATCAAAATCTTTACATTAGACAATGTGAGTTAGGTATGGATAATAATATTCCATCTTTCTCTAACATACTCAACAATAAAATCATCATACAATCACATACAATTGTTAACAAAGATGGGAGTTACCAAAGTTACTGTGGGCTGAAGTTAATACACATTCCAGAGATAGGTAATCACACAAATCCTTTGTTGCACATTTTATTAATTTTTTTACTATAAGATTATCAATAAGAATCAAATATGTTATTGCAGAGGAACCATCCCAACAAGTTGTTACACAGACAAAACCACAGGCGGGGAGGTATTAAATACATAAAAATGGCTCTAAATCATTTATATAAAAATATTATATATTAATTCAATATTTTAAATTATATGCAAATCACTTTCAACATCTGTGACTTTTTAGGTAGACGAAGAACAAGTGAATCAAGGATACTACCAAAACAAGCAGCCCTCACATCATCAGGTATTTCTAAAAAAAAAATGAATTTCAGATTATGTAGATCTTTAAAATAACCAACTTATTTAAAATTTTACTACTTATTATCTTTTTAATATAGGTGTTTCAGTTTCTTATGCTAAGCTTGGACCACCATCTTATCAATGCTATAGTTGTAATGCAAACATGTGGTATGAAGAGAGAATTGATAAAGATAAAAAACTTGTGAATCCTACTTTTTCACTATGCTGCCAGGATGGTAAAGTCTTGCTACCGAAATTCAAAGAACCACCATTGCCATTAAAGACTCTCCTTGATTTCACAAATCCTACAACTACAAAATTTAGAGAAAAAATCAGAGTGTATAATGGGATGTTCACATTTACAACCTTTGGAGCAAGGATAGATCATTCAATAAATAATAGAAGGGGTGTGTATACATTTAGAATAAATGGGCAAAATTATCATCTAATTGGGTCACTCCTACCTGTACAAGGAGTTCAACCCATGTATGCTCAGTTATATTTCTTTGATACACAGAATGAACCTAGGAATCGTATGAATGCTTTCATGAATAATGAAATAAATGATCAAGTGGATGAGTCCATCGTCAAAAGTTTGATTACCATGTTGGATGAATCGAGTGCAGTTGCAAAAGCATTTAGAATGGCAAGAGATTGGTGTCATTCTAATCAATCTGTAAACTTTGAATTGCGTTTACTTAGAAAGAGAAGAACATCAAAGCAGTATAACGTTCCAACTGTATCAGAAGTAGCAGCTCTGATAACTAATGATTTTGGAGATGGTATTCCTACAAAGGATATCATTGTTAATTGCAAAACAACGGGTACAACCCGAATATCAGAATTGCATCCATCCTACATGGCATTGCAGTATCCTTTGTTATTCCCGTATGGAGAAGATGGATATCACGATAAGATACCATATCATTCCAATAACGGTAACAACAAGACTAAACGTGGATATGTTTCAATGAAGGAATATTACGCATATTTGATTCACAATCGAAACAACCAAGCCAACACTTTACTTAAAGGGGGCAAGTTATTCCAGCAATTTTTGGTTAACGCATACGCATCAGTTGAGGAACAAAGACTAAAATGGAATAGACATAATCAAGACACGTTACGAGTAGATCTGTATCATAATTTGCAGGACGCAGTTACAAGGGGAGACACAGATGCAGCATGCCTTGGAAAAAGGATTGTCTTACCCTCAAGTTTTACTGGCGGACCACGTTATATGATGCAAAACTACCAAGATGCAATGGCTCTGTGTCGTACTTATGGGAATCCAGATCTTTTTATCACATATACATCTAATCCAAAATGGCCAGAAATTGATGAAATGTTGGCATTTATACCAGGACAAAAAGCACATGATCGGCCAGAAATAGGGACGCGTGTTTTCAAAATGAAGCTAACTCAGCTATTAGATGATCTAACAAAAAACCATATATTTGGACCACATTGTGCAGGTAAATAATAATATAATATACAATAATTATTTACAATCTCATACTAATTTTTCAAACAACCCTTAATTTTGTTAAAATATATACTTGCGGTGGTGTATGTAATTGAATTTCAAAAACGAGGGCTCCCACACGCACATATACTCCTGTGGCTGGAAGAAGATTACAAATGCAAAACTGGAAATCAGTTAGATAATATGATATCTGCAGAACTACCATGTCCAACAAATGATCCAGAAGGCTACAAAGCCGTCAGTGAGTATATGTTGCATGGTCCATGTGGTAAAGACGCAAACTATGCTCCATGCACAATTGAAGGGAAATGTACAAAAAGTTATCCGAAATCATTCTATAAAGAAACAATGGTGGATGAAGATGGGTACCCAGTTTATCGACGAAGAGACACAAAGTATTTGCTTTGAAAGGCAAATTTACTTATGATAACAGAAATGTCGTTCCTTACAATCGATATTTATTGTTAGAATATCAGGTACACATAAACGTTGAATGGTGCAACAGATCTAAAGCAATAAAGTACTTATTCAAGTACTTAAACAAAGGGCCAGATAGAGCAACTATTGTGGTGCAAGAGAACGTGGTGACAAACAACGATGAGGGGGGACAAAGAATCAATGCAGTTGATGAGATCACAAACTATTTAAATTGTCGGTATTTAGCACCATGTGAGGCAGTGTGGCGCCTCTTCTCTTTCGATATCCATTACTCTTATCCATCAGTCATGAAATTAAACTTCCACTTACCAAATCAAAACTCAATCACATTACGTGATTCACAGAGTTTAC
Source organism: Chrysanthemum seticuspe (assembly GCA_019973895.1). NCBI lineage: Eukaryota > Viridiplantae > Streptophyta > Magnoliopsida > Asterales > Asteraceae > Chrysanthemum > Chrysanthemum seticuspe. Next base: position 272,824,261 of record BPTQ01000004.1, read on the forward strand.
CAGCACTTCTTCAAAGGGAAGATATCAAGAGAACGATGTTTACAGAGTGGTTTGAGTTAAATAAACGAGATAAAGCAGCCAGAAAACTAACCTATGCTGAATTACCAACAAAATATGTGTGGCACGAACAACTGAAGATATGGAAAGAACGAAAACTGAAAAAAAGTATTGGCCGGATTTTTTACACAAGCCCAGCTTCAGGGGAGCGTTACTATCTCAGAATGTTGCTAAATGTTGTAAGAGGCCCTAAATCTTTTAAAAAGTTAATGACTGTTAACAAAAAGGTCTATGGAACTTTTAAAGAAGTATGTTTCGCATACGGCCTTCTCAATGACGACAATGAATGGACACAAGCTATAACTGAAGCAAGCTTCTGGACATTAGGTCCTAAGCTACGGGACCTGTTTGTAACAATTTTGTTGTTCTACGATGTTAGTAAACCATTAAAGCTTTGGGAAGAAACATGGGAGATTTTGTCAGAAGATATCTTACACCACAAGCGTAAAGTTTTCAACTATCCCGAGTTAGAGTTAACAGAGGAACAAATAAAAAACTACTGCTTGATAGAAATTCAGCAGTTGTTAAATAGAAACGGGAGATCTTTAAAAGATTTTCCTGATCTTCCACAACCTAATCGAAACCTCCTAACTAATTTGGATAATCGTTTGATTAGAGAAGCACTCGACTTTGATTCAAAAGAAAGTAAGATTGAACATGATCAGCTGCATTCGTTATTAAACCCCGAGCAAGAATTAATATATGAGCATGTAATTGAATCAGTCCATTCTAAAAAAGGGGAGTTTTCCTTTGTTTACGGACCCGGAGGTACAGGAAAGACATTCTTATATAAAACCATAATTTCACGATTAAGATCAGAAAAGAAGATTGTGTTAGCAGTTGCATCTTCAAGTAAACCTTTCATAAAATTTTATATACTTGATTGAATAATTAACAATTACATTATTAAACTTATGACAAATTTAAAATATTTAATTAGGAATCGCGTCATTGCTACTTCCTGGAGGTAGAACCGCTCACAGTAGATTTGTTATCCCGCTTGAGCTAATGGAAAATAGCACATGTGGGATTAAACAAAATACGCACTTAGCAGAATTATTACAGCAGGTTGAGCTAATAATATGGGATGAAGCCCCTATGACTCAGAGGTATGCTTTTGAAGCGCTAGACAGAACGCTAAGGGATATATTAGGATACGAAAACAAAGAAAAAAGAGAAAAACTCTTTGGTGGGATCACAGTGTTACTTGGAGGTGACTTCAGACAAATATTACCAGTCATCACAAAAGGCAAACGTCAAGAAGTAGTGCAAGCATGCATAAATCGTTCACATTTGTGGAAGTTTTGCAAAGTTTTCACACTGACACGCAGCATGAGAGTGAATGAAATTTCACCGGATGGTTCAATTAACTCAAGAAAGCAAGAATTCAACAAATGGGTTTTAAAGTTGGGCGATGGAAACTTGCCAGCAATAAGCAAAGCAGAGGAAGATGAGCCTACTTGGATTGAGATTCCCGAGGATTTCATTATCGAAACATGCAATGCTCCTATTGCTCAGATAGTTAAGGCAACATTTCCTGATTTTACTACTAGACAAGTTGAAGATGCATATCTCAAAGAACGAGCAATACTAACACCAAGAAATGATGACGCTGATGTTATTAACGCATACATGTTTGAACAATTAAAGGGCAAAACTATTACCTACAAGAGTGCAGATGAAGTATGCAAAGCATCAACTGATCAGTTGTATCAACAGAATTTATACCCAACAGAGTTTTTAAATTCGCTAAATTTACAAGGGATGCCACCCCACGAGCTGAATTTAAAAACAGACCTACCAATAATGCTATTGCGGAATGTTAATCCAGCACAGGGGTTGTGTAATGGAACAAGGCTAATCATCACTGATCTAGGCCAGTTTTTCCTACGTGCCAAAATCCTAACAGGTTCAAAGATTGGAGAAACCGTCTTAATACCAAGAATAACACTAACAAGTACACAAACACAATGGCCATTCGTAATGAAGCGGAGGCAGTTTCCAGTGAAACCATGTTACGCAATGACAATTAACAAGAGTCAAGGGCAGTCACTTACACATGTAGGCGTCTATCTGCCAACTCCCGTGTTCAGTCACGGACAACTTTATGTCGCAGCGTCCAGGGTTACAACCCCTAATGGTCTAAAGATACTTATGGTGGGAGATGAAGAAGGTGAATTCAAGGGTCGAACCCGTAATATTGTTTACAAGGAAACTTTCAACAACTTATTTTAATAATTATATTTCTGTTTGAGAACAACTCTTTGTTTAGACATATACATTCACAAAATTCAATCGTAAACTGAGATTTACTTCATACTTTCAACCAAACTTTGAAATCCATACTATCTAACAATCTAAGAACTAATATAAACCAAAGATTTCAACATAGACACACCAACTAATCCAAATGCATCCTCCTATTACAACACTAAACAAGTCAAAAATTCAAAATTCCCATATATGCCTATCAATCACAAATTTGGAAACAAGCACACTTAGTAAACCTTATTGAAGGGATTAGCCACTAAGTATCATTCATATACAAATTCAGCAAGGATGATAAATATAAAGCAATATATAATTACAACGATTTAAAACAAAATTAAAACTATAAAAAGTAAACTAACCATTCGATCATCCACTGGAAATTTGACATAAAACACAATTCCCAATTGAGGTTTCAAACAATTGTGCATCTCCAAGCATCCATCAACCCAATTCTGAGTACATGTTTTCATAAAAAAAATATATATATCAAACAACTACCCCTTCATAAAATCAACATATGAGACCCCCTTGCACAATCAACAAAGAAATACCAAATCCATAATAAACAGCACTTATTATAATTACCTGTACATAAATCCGGCTATCCTTTCACAACAATTGATTCCACACTCTTAATTAAACTGATAATATGCTTTAATTTCAAAAGAATATTGTGAAATTGAATATCCCCAAATTTAGATAAAAACCCTAATTTAAATCGCCTATGTTCACTATAATGTGTGTTGACTACACTATGTGTGAGAGAAAAAGCACCAACTTTTTTATATAAAATAAATTAGGAAAGAAAAAAAAAATACACCAATGAAATTAAGATTAAAAGATAATATTCATTTCTGATATAATAATAAAGATTTACATCATATTCATTATATCATCATCATTAAACAACAACTGATAATAACTTAAAACAGCAAAAGATGAACCATGATGATGAAATACACAAAAAAAAACTCCAGCAAACACCTAATCATAAACTTCAAGAATGGAGATGTGATTCTCCTTTTCGGTCAACCCTTGACGAAGCTCAAGCAAGAGGGCAGTAACCACCTCCAACCTCCTACGCAGGCTGACAAGATCCTCATGCTCACATTCATAGACATCACCAACAGACTCCTCTTCATCATGATTGAGAGACCATAACTCTGCCAATAGATCAGATTTTTGTTGGATTGTGGTTTGAAGTTGATCACGTCTTTCTCCAAGAAACCTTATAAAAACTTCGTCTTCCACATGCTCATGACCATATAGAAATTTGAAAGCTTTGTGCAATTCCTGCGTTTCAGAAACATTTTTTAGTTCATTGAGTAGAGGGGTTTCATCAGCATCGGCCATTGATTGAATAATAAGGGCACAAGTATTTTTGTAGGTATAAAGTTAAGTATAAAAAACAACAACCTAATGAATAATTATAGATGAATCGAGATGGAAACCAATAGTCGTGAATCATGATTACAAAAATAAACTCATCAATTAATTTGCAGAGATGGTTTATTTTCCCATGCAGAAACATCAAATAGGTTTCATACATGAATTTAGTAATAACACATTCAACCCTTCAACTTATGATAATAACAACTTACAAAACAAAGTGGTACTTACAAAATATAAGATACATTCACAACTTACAATACAAATAATAAAAAATTTTACCAAAAATTATACTATAGTAAATTAGATAGAACAACAATGCTTCTTATTCCAATAAACAAAATAAAAACTCATATTCTTAAATTTTTAAATAACAAAGTATAATTATTTCCCTCACCATACTAAACTATAAATATGCATACACCCGACAAAACACACAACAATTATGTGATGAACTATTAAATTCAAACTCTGCAAATAACACGGGAACCATAACAAAAGACAAAAAAATAATTCATATTCTTAAAATTTTAAAGAACAAAGTATAAATATTTCACTTAGCATACTAAACTATAAATATGCATACATAAACTGAACCTTGAATCAGTAAATCCATTCATAAACTTAATATATACATAATACATCCATACCATTTCCATTCAAATATGATAGATTAAACAAAAGTACATAAACCTAAACACAAAACAAACAGCCAAACAATCCTATTATTCATAATCCGATCCAAAAATCTGCGATAGGCCGTGCGTAGCACGGGTTCTGAATGCCTCGTATATGTATATGGTAATTACTATATATATTAAATACCGTTGAATACGGCGTCGTTTTACCCAGCGTGTTTCCCGCCAAAACATTGGGCTACCAGCACAAAATGGACTCCCATGGCCCGCTCTAAGCCTGCTAATGTTCTTAACCAATTTGATTATCCGGTTTAAGAGTACAAATGGTGCCGGTTGATAACGCTGGAACATTCTCCATACACACAGTCATCAGATAATCATCACGCGTATGCTAGGGTTTGATGTTTTGGGGCTTTTGTTTTCTGCTTCAAGATTCTATGATTGGCTGTGAGGGATTTTGGTGCCGGGGTGTTTTTTTGGTTGTTTCTACAATTTGTAAGCTTCAATTTGCTGTTTTTGGATATTTGGTCATGCCATGTTTGATGGTCTTATAGAACGAATTTATACATCTATGTGGTGCTTCAATATAAATTAGGGTTTATTAAAAGTGTGGATGAAAAGATTAAACACGGCAGCCACACCTTGTTGTAGTTGTAGCCATGTTGGGTATGTTAGTTAATAGTAATATACCATTTAAAATGGCGGCGCTTTGCTTGCCCTTTTTCCCTGCTTTTTTGGTGGGCTGTTTCGCTCCAACATCGTAATGGCCTATGATGATTACTTGTTGTTTTCTGAGTCAAATGATATTGGTCATTGGAGGTTTGAACCGTAACTTGTCGGCGCAAGGACCGGATGGCATGATAGCTTACTTGCTATTATGCAACCGAGTTTCTTTGTAGCTATGGCGGAATTCGGACCTTTTTAACCATTTTCCGTTCACAAATCTGAGGCTAATGATATATTGTATTAGTTTTATGGTTTCTAACCTTTAAAAACCATAGATTTATATACCGTGAAAAGGCCGGATGAATGGCTGGGTGGATTCGATAAAACATGAGATCGTTTGCATCGTGGCGGGGCGAGCTTCCTAAGCTTGCAACCATGACGGCGGTTTATTGAATTGGTTTGTGCGACCTTTAAATGGGTCCACAGGTTGGATTGTGCACACTTTGGATATGCCGTTGTTTGCTTGGTAAATGTATAATGCGTAGTATATTGAGGCTGTGATGAGTTTCAACGGGTCCGGTTAAAGGTGAGATTGGCCGTTTCTTGGCAAGGAAGCCTATTGGGGTTGTAGCCATGGCGAGTGCATCCACCTTTTTTTTAATTGGTACCCTATCTGAGCCTATACTTGAAAGCTTGATATCATGAATGTAATTCGTAATAAGCAGCACACCTTAGAACTTTTTTGATATGTATTCCCGATTTCCCGGTACGCTCCTAAACACTAGACTCTTAATTAGCTTTGTATGTTGTTGTCTTTATGAATTTGAGTATTTGACTATTAAGAGGGTGTTTGGGATTGCTTATTATGTTTAAAGTACAGTCAAACTAAGTCGATAGACATAAATTTCTTCTATTTTACTTTCTGAAATGGATACTCTGGTAATGGATCAAGCGGGTTTGAGTCAAACTAAGTAAAATGTAGGTACACGGCCGGAAATACATATCAAAAGGTTCTAAGAGCACTAGGTGTCAAAACGAGCCTAAGGCTTGTCGTCGTGCTACCTCAGCGCCACATCAGCATCTTATTTTTTCACAACTAACCACAACAAACCCCCTCCTCACTCATAACAAACCTTAACCTCTTCATTTGGGACCCACCACTACCACTTTATTTTTTTTATTCAATTTTCATTTCCAAATAAACTAAATAAATTCATTTCATTCAAATTAAAAATACAATACACAACATATTAATATTTATTTCATTCAAAAAATACAAATAACATTTTTAATAAAACAAAGGACAAAAAAATAAAAACATAACTCAATTGGCCAAAATTTTAAAAAGTCTAACAATAATTAAAAGTAAAAGTAACCCACTTGTCCATTAGCCCAAATTTGACTGAAAAAAAATAAAAAATAAAATAAAATAACATTTCTTCTTCTTCTTCACTTCCTATACACACACTTACACACACTTGAAAATCAAAAAAGGAAAAAAGAAGAAAAAATGAAATAGTTTATATATCAATTAGGTCCCACTTTTGTCAGAACATTTGCTCGTTGTCATCACGATTTGCAACCCAACAACGAACGACGGCGTGCAACCCCGGTGTCACAACGAGCGTTGGCGAAGTGCCAGAGTGGACGACGAAGGGGAAGAACGAGCTGACACCGGGTGCTCTAAGGTGTGCTTCTGTTGTAGTGATTTCCAGAATCACAGCCCAAAATGATATGTATTGTCTGGTACCGTTTAATCTGACGTCGTATTGATTTTGATTTAATCATATATATAATGTATGATAATTGTGGTGATGATGATGGATGGTTGCAGTTGTATAACTGAAACATGCTGCTTCAAGAAGCCGGTACTTTGGTGAGGCGACCTATGGGTTGCAACCATTGTGGTTTGCCGGCTTCAGGTATATGTGTGTATTCGGATCTGAGCCTAATTATTTGAACTTCGCGGTAGTGATTTTCTGTAATTTAGTTATGGTTGCAGCCATGATGACTTTTTAGTACCACATTTGGATTTACTGATATGAGGCTGATTTATTTGCGCCTTATGGTTATTTTTGCTTACACTGCGCGTACTGTTTGGTTTCATCGGAGTCTAAATACGCATATTTGTAGCGGGGCAGAAACTACTATAACTTTTGGAAACTTTTTACCATTTTATTTTTACGTCTATTTCTATTTTTTAAATTTGCCACTTCATATACATTAAAATACAGTTATTTGAACTGTCAAAGCGCTCTATAATGGACTAATTTATAAGTGAATGAGATAAATTATATGCCTCTAAACATGACCTTTTGGTGTGCAAAAAGAAAAACTTTTGGCGGTAGTTTTTTTTTTTGTTGGTTGAAGCTTACAAGGACGAAGGATATTTTTTAGGTGATTTCAATGGATAAGTTGCTCAATTTGTTTGCTTTGACCTCAGGTTAGATTTCCGAGACTTGCTACCATAATTGGTTATTACAATAGATATGTGTAGCACTTCATTGATGCACCCGATGTGCTTTATTGCATCATATTCACCTACTCCCAGGCAAATTGGTGCATTTGCATGATGATACTGGGCCTGCAGTAGGTACAGTTGGGGCCTGATATCAATAGGTTTTGACGGTCAAACGGGGTAGAAATGGGTGTCTTTGGGCCCTGATGAATATTACGGGTTCATGTCCACTAGATTCTTAAGCCGTAAACATATCATTTACATGTAAGAATCAGTACTTTTCATTATTAGTAATTATCTGCTTCATCGATGTTTCTATTTACATTTATTTTTTCTGATTTGAGCCGTAAACATATCATTTACAACAACAAAAAAACCGGCCCACGTTACCATTTGAAATACAACCAATAGACCAAAAAAAAGTTTATTCTACTTTATTTCTACAAAATCGGCCCGCCCAAATACCAACTGAAAAACCAGGCCCGCCCGTAACGCGGCGGCCGGCCGCCGGCCCCATCCTCGTATTATAATCATACAAACTACAAAGTAGTCTAATTTATTAAACTCCAAATACCTAATTGGGCTTAGTGGGTCACAAGCCGATTATCATTGTCAATTTGGGCTTAGCTAGCTTAGTATTTATCTTTAGCCTAACGCCCCAAATATCATATTATGTTTCACAAAAACAAAAACAAAAAAATGATTTTGTACAAGTCACAAGTGTACAACAAGACTACAAAGTATGAGTCAGTGTCTTTTGTCTCTTTTATAATTATCCAAATAGTCTATATTTTGGTTGACATTTTCTCAACAAAAACAATGAATCGTATACTCCTTCCATCTCACTCAAATCATGCGTACATCTTTTTATTTTAATTTGTCTCAGGATAATTATTTACTATCATTTTTTAACCAATAAAACTATTTTTCAAAAATTAATATCAAATTTTATCGATCCACAATGTAATCATTATATGCGCAATATAAAAGTGTACTATGAAGTAGTTTTATTTAGGATCGTTCATTCATGCTCGGTTGTCTTATCAAATACTTTTTGTTAACTTTATAGATAAGTTTTTAGGTTAATTACAATAACTGATCATGAACTTTCAAAAAAAATTAATGTTAGGACAAACTTTCAAAAATATTAGTACATACATAAAACTTTGATGTTGTGTTCCATTATATTTGCAACTGGTAACCGATTGCAACCTGTTACAATTGTACAGTCATACAATAAAGTTAAAAAAAATCTTTTTTACATCTTTATGTTCTTTCTCTTTCACAAGGACCCTAATTCTCACACATTAACAAACATTCACACAATCCGATACTCTCTCTTTCTCACATCTTTATGTTCTTCATCATCGAACCTTTTACTTTTAACCTCTAATATGGTAAACATCCTCCACCACCAACCTTTTTTTCCACCAACGAATCACCACCACGACCGTCTGTTGTCATTCCCAAACCTCTACCGATATATCTCCGTCATCTCCACCTTCGACAACCGTATTTGGCCAACGGGGATTAAGTGTTTAACTGTTTCGGTGGTGGCCGACATTGAGGATTGTGGCGAAATTGGGTTTTGGGGTTTGACAAGAAATAGGTTTTTGGCTTTTGAGGTTTTGAAATGGGTTTCAGATTTGCCATTCCCATTTGTTATTTTGTTGTGAGGTTCATTTGTTTTTGGTGTAATATTAGTATGGATGATTTGTGTATGTTTGTTTCTACTGCACAACTTGCGTATCTTAACTAGCCATTGGTTTTAGAATATTTGTGACGTGTTATATTTGAGTTATTAATTTGGATTAGTAATAATATTTAGTTATTAGTCAAAAGTTTAGTTTACGAGGCTTCCCTCAACCCGTGCGATGCCCGGTCTAGTGGTTGAGGGGTCATGTTTTTATCAATAATATTGTATATGATGGTATTTAGATACCTATTAGAGAATTTGCATTTTATTTATTATTTAGATGGCTAATAATGTTATCATTAGTTTAGTTTATATTATTTTTGTGGAATCTATACTTAGATGCCTAATATTGTTATAATTACTTTTGTATTTACATTACTTTATTTCCATTACTTTATTTCCATTAAAAGTTTTTATTAACATAGTCTTTTCATATGTAGTATTTTAATTTGAGTAAGTTACATAAGTGTTTTGTTTCTTATTTATTTGTGACTTTTGTTATTAGGAATTATATAACTTTTTGTACTCTTCAATGGCAAATTTTGAGTTGTTAGAGAAAACACGTACGATCATCTAAAATGAAAGACAAATGTATGATTTGTTGCCATTTAACAAAAACTTAGCTCGAAGACAAATATTATGATTTTTAGTACACATTAATAATGTTTTTTTTGTCATGTACGTGTAATCCAACGTGTTCTCAAAATTGCATAATAGTACAGAATAATCTTCGAAGCACATTTAATAAGTAATATAAACTTTAGCCGTGTAAAATTTATCAACCCGTGCGTTGCATCCATCGGTTAAGGGTTGAATATATACGTGTTTTTTACGTAATATTGTATGCTAGTAGTTAAATGTAAGGTATTGCAATTGATGTTATCATAAGTTTTGTATTTAAAGTAAATCAAACACGTTAACCAATTAAAATTCAAAGACGTCACCTTCTTTATCACCTTCCACCTCCTGCTTTCTTTTAACCTTTAAATACTTCCTCCCAGTACCTGATCGGTCCTATTGTGAAACTCCAACCTATTTATATTGTATGGACTCTTGCACATTAAATTAAGGGGTCTAACCTTTACGTAGTTATTATTGGTGTGCAATGATGCACCGATTGTGTCTAATATTTTATAGCTAAATGGTTGGTACTATGTCTCTTTATCATATTTAATGTATTATTCCTTGTAATATGGACATAAAAAACTAAGAAATTACTTGAGAAAAGTAATAGCAAATGCATTAATGTATATCTCAAAATTTGGCTCATCAACCCTTGGAACCATTTTTAAAATCCATTAAAATATACGAAGGTGTATAGGAAGGTGCATGTCAAAGCATGAGAAGTATTTACTTGGGTGGCTTCACAGATAGTGTTGAAGCTCATAAAGTGTTCGGTGCTATTTTCTACTCCATATTTACGCATCATAGTCCTCTCTACTAATCATCCTGGAAATTTAAGATGGTGGATGAATGAAATAAACGTTGAGTACAATTTTAAGGAAACCAATTGCACACCTCCTCATCCATGTTATTCACAATAACGTACTTTCCTACAAAAGACGATGTTGCCATGGTCTCTTCATGAGCATATTTTACTATGAAGTATAGAAGTATAAACCCCTTTCATGTGCTTGTCAACGTAAGTCCACACCTTTTATCCCAAACATAAAATATATAATAGTATGTAAAATTTCGCATAAGGTGAAGTAACATATATAGTGATAGAAATACCCTAGATACCAAAGGGCATGTCGTATCAGCTATTTTAACTTGTTTCTTGTCCAAAGTCACCATAGCATCAAGTGCAACCCCAAAAGCAGGCAAAATCACAACATCACCCCTATCGATTACATCAAACTGCTTCACCCCGTCCTTAATCGACGTCCTTAACTTCCATCTCTGCAAGCTTCTACATTACAGAAGCTGAGGTGTTACTAAATTTGGCACAGGAATTTATGTACTGGTCACTAAGATGCTAATCCAAGGACTTCATAACGTCTACGGGTGAATCCACATGAAGCTTTGGGGGTTGGCTGTTTTTGGGTCTCTTGTTTGGCTCGTGTTTAGGTGTTTTGCTTCTGTGTTTGTTTGCCGCTCACTTTTGTTTCAGTGTTTTTTTTTGGAGTTTTTGAAGCTTAGAATTGGTTTGCCCCTATTTTGCGGCTTTAGCATTAAGATGTACTGCTACCATTCTCCTCCCGTGTGAGGATGTTCATACATGTTGCAGCAGGCAAGGGAAAAAAAAGCCTAATGAATTCAGTTATATTATACAAACTTTCCACTTATTATTGAAACCTAAAAAACCTGTCATTCAGAACACACTCCATGTGGCTCAAAGATTACTCACGGACATATAATTTATATGCCAATGAATGGATTAGCCAATCCAGTAGCGAATGTCCTGCACTAACACAAAATCGGCTCCACATTGGTGATTTATCAGTAAATTGGACAGTTTCAATTCCCAAAGAATGATATGTTTCTCTTGATGCAGATACCACAAACCTCTCAGCGCCTTTTTTCATCGTGAATTTCTAATCAATGTCGGGGTTGTGAGTGGTTGTGTTTGGTCAGTAACCCGAAAGGTGTAGTCTGTGGTACATATCCTTCTTTGTAGGTGCAGACCATGTAAATCTTGGTGGCTAAATTCCAAGTATATTATAGCTACATGATTATTCTACCAAATAATGTAAAATCCTAGTTTTATAAATGAAAGCAAAAGAACATAGTGGCAAAGTTACCACATAAGGCAATACTGCAACAATCTTATACCATTTCAAAATGACACATACATAGACTCTTATTAATTCAAATATCATCAAGCTGACACATACATAAAACTGCTCAAAATGACACATATATCAAACTACTTCACCCCGTCCTTAATCGACGTCCTTAACTTCCCTGGTTGGTGCAAAACCGTCAAGTTTTCTCACGCAAGCTAGCCACTTGTGAATGACTAACCGTAAGGAACTTAAAACAGCTCAAACACCAAATGCAATTTAGATCAGGAGAATACAGTGGATTCCCGGGTCGTTAAGTCCCACGGAGGATGACTGGTGTTTAACACAATCAGATGTCGAATAACCACTAAGGATAGTGATCAGTAAGGATTTTGAGTTATTTTATAAATTACAGGGGCTTAAATGCAAATTAAAGGAAATTAAAAAGATAAACTATATTAAATAAATGCTATCACTATTTTTAAACTGATGTTTTTGATTTTATGTTTTTATAAAACTTTGAATTTAAAACTACGTGACGTACAAAGGAAAATGTAAAACTGAAGCAGTATTAATCCTAAAAATATGAAAATGATATTTTTACAAACCTAATGATATGAGAAACTTTTTAGAAAAGGAAAATTATTTTTATAACTATTAAATTAATTATTATTAATTAAAAACTAATTTTAACTATTTAATAATAACCTAAATTACAAGAAAATAGGAAATAAAGCTAGAAAAATAAAATTATGACTTGGAAAAATCTAAAATAACAAAATAGAATTTTCAAAACTATTTTTATATTTTTCTGATTATTTTTCTATTTTTTATGAATTTTAAACTACTTAAAACTAATTAAATTACTAAAAATTACAAATTAAACTATGAAAAATCTGGAAAATTAATTTTTTTACTTTTTATATTTATCTTAACTTAAGAAAAATGAAAAATTATTTTTTTGAACTTTTTCTGATTTAATTGCAATAAAAGCTAATTAAAATGACTTAAAAACTGTTTTAATTAAGGAAAAATAGTAAACTGACCTAGAAAAAATGTGAAAAATTCAGGAAAACTCTAATTTAATATTCTGAATCTAAGAAAAATAGAAAAACATGGGCTTGTGTGTAAGAAAATGAGACTGCAGTTGTAAGTGCTTCTAAATAAGCACTTTGAATAAGCCAAAAGCCACAACAAGCTACCAACTTGATACAGAAGCTATGAAATGCTAAAAGTGTCAAAATGCAACAAGTAACAACAAGTTTTAACCTCTGGAATACAAGCTTAAACAGATTTGATTATTTGAGCACTTATGCTAATACAGATTTTGAGTGCTACTTTGTGGCTAATGCAAATGCTTATTAATAAGCTTTAACAGAAAACCAATGGTTGGAATCTCAAATAGACCTGGCTAGCTACCTTCAAACCAAATATGAGACCAAGGCAAGCTCTTATGAGCTTGGTGCAAGGGCTGCAAATGACCTGTGCACACTCAGTTAATACTGAGTGTGTGCAGGGCATTTTTGACCATTTTGCATAACAGTTTTGGAGATTATAAAAAAATTACAAAAATCTACAAAATTGGTAATAAGAAAGTAGACCTGTTGAAGTTATTAAACCCTAAGTTTCACTGGAATTGGCCCAAAATTGACTCAATTAAAAATCATCTCAGTCAGGCTCAAAATGCATTTTTCATGTTTTGACTTTTTTGACAGTTATGAGATTTTGACTAATATGAACTTTGATCTTGATTTTCCAACTGAATATGATCTTAAATGATGAAATGAAACTACTGCAACCTATACTTATGATTTCTAAACACAAAGCAAGCTTTTGATTTTCAAAAAGTCTAACAGTTAAGCTTATAAGACAGTTGATTGATTATTTTGACTATTGAAGTTCTAGTGCACAAATAATTGACTCAAATGAATCAAAAGACCTATATTGAGACTAAGTAAACAGGTTTCAAGCACAAACAACAACTCAAGCTTAAACAAACTAGCTGTACCAAACACCACTTTAGAGACTGTTTTGAACTTTTAATCTAAACAAACTGCTGAATTAGTACAAATCATTGCTAAATATGACTATAGTTACACTAATTACTACTATTTAAACAGGATTAAACTATTAAATGCCCACAATTACAAATACAAGCATAAACTGCAAATGGAACTAAAAATGAAAATGAGGGAAACAAAACTCACAAGTGTCCTAGCTATGATTGCAGCTTAAACCAATCCCAAGATCACTATTCTAATCTAATTCCAACCCAAACACTGCTTTGCAACAACCCAAGATCACCATTTTCCAATTTAGCACCTCAGTTGACTTTTGTTGACCATGCATGAGAATTGCTTGAAACTGATATATAAACTTAACAAAAGCTATAAAAAGCTTAACTAAGCTTGTCTGAACTTAAACATAAGCTATTGGAAGCTTAAATTCAAGAACTTGAAGTTAAAATTTGCAACAGTAGACTGAAATTTTGAAATATAAATTAAACTTTGATTTAAAGCTCAAAAACAGATTATAATGATCAAATTACTTAAGTTCAATACAAGAAAGCTTGAAATTACAAATTTGAAAGCTAATTAAGATACTTTAAAAAAAAACGACATACATTAATTTAAAAAGCTAACTACTGGTCTTTTCTTTGCTTCTCTTCCTCTCTTATACACTAGAATTCTTCCACGTGTCCTTCTGAGCAGATCCCACCTCTCAGCTTGGCCAATGGATGAGTTTTGAGCAATCTAGGCCATCCACGTTTTTGGCGGGAAAATTGGTTTTGACAGTGGGCTCTGAAACTAGCACTAGGGGGGGTGGCATTTATTGTGGGGGGTTTGTGATGATGAAGGGTGGAGGGAAAGGTTGAGGTGACTGGAGAAGGCCTGTTGCAGGCAACTTGGGGGGAAGATAAACAGTGGATAAGGAGGGCGGGTTTTGCAGCTTTTGACTTGTTTGACCAGGGGTTCAAAATGAAAGGGTCAAGGGTCCAAATGGATTATGAAAGGGATCACAATGTATAATGGCAGGGGTCATAAGGTTTAATATTACAAGGACTAAAACTGAATTTCTTGATATTTGAGGGACCAATTCTGCCATTTTTCCAAAGTTCTCACAAGGGTCACTTTTGACAAGTTTTAATAGTACAAGTACCATTTTTGACATTTTCAAATTCTCAAAGGACCATTTTTGCCAAATTTCAAAGTTTAGGGACTTAAGTTGTAAATTTTGCAATTTTAAATCTCAAGGACCAATTTTGACAACTTAAGAATCCCTAAGGATTTAAAATGATATTTTTCTTTATTTAGATTTACCAGGGACTGTTTTTGACAACTTTTGAAACTTGGGGGACTAAAACTGCCAATTATGCAAACTTTATACGTTTTTCACCAGATTTTGATATTTTTGCATTTAAAACATATAAAACACTTATTTGTGATATTTTTATCATTTTGATGCATTTATGAGTGTTTTCAGATGTTTTTGCAGTCTAATTTGTACAAAAATGACGAGTATTTACACACTCATCATTCCCCATGTGTATTCATTCTTTTAGACCATATGATTATGTGGTCTTCACCCCAATTGATCAAAGTGGTCTATTTATACACTATGTATGTAAACTTTCTAAAGGATATGAAAGGAGAATATTAAATACATTTGAATATAAGAATGCTGTGTATTAAAGGAACACTTCATATTCGCATGCCTAATCAATTCTAAACCATTCGCATGCCAGGGCATACTAAAACGAAATCATTTGTAGTTATTTTGGTATGCATAAACATGTATGTATCGTACTTTTGGTTGTGCACAACCCCCCTTGCGCATTAAATTAAGGGGGATAAGCTTTAAGTAGTATAGATAGATAGATGAGACATTGATTGTTTAAAAGATATGTTAATTATGTCACACCAAATGGTACTTGGTTACATGAAGGGTCACGTTAACTATTGCATGAAAACCTCTCAGGAAATGATGTAGTAAAGACTCAGTAACACATAACTGTGAACACATGAAATCACAAAAGAAAGAAGGACCCATGTTTTGACCCATATAGGTCGATCCTACAATAGTGTGTTTTACTCAACCAAAAATCAAACAAAATGAATATGAAAATATTGGCATGTCATAAAGTTGTATCTCTGTCTATTTTACTCCACAACTATCAGTCAAAATGTTAAAAAGAAAAGTAGCATGCAAGCAAACTTGCATTCCATTATTACATAATTCCTACTAAAAGTTTAGCATGTCTCTTTAGCAGTGATACAACTTCAAGGAAATACAGATCAAATGTAACCTCTCGACCTTTTGCATGTTTTGTTCTTGATACACTTTTCGTAACCTCTCGATCTCTTTCTTTAATGCTTTTTGATGCGCTGCAAAAGAAAATTAGATATAGTTGTTCGGTTAGTAACTTAAACCAATACCGATAATCCCACTGCGCCCAACCCGAAAACTGCAACTGTTGAGCCTTGGTATACCTTTGCCGTATTGGTTACAGCTCCAAAACCTTCAAACATATAAATAAATTATTGTATCTAAACTATAACCAATAGATGCATGATTAAATATAACTAATTAATTATCAAATAAATTTAACTAATTAATAAGGGTATATATATACAAACTACAAACCTGTGGAGAGACAACAACTGAGCAAGGTCATCTTGTTAAGGGGAGCTTTTGGATCAATCTTGACGACACAGGCCGAGTTAATGCAGTATACTCGCTGAAAGTTGACGTGTTTAAGAAATGGTAAATGGGTTCCCCATCTTGTGTCAAAAACCTTGTTTTCCCATCATTTCTCATTACGCTTTCTAGTGGGTTAACCCGGAACTTTGCACATGCCACCACCGGCTTTGGTGTCTTCGTCGTTGTAGGCCAATAACCCCATATTCGTACTTTTGTGTTTGTGCATGTGATTTTGGCAGGTTTATATAGGCATGAATTAGGTTAAATCATCAATTATTCTTGCAACCTTTTCAACTTCATCTCAATCCATAACTTGACATTCAATTCTATACTAAATACCATGTGATCAATTCCGGCAACTCTTGCACTTCCATCTTGTGATCAATTCCGGCAACTCTTGCACTTCCATCTTGAAGTTATTTCGGTATGCATAGACATGTATGTACCGTACTTTTGGTTGTGCACAACCCCCCTTGCACATTAAATTAAGGGGGATAAGCTTTAAGTAGTATAAATATGTTTATTAAAGGAAACGCAACAGGCCAGGTTGCGTCAAATCCATAACAAAGAGCATATGCACATACGCCAGATCCCCCCAATGTCACATTTCCAGTTTTCATTCAAAAGATACGAAGACATAATTTGATTTGATTTTGTTTTTGGATTCGTTTTGATTTAAGAGTTGTGAAAAAATTAGGGTTTATAAAGAAAGTGGGAAAAAAGGGAAAAAAGATGGAAAGTGGTTATATGTGTTCACATGTGGGCCCACATATGGTGAAACAGTCATATGCCTCATAATAGTAGGTAACATCAAAGTTTTGTGGGTGATACTAATATTTTGAAAGTTTGTTCCCTAACATTAGAAATTTCTGAAAATTCATGGCCAATCAATGTAATTACCCTAAGATTTTCTCTAACAAGACAATTTAGGAGGTGTTTACACTTGAATACTGCTTTACCCAAAGTCTTTGGTCTAGTGGTAGGTGAGTTTCTCACCAACTTAGAGGTTGTGGATTCAAGTCTCGCAGGAGGCATTTTTAAATTAGGTGGTATAGAATGTGAAAAATTTTGTCGTTCTAAAAAAATCTACTTTTATTTAAGGTTGAAAAGGCGATTTATGCGGTATATAATGGAGACACAAAGATGAGAGATGAAAGGTTGAGTAAGTATATGCATCCTCTATTGGTTATGCTCAAGTCAAATCGGCAACTCTACGGCTAAAAATTACGTGAGCCTATTGGGGCACACACACATACATTTTAGAGAGCGTTTATTAAATATAATTAATATGTTTATTGTATAGTATTAATTATAATTAATATAATTAACGAAAGAAGATAACGGTCTTTAGTTCGTTAGTCTAACGGTTAACAGTCGTTAAGTTCTAAATTAACTAGCATTGTACAAATTAATTACCAAAGGACTAAAAAGTAAAATAGGGGTCTAGAACCCTCCATAGAGGCCAGCCATATGGTGTAGATGCGCTAGGGTTGCTTAACTTGTTCCGTAAGCCATTTGATTAGTATATAAGAAGACCTTTAGGTCCTCATTATTTCACTAATCAAATTAAATCCTTCCCCTCTCTCCTTTGCTATACACGATCGAAAAACATCCCTTGTAAGGGTATTGACATCACAACTTCTCTACGATAAGCATTTGTGCCTAGTTCGTGGTTCGTGGGTTAAGCACTAGCATACTAATGCTCTCCTTGGACGTGTAGTGTGTACATTCGATAGAGATCAACTCACTATAGTTGATTAGGATTTTTGTGGTGATTCACGATCCAAAGGTGGTGCAAGATCAAGATTAGGGTTTTCTTTTAATCTATTGCTCAATAGATTCGAGGTTAGTATTTATGTGTTTATTTATATGTTAATTCATTACATTAAATACATATCCATCCGGTGCATACTCTTGGTATTGATGGTTTAATCAATATGAAATCCTAACAGTGGCATCGCGAGCCATCTCATTTGGTGTTATGGGTTACACTTAATCGCTAGATACGCTAATTAAACACATAATTAATTGTTATGACAATAACATGCATTATTGTCATTTAGTTAAATCTTGGTCTTATTTAATATTATAATGGTTAATAAGAATACAAGGGGTTACGAAAAATTAAAAGGTTATTGTAACTTGGTTTTCTTCTTTTTCTTTTTAAATTAGTGACACACATAATGTACTTTGAAATTACATTGGGTTTTCAAAACACAAATGTATATAAGACTAGTTTATGACGCATGTGGTCCGTTTGGTACCAAACTCGAAAACTTTGTGGAAGCCTTAGATTCTCCAATTGGGTAAGACTCATTCTTGAGTTCTTGGAGCATTACATGATTTACTACTTTCAAGTAGGTTTGTCTTCATCTCTACCCTTTATTCAGTCTCTTTTTAATTGCTTATATATTTTATTTCTTGCGACTTATTTTACACATTTGCTAATGATTTTCGAAAAAAAACAGACTAATTACTTATATCAAAACTTATTTTAATTAAATAGTTGATTCCATCAAGCTATTGAGGGTATGATCTATACTCGAAGCTACCAAGATTTAGCTTACTGGATATCGTGTGATTTAATTCATGTCAGTTAATATAAACACTTATTCCTTGTAACCAGTTATGTGTTATGTGTAAAAACTTGTTTTTAGAAACTTAAAACGAACTATAAACTATCAAAATTTGATTTGATTAAATCATTGGTTCCATCAAGTTATTGAGGGTGTGGTCTATACTCGAAGCTACCAGGATATAGCTTGCTGGATATCGTGTGATTTAATAAACACTAACTATAAGATACCTAAATTTTGGTGTTTTTATTAGTGATCAATATTTGATTGTAACTAATCGCTTGGTTAAATCAAAACACGATCTAGGGTTTTGCGTAGTTTTTCCCATCCCACTACGTGTTTCGGTATATGAGGGAATTATTTGAAAAACTTGGGTCTTTTGAATCATGCAAAGTACAATATAGGGTTTTGATCATTCCTTTCCCATGATAATAGTGCACCTAAAAGTTGGAAAAATTGTTTTTGCAAACTTGTGTTACAAAGATGTACGCATGCTTGTTTGTACATAATTTTTTATACATGTTTTATCAAAAATACTTAATACCCAATTTGCAAGTTAAGTCTACGCCATCCAATTGTGAGAACACTTGCAATTATTTTTTACTCTGCGTGAGACCGTAGGTGAATTGCAACCCAAGGTGATAATTCACTCATCGTGAGACGGTGGTGTAGTATTCACAATTCTCAATTGGACGACTTAATCGAGTCAAGCGGGTGAGATCCTTGAGCCCGAGGCATACGATGAGACAAACATGCATGACACTAGTAGCTTGTACTCTAGTGCCATAATTCTCATAAATCTAAGAATTGTACTTGTAATGCAATTGTCACACGCCGTCTACCTCTTGTACCCACAAGACTTACCAGAGTAGTGAGACTACTATGATGAGTGGGAGTTCAAGAAGGATCTTAGTATTTTAGTAAATTAATTTTTTTCTTTAAAAACAAGGGTAGTTAATTTCTAAAAGAGTCAGTTGTCGAAAATACTAAAATTTTAACTTTACTATTAATTGTATATTAACATATACTGTAAACGATGGTTTGTCCTTTTCTTGGAAAAGACAAATTGGGTCTCCTTTCCTTGTAAGAAAGAGAGAGACATATTTATATTTATTTTTCTTGCTAGAAAAGTGAATAAAAGGAACGATTGAATTTACACCAAATTCTAATCAAACTCATAATTAATCATACTCATGAAATCGTTTTACCTTGAAAAATTCAAACGGTTAAGTATGGTTACTTAATCTTATACTTTCAAACACGTTTCACTAGATCTCGCCAATACAGCCCCCTATAGTTTTCGTTACCGAGATATATTTTTTTTGTTTTTCAGAAACTTATAAGACTTTTTTTTAATAAATATATAACATGTTTCTATAGCTATTAAATATTACTGTCTTGTTATTATCGAGATATTTTATAAGTTGTAATTAGGAAATTGAAATATTACCGTAAAATTGTAAAAGCAATAACTAGAAAGATTAACCTAGTTGTTTGCTTTAACCCGATAAAGGTACTAGACCCTTGTACCAAGGTAGGCCAAGTAAGGAGGAATTACATGCCAATTTCAAGTTAACAGTAACATAAATGGCTAGTCCATCGTTTATGTCATAGAACTTGACACACTCCCTTTGATATCTAAGTACATGTTTACTTGTTCACATTAGCAATAATGTGTAGATATTCAAGATAAGGAAAGTCAATAAATTGCCATTTTCTTCTCACCAATAGGAAAATACTTGTAATATTTGTCTAATTCAATGGGAGTAATACAAGTTTATTTTCTAAGTTGGCATTCTTGTAATGTTATCTGATTCAGTGAGAGCTATGAGCTTGTTTACCTTATAGATGTCCCATATAATTTCCTGCCTGCCCAAATGTAATCAATTACTTTTCAAGTGTGATACTTTTTCATTTAGTACAAATCACTGCATCTTGTCTTATATGATAACTTGTCGCAATATGTTAAGTTATCTATAAAATCATCATGCGAGATTATTTATTAACTGAACCTGTTCTATATACAATTTTCATGCAGATATGATTTGAGCTTGACTTAATTCATATTTTATATTTGACATAGTCATATTATCTATATAAACAAATGATTGTCGCGTTGTTTTGTATACTAGTATAATGTTGCACCCTGTACAAGTAGGAGAAATCTTAATTGTGTGCAAGGAATAACATATAATAATATGACTAATGTTTTTTTTTTACCACAAGGTAAGAAGGATTATATTTTACAGGACTTTTACACATAAAATGTATGTTGCCCTATTTAGAATGTGTGTCAAGATATGATGAAAAGCTACTTCTACATATTCACTAAATGATTTAGTTAGTAAGGTTATGTTTCCTTGTAGAGTCATAATTATTCACTATGTGTTTAGGCAATATAATTATGGTTTCTTGTAAAGTCATAATTTTGAAGTAAACAATTAACTTGAAATTATTATTGAGGCCAATAGTAGGCGTTCATAATTACTTTAGTTAAATATGTCTATGTCCTCTTGTTATGACATGTACATAAAGTCTTTTAATTTTTGAAAGACTTGTAACGTAAAGTAAGACGTTAGCTTATTATGTCTTCTTGTTAAGACATGAACATGAAGTCCTTGAGCTGATTAATAGCTTATAACGTATAGTAAGATATTAAATGTTTATGTCTTCTTGTAAGGGCATACACATACAGTAAGTTACTTGGTCAACGACTTATAATATCTAGTATGCAATTGGTTTTTGAAGTACTATGTTTGCAATTTGGTTTGACCCAATTGGAAAGTATATAACCGAAAGAGTATTAAGTTGTCTAAGAAATTGTGGTATAGTTTCACAATCCCAGTACTCACATAATACCAATCTTTGTGGTATATCTAATGTGTTATATCAACTCTTCTGACATTGTTTGATTAATGATTACTTAAACTGCTTTAATCTCCAAAACTATCAGGGTTAAAAAATTGAGTATATCATGCATATACCTAATATGACTTCAACCTAGAAAGAAATTAAGACGTCATCTATTGATGGAATGGAATAATTTCCATTATGTCTTAATTAGAATTTCAAATTTGTTAATATCCCTTGGAGCATGTTATTGACAAACTAGAGTTGAGAATTATTGGTGTATTTTAAATATCCCAAGTGAGAACAATTTATTGTTACTCAGGATGTTATGCATCTAGATAATAGTCTTTACTTACAAAGCAAGTGGGAGCATTTGTGAATCTTGAATACATTCATGAACAAAATACATAACCTTCTAAATACACTTTCTAATGTCATACTAAGGCTAACCATGTAAATGTTGAACCAAAGAATGACGTAACTCACATTCAATAAAATCCACAAGGATACCTCATGCACTTGAGTGATATTCTTTATCAATGATGAGGGATATAAGTTAGAGGATCATTGTGAACCTGCTTTAGATCTTGAATTTGATGAATGTCTCAAAACTATGAATGATTAGATGCAGCCCAAGAAAGATAATCACTTTAGAACATGATTTGATCTTTTACCAAATGGCTAGATTGTGAGTTTTAAAATTAGTTTCTTTTGAAGTAAGACTCATAAGGACAACACTGTACACATATTAATGCACGCTTTATGATATAAGTGGCGCATTAATTATATAAAGATGATTAATTGTCATACTTGTTTTCATATGAAATATGGCAATTGGATATGAAGCTTCTTTCATATTGATTACCTTTGCGAGGACAGTGTGTAATCAAAGGGTTATGAATCCATATAATCTTTATTAAGTATACAAGATATTAGAATCAAAGTGTGGACTAGATCATGCATCTAGGAGCTAAGATCTTAAGTTTAATTGTAAAATCATTAATTTAATTTTGATTAAAATAAGATAACTCCTGAGTACACCTAAGAGCAAGTGGGAGTAATATGTTTGTTCCGTAGATCTAATATGTCGTGCAACATATTGAAAGCTATTTTCCTTCCAAGCAAGATTTTATCCCTTGACATGGAATATAGTTTTCACTTGAGAGATTTAGGAATTAAAACATATAATCTTGGAATAAATGTTTATTGTGATAAACATGTATGACAATTAAGTCTAATACAATGTAACATATCATTGAGCAAGTCTCAAAGGATATATTTCACTTGCAATAATTTAACACATGGATGGATACCTTGAGCATTACTAAGGTTTCATCATATACATTAAATTTTGTATGGGGCTATTTATAACTTTTGCATGAGTACAAAGTGAGTTGACAACAACAGTATCTAAGTGAGAGTCTTTAGATGACTATTAAAATAAATGTCTTATAGGAAGTTGTTTCGGTTATATAGATTCATTACTATGATTGGAGTCATCCCTATTAATGAAAGACCAATGGATTTTTATTGTGACAATTCTAACACATTTAACATAGCCAATGATCCTGATAGTTTAGAAACGCACCAAACATTGCCAAAAAAAGGTTCAATTGTTTAAAAGCATCGTGTTGTTGTGTACACTGATGCTAGTCTGATTGGTTGAAAAGTGAATACTCAATCCTAGTCATTGTAGGATTTCATCACGAATGGTAATGTTGTTAACTAGACATGCTCAACTAAGAGTATTGTTGCAATACACATTAAAGGATAAGAATACTTTACAGTTTAAGAAGCTGTTGAGATGACTGTCTCATATGGGTGTTGTGGTGGCTTCAAACACCCTATGAAATGTAGCGTGGCAATACAAGTGTGCTAGAATGTACACATACAAAATGACGCTCATCATATTATTCAAACTTTCACTATTTGTGAGTTTTGAAATAAGTACTCTTATAGTTTACTCAGATGACTACTTAGCTATAATGTACCATGCATGTTGAAAATGTTGAGGAACATTGGATTTCAACTTACTAATATGTTAATACAAATAAGCCGTAAAAACTTTTATTTATATTTTACAATCTTCTAATGTTTTATCGATAACAAATGTAAAATTATTTTAACGAAACAAATAAAATACGTAAATGGTTTGAGCTAATAGTTTACTAACACACTTACGTTCTCATAAAAAACACTAAACAAGTAATAGTGTTTTCATGATATAGTAATGCATATGTACAACAACTAGTGTTTACATAATGGGTAGATATATACATATTTAGCATGTATTATAATGGGTAGTAGAATGGGTAGAAGTTTAAGTATTTAACCCATTGACTTAATATATTGAATGTAGTTGGGTAAAGCCCAAAGTCCATGACCCATACCCATGGAGCATAATCCATAACCCATGACCCATTGCATGACATCATGCATAAGTCATAATGGGTATTATCCATGACCCATGGAGCTAACCCATAACCCATGGACTAGATGCATTGCATCTTCTAGATACATTGTATCTACTTGGATACCCATGGTCCAAAGCCTAGGACCCATGACCCATAACCCATGACCCATGACCCAAAACCAATGGGCAATGAGGAGCGTCTCACGGATCCCTAGTATTACACTAGACGGATCCCTCAAGCGTGGGATCCGTGGGACAGTAGTGAAATTTTGTCAATAAATAGTGAGCCATTTCTTCATTGTAACTCACCCCTTTCACACATATTTTCTCTTTGTGTTGTAACCTCTCTAACCACAGATCCAAGTGATCTTTCTATGTAGTTTTGTGTTTGTGTGATTCTCTAGGTTCCTCTTAAAGGCGAGATCACCACCTCTTGAAGTCGAGCAAGCTCAAGTCCATGGGTTGCCTAGCTTCGTCATCATCAAGCCTACCAACGGTATCTTGTTGATAGTTCTTTTCTTTCTCAATAGAAGTGTAGTGTCGAAGACATAGGTAAAAGATGTCTAAAGGGTCAACACGAAGGCATTAGTGAAAGATGCTTAACGTCCGTGTCAAAGGTATTAGTGAAAGATGCCAAAAGAGTCAAGACGAGGCATTAGTGAAAGGTGCCAAACGTCCGTGTCAAAGGCATTAGTGAAGGATTCCAAAAGGGTCAAGTTAAAGGCATTAGTAAAAGATGTCAAGGGTGTACAATTGATATGGTGTATCGATGTACAAATAGACATAGGTTGTATCCAAGGATATTGATATCCTTGATGATGTTGTAATAAGGAGTTGGTCTTTTTGGGGATAGGTGTCGTGTAGTGTTGGGTAGTAATTCCTCCTTTATAATGGAACTCGGTATCTAGCCTTGTACCGGATAAAGTGTAGGCGACGTTGTGATAGGTTTGGTTCTACCTCGTAGAAGAACCCGGTGTCTAGCCTTGTACCAGATAAAGAGTAGGCGACGTTGTGAAGGCTTCTCCGCCACAAGGAGTTTGTGTTGTGTAGTGATTACGAACTCTTGAGTAGGTGACTCGGGGAGTGGAGTAGGGCAAGGAAGGTGTCCTTGTAGCAGAACCACTATAAATACTCGCGTTGTGGTTTTGTGCTTCTTACTCTTTATCTTAGCTTTACTTATTTATATGCTCATCTATCAACAGCCAACACACACATTTAAATTGATTGACATAAATCGATATAAATAGTTTAAAACATAGTTTTAATCGGTAAAACTATTCAACCCCCCCCCCCTTCTAGTTTTCCACGTAATAGTCTCATGCGAATTTGTGATTAGTATTTGGATAATGGAACTGTAAGCAGTCATATTACATAATGAATTGATATACCCGGTATGATCGTTTTCATTTATACTATTGTGTTCTATATTTGCATGTTTAATCCGTGAATAAATTTGTTTATTCTTAATTTGTCCATTGTCGATCAATAATATGGGAGTATTGTTGAACTAAAATAAATGTAAGTGTTTTGGTAATATATCACTGGTTTGATTGATATTAAAAGGATTGTCCGCCAAACTCATATGTTATCCACATGCTATGGGTATTTGACTTCCCCAAACCTACAAATAATCACTTTATCGATCGACGTCATTAAGTGATATCTTGCAAGTGGTTTTTCTTATTCATCCTTAGACTTGAGATGCAAGCAGGTCTTGCATGTGTGGATATTTCTTTTTTATTATAATTTAACGCTATCATGAACAAGGTAGCTATAAGGGCCATTTTTGGAAGAGATGTGAAGCACATGAATGACACGTGTAGTCAAAATGGAATTTGTTTCTCCACTTGTCTTCTGGAGTATGATACTATCGGGCTGACGCTGAATCTGATGTTTGTATGCCCATACCCAAAGTGTAAATCAAGAAGATGTTTGTTTACGTTTGGTAATCTTGATTATTTCTAAAATGAAAAACAGAATAGTTAAACAATATGAAATGACTTAGATCCATAACCATAGTTTAACAAGTATCTGAAACAAAGAGATGTGTATTTATAAGCCATTTAACTAAGCTGCTTTTCGAAACGACACTCATGTATTTCTGGGAGCAATGTAGTGTTGCTAGACACTTAACACTGTTAGTATTAGATATTATGATTATGACATTCGCAAGTGGGAGTTATTACGATTATGATATTAACTAGCATTGTACAAATTAATTACCAAAGAACTAAAAAGAAAAATAGGGGTCTAGAACCCTCCACAGGGGCCGGCCATATGGTGTAGATGGGCTAGGGTTGCTTAACTTGTTTCGTAAGCCATTTGATTAGTATATAAGAAGACCTTTAGGTCCTCATGATTTCACTAATCAAATTAAATCCTTCCATCTCTCCTTTGCTATACACGATCGGCAAACATCCCTTGAAGGGTATTGACATCACAACTTCTCTACGATAAGCATTCGTGCCTAGTTCGCGGTTCGTGGTTTAAGCACTAGCATCCTAACGCTCTTGTTGGATGTGTAGTGTATGCATTCGATAGAGATCAATTCACTATAGTTGATTAGGGTTTTTGTGGTGATTCAAGATCCAAAGGTGGTGCAAGATCAAGATTAGGGTTTTCTTTTAATCTATTGCTCAATAAATTCGAGGTTAATATTTATGTGTTTATTTATATGTTAATTCATAATATCAAATATAGATCTATCTATTGTGTACTCGTTGTATTGATGGTGTTTAATCAATATGAAATCCCAATATCCTCAAAGATTAGTTTCGAGCATGTGCTTCGACAGTAGACAAAAGACTAATGTGGCAGTGGCACATGATCCATTTAAGTAACAAAATTTGTGATCCTAGAATGCCAAAAAGCCGTTTTGCGTGTGCAAAGGGCATTCACTTGATTAGTTGATTTTAAATGGTCATGCTATAGAGTGATGTCATAATTATGGATAAACAATCTTCATAAGCCATTTGACTAACTTATATTACAAATTTACAATGCGTATATCGTAAAGTCGGTCTAATTTTGAAAGTGGGACAAAGCTTGATGATGTCCAACTACATTTTTAATTATTGAAATATTTATCAGAATATTAGTTAGATATGGTTTGTTTTGCTCTAAATTTGCATTGACTTTGTTTTTATATAGAAAAAACAAAAAAAAGTCATTGAAAATTGAATGTGACGAGTCTAAAATGATAAATTTATGTCGAATTAGCTAGAACTTATAAAATCACAACTTGATCATTGAACGACATGATATGCATGCCTTTTAACCATTTTGTTCTATATTTGTGATGCAACTAACTTACAAGCTAACCAGAGTGACCTAACGTTAAGAATATCAGTTTTTCAAAGTGAAGGTCACAAAGTTCACGAAGGTTTACCTGCACCAACTCCAGCCTATTCAAAATATAGTCGTTTTATTATTAATCAGCTCACAATATCGAATCGAAACCAGGTAAATAAATAAAAACTAATTTACAAGCTATATGCAAAACGCTTAACTATATAAAAAGTGTTTTTGAATCCTAATATTCATGTAATCATGGTTTCATAAAATATAATCCGTACTTTCTAAATGTATAACTAAACATCCCACTTATACGGTTACGCATCAAGTTGACTTTCTGCCTTCAAGTACGACAGTTCCTCAAGTAAAATTTGACTTTCTATTTGGATGGAGTATTAAATAGTCAAACTCATTTAAATACTTGTGTAACAAAGGGATTGATTTTAATTTTTGTTAATTAACGACTGTGATTATATTTAGCTAAAAAAGATTGTTTTATTGTTCTACAAGTGACTAAAAAGTGTCTTGCCAGCAAATTTTCGAGACCGATTTTAAGGTTTTGAAGTTAGATCAAAATTGTTGTTATGGGTATCGAATGATCACTAACAGTTTCATTTGTCACCTCCAATATTTATTTTATTTCATCAATAGATATCTAATTATGATATCACCTTATTCACCTAACTCAAATAAACACATGGGCAACATTGATTTTCATTTTAAATGCAACTTAATTATTGTCAACCACACTTAGATTATAGTACGGAGTGTTATTATGTAAGCAAACGACATAACGAGTTGACATTGTTTTTTGTTTTTTATAAACGGTTACACTACTTTATTTTTCTTCTTAAAAGTCAAATGAATAAGCTGAGTTTTGGTTTCAAGAAGTACAATGTTTCGTTTGATTTATAAATAAGTTATCATCAACTTATTGATAGGATTTATAAGTTATCATCAACTTGATTACAAATTTACAACTTGCTTGGCCTATCATATACTTGAAAGACCGGTAGCGTTTTTTATCCACTGCATATCGTCGGGACTCGAGAGTGTATGTATAATGTGAGATAGTTAGTTGCTCTTACAAAAAATGAGTTTCCGTGACACATTTTATAAAATGTATTTTAACGAAAAATGTAGACAAGTGAAAGCTACTAATGTTGGAAATTTTAGTGAAAAAGATTAGATTTTCAACAAGTATAATGTGAATGAGATATATATTCTCAGGTGTTTAGAACAACAAGTTATGAATTTCATTTGCATGAATCAAACTTGTAACACCAAAGTAATTACTTGGTTAATGGTCATCAGACCTATTAAGAAGTTAATTATTTGGTTAATGGTTGTTTAAGGTCATAAGACGGATTTAATGAGTGCCAATATTACACCATATGTTATCTCTTGTTGTTCAAAAAATGACTAAGAAGATGACACACCATGCTATCGATAAACCAGTTCCAAACCACATCAACGTGTAGTTTTGTTTTCTATGAACGAATCATGTTTCAGTCGAATGAGAATTTCAGGCATGGAGGTAATATCCGGCAGTACAACTTACTGTTCCGATCGCTGTATCTTAGGAAACAAACGACGAATAGGCGGTGATCTATTTTAAGGCAAGCGTGTTAAACAAGTGCCTCGGTCATGATATGCTTTCGGGTTTCTTTACGGTTTTCTTTCCTCATCTCGTAATCATGTTTTGTCATGATTTTCTTGTCTTGTAATTCTCTGTCGTATTGTTTTAATTGTGATTAGGGATGGTAATTTTCCCTGCAAGTAACACATTAATTAGTTACCTTTGGTGACATACGAAAATTCTGTTGACTTAGATCACCTAAATAAGTTAATTAGTTTATAAAATTATCTAAGCACCTTTAGTTGACCCTTACACCTTTCCAAGGTACAATAAGATCACATAAACACCATTTTAATATTCTTCTATATAACATTTATTGGGGACCTTATAAATAGTGCAACTTTGTTTTTGTTTTTTTTTTTTTTTTTTTTTTTGAACCGTTTGGTTGACCCAATGGTAAAACCGGGTATTCTCGAATTATCTTTCTTTCTTTCTCATCACCACACATCAACCACAAAACCTTATCTTTACCCAATCTTTTTTGGGGATCTTATGAATAGTGCAATCGAGGGTTCTTTTCCGGCGCCGGAGTATTTGGGCGGAGGTCCATTAGCCTGACGGTCTATTCATTATCACTGACATCGTTGGTACACGTGCATACCTCTTTTGGTTCGGTGTTTCTATAATTAGAGTTAGATGGATCAATTATTTGTGATCGAAATAGTCTTCACCAAGTTTGGTGTTGAGAAGAATTTATGCTAGGTTAGGTGTTTTTTTTAATCTTTGCGCATGTTCGCTGTTGTGAGGGTTTAGGTTTATTCTTTGGGATCAAATGGTTTATACGAATGAGGGCTTATGTTTAATTTAACGTTTTATACCAATTAGGGTTTAGGTTTAATTTAGGGTTTCCTGTTTTGTAAAATTATTTTGGGCGTTTTCTCATTTCAAGTGTGTGCATCAATTCAATGGTGCTAAAATGAAGCCTTCTTTTCATAATTGATGTCGCTTTAGTTTTTGGTTAAAAAAAAAAAAAAAAAAAAAAAAAAAAAAAAAAAAAAAAAAAGTGGTCATGTTGGTGGAACGGAATGCTATATGTTATGGTTTAGCAGTTTGTGTGACTTAGATTTGAATGAAATATTATAGGTTCTGAAAATGTTTGTGGGTTTGCCATGTTTTCAGGCTCCGCTATGGTATGGTAGACTTGCTGAGGTTGCACCCATCGCATGTGCAGAGACATGGTGACTTGTCGTTCTCTCATTTGTATTACACGGACTGTAGCCTAAGGGACAATGATGTTGTGCATTTTTGGTTTGTATTGATGGCTGAAGTTTGCCGAAAAATAGCCCTTGGCAAGGTGGCCGTACGGTCGTAGCCATGTTGTTTTTTGAGCACCGCTTCTATTGGGCTACCATCAGTTTTTCTGCAAGCTGGCTCTTCTGTGACTATGTTTTTTATGTTCATGGTGGTGAAATGTGATTGGCTGAAACTTTGGTTTCATGGTTGTGGGTTACAAATGCAGAGAATGCCCGTGAATGTTATATTCTGTAATTCCAGATTTTCCCATGGCAACCGTGCTAGATGGCTGACCTTTGTATCCATTTGTAGAGACTGTGATGAATTAGGGTTTGTTAGGTGAACGTGAGATCACATGTATCTTGGCAGGGCGAAAGGCAGTTGTTGCAGCCATGGCGAGTGTACCCTGTTTGCTTGAATGCTCACCCATCTCAGCCGGTTTTCCATCCAAATTTCCGATGTTGTTGTAAAATTGGTTGTAGCCTCTTCACCGTTGGCTTTCATCCTTTACGCCCATGACAAAATCAGATTGTTTGGTTTAGGCAGTGATGATGCCTGCATGAAATTTAATAGTTTGTTTGCATAATTGTCTGATACTGGTAGCTTGGCAGGGCAGTTTTTGATTGCAGCCATGGCCAGTAGCGTGCTTTGCATTTTATGGGTGGGAATCTTGTGACAACTCGTAATTTTAGGTCATTTTACAAACTTTGAAAATTTCACTATTCATCTCGGGAAATTACTATTCACCAGTTACTATTCATCATTTTTGAAGTCGATTTGATATTTTGAAAAGTTATTTCAAAATTTCATTATTCACGAAACACTATTCATTCCCGGAGAAAATCACTAATCATGATTCACTATTCATCATTTTCCGTAAACTAGGTTTACGAGTATCAAATTCGCGTTACCGTAAGGGTTTAGCTGCGAATTCATGAACAATCATTGAGGACATTTCATATAAACTAGATTTAGTCCACATATCATTAGCAACATCATCGTCATATTAGTTCATGCATGGATTTGCATTTTTCATTAAACGTATAATTTCCTATTAAATAAACGCTATCGCATAATCAATTATTTTGAACATTTGATCCGACACTTCCAAAAATTATCCTAATATATTTTTATACTTATTTTAAGACTATAAAAATTATATTATTAGTTTACTCGGTGTTTTAAATTTATTTTGTATATAAATTGTTATATATATATATTTACGACGGTTTTCGTAAATACTACTCGATAATTATTATTTCACTAAATTTTTGTAAGAAATGTATTTTTATAATTTCTATGACATCGATATATTTTATTTTGTTCCGTTAAAATTTATTTCTAGCTAACGCTACCCTAAATACTTATTTAAACTCACAAATTACCTATATTACTTACACATTATTACACTTGCTCAACAAAAATACATCACCTCCTTTTTCTTTTACCCCATGTCGATCAAATACATGACTCAACACATTTTTGACACAAAAATCTTCACTAGCCTAGACACATATACTTCCTAGACTTATCTTGTATTATACTTAATACTATACTTTAAACATAAACATACAAACTCATATCTTTAGGTGTAAAAGTTGCAAACTCTCTCCCCATTTCATCTCATAAACCGGCCAAGAAGAAAAGAAGGGAAGAAAGCCAAAACTTTTCAAGATCAAGCTAAATTATACACACTAGCATACTCTTAATTAAGGTTTTGCAATAAAAACCTAGGGTATTTAGGAAAAACCTTGTTCTATAAACCTCATCACTATATTAGTAAGCATTTCATGATCATTTTTAATCTATCATATTCATACTTTGGTTACTTTTATCATGCTTGAAGAAAACATGCAAGTTATATGAGTATCTATACCACTTTTAATGTTTTTAGTACTTATAATTAGTATATACTATCCTATAATTAATCTCTTAAAACATATCATTTTTTATGATGTTTAGGAACCCATGACACTCTAAGAAGGTGTATGGTAGGTTTAGAATAGCTTTGGTGTTGATTTGAAGTGGTTAGAATAAGTATTACGCGAGAGAAATCATTTTTGACAACATTAAAATAGGGTCTGATCATATTTGTGAAATCTGGAAATTTCGACAGGAGATAAAATATTTTGGGCTAGATATTCAGAAAATATACTTTAAAACGAAAACGTGGTCGCTTGAACGGGTTAAAACGGATTTATAACGAAGAAGTTAGGCTATTTTCAAGTTTAACGACGAAAATTATATTTTCCGGAAAAACAGCATGCTGTCCAGATTTTTAAGGGTAAAAAATGAGTCTTAAGCGTTATTGTTGGAAAATTTAGTGCACTTGTGGGATTAGTTCACACCTTGTAATGGGTTAGGAGGTACGGAGTGTACACCCATAAGGTCCATGAACACCCTGACTCTAATAGTGGTTTGTATTGGAAGTGCTTGGTGAAAGTACTGTTGTGGTTACCACTGATTATCAGTGTTTCCACTGAAGCAGTACTTCCACTGGATCAGTGTTTCCACTGAAGTGGTGTTTCCACTAAAGTGGTGTTTCACTGAAGTAGTGTTTACACTGAAGCAGTGGTGTTTCCACTGAAGCAGTGTAACCACTGATAGCACTATGAAAGTACTGATGATAGTACTGCTTGTAACGGCTTTGACCTATTCAAGTGGCAGTTTAAACTGCATTATGACCACGTTTAATTGGTCATGTAACCACTAACGGCTATAATGGGGATAATTATGAGGCTATTAATGGGCCGATTAATACTCATAATTCCATTAACTAGCTGAGAGTATTCTCCTATAAATAAGAGATATGTTTGTGCATGGTATATAGACAGAAAACCATAAACACTTATTAGCGCAAGGGTTATAGAATTGTGCCTAATTCCATAACTGCATTTGGTCTTATCCCAAGTAGATATTTGTGTAACCCGGGCATTAGGGTCGAATAGTTTACTTTGGAAAGTGATCACACGATTCCAAGTGATATCCGGTAACCACCTAGTGGCATTTGTTACTGCTGACCGTTTGCTTGTTTCTGCTGAACAGTTGAACATCTCAGCTGAAGATTGATTATCTTACCCTGCTGCTGGGAAACTGACCCCAACAATCAAAGTAAACTATTTTGTGATAATCAATGGCTGCTGCTACAATGAAACACATGGCTTGAAACTTTGCTAAGCTGGACAAGTTTGAAGGGGTGGACTTTAGGAGGTGGCGGAAGAAGATGCACTTCTTGCTGTCAAGCATGAGTGTGGTGTATGTGCTAACTACACCTATTCCTGATGATGGGGATGATGCTACTGTGGAGCAGATCCGGAGGAGGAGCAAATGGGAGAATGATGACTACATATGCAGAGGTCTTATTCTCAATGGTATGTCTGATGCTCTGTTTGATATTTATCAGAACTTTGAATCTTCCAAAGAACTGTGGGATTCCTTGGATGCCAAATATATGGCTGAGGATGCATCAAGTAAGAAGTTTCTTGTTAGTAATTTCACAAATTACAAAATGACTGATTCAAGACCAGTCATGGAACAATACAATGAACTTCTTGGAATACTTGGAAGGTTTACACAACACAATATGCACATGGATGAGGCTATTCAAGTCTCTTGTGTTATTGATAAACTTCATCCTTCTTGGAAAGATTTCAAGCATACCTTGAAACATAAGAAAGAGGAATTAACTCTGGTTGAGTTGGGCAATCATCTGCACATTGAGGAATCTCTCAAGGTGCAGGATAATGACAAGCCAAAAGGTAGCAATGCTGTTGGACCATCTGTTGTCAATATGGTGGAGCATAACAACTCCACCAGGTACAATGACAACAAGGCAAACGCAAATATCATGACAACACAAAGGCAGATCCTAACAAAAAGGCAACACCTACGTGTTGGAAATGTGGCAAAACTGGTCACATTAAAAGGGACTGCAATGGTGTTAAAGTTGGTGGTAAAGCCAATGGATCAGACACTAATGGTTCAGGGAGTGGTGGCTCTTCCAACTCACTGAAAGGTCAGAATATGGTTAATAAGTCTTTTCAGATTTATTATGTTACATATGTATCTGAATCTCATTATGTGCAGGATGATGATGTTGCGTGGTGGGTTGACTCTGGTGCAACAGTTCATGTGTGCAAAGATAGAAGCTGGTTCAAGACTTATGAGTCACTGAATGATGGTTCTATTCTTCACATGGGAAATGAGTCAACAGCCTTGGTGCATGGTCGTGGTTATGTAGACCTTAGGTTTAGTTCTGGAAAGATTGTAACTTTGTTTAATGTTATTCATGTTCCTGATATAAGGAAAAACTTGGTTTCAAGTAGTGTTTTGAATAATCATGGATATAAACAAGTTGTTGAGTCTGATAAATTTGTGCTTTCTAAGCATGGTGTTTTTATTGGTTTTGGTTATTTATGTAATCAAATGTTCAGGCTTAATATTTCTACTGACAGTGTTAATTCAGCTTTTGTGACCACCACTGACCTGACTGACTCTACCCTATGGCATGCAAGACTTGGCCATGTACATTATAAAAGAAT
Source organism: Chrysanthemum seticuspe (assembly GCA_019973895.1). Lineage (NCBI taxonomy): Eukaryota > Viridiplantae > Streptophyta > Magnoliopsida > Asterales > Asteraceae > Chrysanthemum > Chrysanthemum seticuspe. Next base: position 272,859,409 of record BPTQ01000004.1, read on the forward strand.
GCAGGATATGTCTAGGGATGGTTTAATCCCAGCATTTGACATGGACACTGAAAAGTGTAAAACTTGCATGTTGACCAAGATAACCAAGAAACCTTTTCAGGGTCTTAGTCGTCAGACTAAGGTCTTGGAGCTTATACACAGTGACCTGTGTGATTTGCATGCCACTCCTTCTTTGGGGAATAAGAAGTACTTTGTGACATTTATTGACGATGCTTCTAGATTTTGTTATGTATATCTATTACATACTAAGGATGAAGCATTAGATAAATTCAAAGTGTTTAAAACTGAAGTTGAATTACAACTTGGGTCTTTGATCAAAAGATTAAGGACTGATAGGGGAGGTGAGTACATGGATACTCAGTACTTTCAGTCTGTTGGTATAATCCATGAAACGACTGCCCCTTATACTCCTCAGCAAAATGGCATTTCTGAAAGGAAAAACAGGGTGCTGAAGGAGATGGTTAATTCCATGTTGTCCTATTCAGGACTGAGTCAAGGGTTCTGGGGTGAAGCTATGTTAACAACTTGCTATTTATTAAATAGGGTTCCTAACAAAAGGAACAAGGTTACCACTTATGAACTCTGGACTAAAAGGAAACCCAACCTGAACTATATCAAGGTTTGGGGTTGTAGGGCTGTTGTAAGACTCCCTGATCCAAAGTTGAAAACATTGGGTGAAAGAGGCATTGATTGCATCTTTGTTGGATATGCTGAGCATTCCAAGGCTTTTAGATTCTATGTTATAGAACCTAGTGAATATGTTTCAATTAACTCCATAATTGAATCAAGGGATGCAAATTTTGATGAGAATAGATTATCATCAGTCCCTAGACCAAGGATGAGGATTCCTAATGGAACTCATGACATTGGTGTATCAGAGATCCCTGATGATGAACCATCAGTGGTCCCTGATGAGGTTGTGATTCAACAACCTGAACCTATGCTTAGAAAAAGCAAAAGGATTAGGACTCCAAAGTCATTTGGACCTGAGTTTCAACTGTATTTAGTTGAAGGAACAAGGGATGAGGTCTCTGACCAATACTCCTATTGCTTCATTGTTGAGGATGATCCCAAGACATTTGAAGAAGCAATGAAGTCCCAGGACTTTGCTTTCTGGAAAGAAGCAATCAATGATGAGATGGATTCCATCATGGGCAACAACACTTGGGTGTTGGTTGATCTACCACCTGGTTGCAAACGTCTGGGTTGCAAATGGATCTTCAAAAAGAAAATGAAGGTAGATGGAACTATTGAAAAGTTCAAGGCTAGACTAGTCATTCAAGGCTTTAAACAAAAGTCTGGGATAGACTATTTTGATACTTATGCCCCTGTGGCTCGTATCAGTACCATAAGACTGCTGATTGCTATGGCATCTATTCACAATCTGATTATTCATCAGATGGATGTGAAGACAGCTTTCTTGAATGGTGAATTGGATGAGGAGGTTTACATGAACCAACCTCAGGGCTTCATCATGCCTAGCAATAAAAACAAGGTGTGTAAACTGATTAAGTCTCTTTATGGACTTAAGCAGGCACCTAAGCAATGGCATCAAAAATTTGATGAAGTGGTTTTGTCTAGTGGTTATGTTCTTAACCAAGCTGACAAATGTGTATATAGCACATTTGATGAATCTGGTAAAGGAGTCATCATTTGTCTATATGTAGATGATATGTTGATCTTTGGCACTGACCAAAATCAGGTTGACTTGACAAAGGAATTTTTGTCATCAAGGTTCTCCATGAAAGACATAGGGGAGGCTGATGTTATCCTTGGTATAAGGATTAAACATGAAAGTAATAGAATTTATATCTCTTAGTCTCATTATATTGAGAAGGTGCTGAGGAAATTCAATTACTTTGATTGTACTCCTGTGAGTACACCTATGGATACTTGTGAGAAGTTGATGCCTAATAATGGCAAAGCTGTATCTCAACTTGAGTATTCTAGGGTAATTGGCTGCTTGATGTATGCCATGACTTGTACAAGACCTGATATTGGTTTTGCAGTGGGAAAATTGAGCAGGTATACTAGTAATCCTAGTGCTCATCACTGGCAAGTTGTTCACAGGGTACTAAAGTATTTGAAGAGAACTATGGATTATAGTCTCTCATATACTGGTTATCCTTCAGTGTTGGAAGGTTACACTGATGCAAGTTGGATCAGTAACACTTAAGAAAATTCATCTACCAGTGGCTGGGTATTCCTACTTGGTGGAGGTGCAATTTCTTGGGCATCAAAGAAGCAAACTTGCATCACCAGTTCAACAATGGAATCTGAATTTGTGGCTCTAGCAGCTGCTGGTAAAGAATCTGAATGGTTGAAAAACTTGCTTCTTGAGATTCCATTGTGGCCTAAACCTATAGCACCTATTTCTATCCGTTGTAACAGTGCAGCTACATTGGCTAAGGCTTATAGCCAGATGTACAATGGTAAGTCTAGACACTTAGGTGTCAAGCATAGCATGATTCGTGAGCTTATCATGAATGGGGTGGTATCTATAGAGTTTGTTAGATCTCAACAGAACTTAGCTGATCACTTGACGAAGGGATTAGCTAGAGACTTGGTTATAAAGTCTACTAAAGGGATGGGTTTAAGTCCAACTTAGTCACTGAATGCTAGGACACCCAACTCCCTCCTAAGGAAACTTGGGAGCTGAGTTCAATGTGGAAAGCTGAGCATTCAGTGGACTGGAGCATATGTTTTATTTACATCCCAAGGTTGTGCTCGGAACCTGCTGAAAGGAGGATGAAGTCTTTACTTCTTAATGGTTAATTTTCTTTGAAAAAGTGCTTGGCAGGAGCATGACTAAAGAGGAACCACCTATGTAAATGTTGAAGTTTTGCCACTTCAGGAAGCTTTGGACTTTAGCTTCTACAACATTTATGAATTTGGATATGGACACATGGCTTGTATAGTGTCAGGAGCTGATAAGTGTTTGAAAGCTTGTGTGTAGTTATCTTCAGGTATTCAAATGGGTTGAAGGGTTCAATTCTTAGAACACCCTGATTCTCGAATATTTGAACGTGTAATTACTAAGATGGAAATTCAATCCTCATGACATTTTCATTTATGCACATGTTTTGCTTGATGTTTGTTTTTCATGCAAAGCAAGTGAACTAAATTTGGGGAGGATTGTTGGAAAATTAAGTGCACTTGTGGGATTAGTTCACACCTTGTAATAGGTTAGGAGGTACGGAGTGTACACCCATAAGGTCCATGAACACCCTGACTCTAATAGTGGTTTGTATTGGAAGTGCTTGGTGAAAGTACTGTTGTGGTTACCACTGATTATCAGTGTTTCCACTGAAGCAGTACTTCCACTGGATCAGTGTTTCCACTGAAGTGGTGTTTCCACTAAAGTGGTGTTTCACTGAAGTAGTGTTTACACTGAAGCAGTGGTGTTTCCACTGAAGCAGTGTAACCACTGATAGCACTATGAAAGTACTGATGATAGTAATGCTTGTAATGGCTTTGACCTATTCAAGTGGTAGTTTAAACTGCATTATGACCACGTTTAATTGGTCATGTAACCACTAACGGCTATAATGGGGATAATTATGAGGCTATTAATGGGCCGATTAATACTCATAATTCCATTGACTAGCTGAGAGTATTCTCCTATAAATAGGAGATCTGTTTGTGCATGATATATAGACAGAAAACCATAAACACTTATTAGCGCAAGGGTTATAGAATTGTGCCTAATTCCATAACTGCATTTGGTCTTATCCCAAGTAGATATTCGTGTAACCCAAGCATTAGGGTCGAATAGTTTACTTTGGAAAGTGATCACACGATTCCAAGTGATATCCGGTAACCACCTAGTGGCATTTGTTACTGCTGACCGTTTGCTTGTTTCTGCTGAACAGTTGAACATCTCAGCTGAAGATTGATTATCTTACCCTGCTGCTGGGAAACCGACCCCAACAATCTAAATGAGTCGATTTATCAAAAATATATTAGTATACTTTAACACGAAGCTAAGGACATATAAAACGTAGAAAACAGACTTATAACGACAAAGTTATTCACATTTTAAACAAGGTTATCGTAACTTTTTATACAAGTATAAAACACTTATATATTTTTCCTATTAAACAAAAATTATTGTCGCAAGTGACCATGTTGAGGGTCGTTTTTAACATCGATAGAATACTTTTTAGGAAACGATGTCTTCTAGTAAAAGTAAGTACACCTAGCCTATTTTCCAAAATGTTCAATCGTTCGTCAAACGGAGTTGTAACGAATAAAATACGGTCACTCAAACTTTGCCGAAAACTACCCTTAAACAATATTTAAGGTACAAGTACCCTACTTTACCTATGTTTTTCTCCATGATCGAGACCTCTATGATGAAAATTTAAAAGCTAAGACTTTGAGATAATGCTACAAGCTTTCCAAAACCATTGAGTTTGTTTTCTAACACTCGATATTCACTATTTTACGACTAGCTTTTCGAGGCCATTTAGTCACCTTCATGAATTGTCAAATTATATTGTTTTGCGACGAAAAACTATAATTTCATAATAAATCACTAAATGATTATCGTAGGATATCATTTCAATGAAAATACTTGTAAAGTAATTTATAAATTGTCAAGACATAATAAGATTATTTTTCGACGCTAAACTTTATTTTCAAAAATTCACAAGTGGTATAGATATCATATGAAGTGCACGCATAACATTACATCATGACTTATTATAGATCATATCATTCATAATAGGTCGCGGTTAGAGATTTGCGCTTCATTTCAGTGTACTCACTTTTGCCATCGCATCATTGTATCAAGTGAGTTTTCATAGCCCCGTTTTACAAGTTTATACATTATTTCAAACCTACGGGGGAGAATACATTACACATCATTTTATTACGAGCCCAAGTATATTCAAATTCATTTACATTGCTTAAGTTACCTCATTGTCAATTGAATGTCCCCATCTCATAATCATGAACCGTTAATTCCGGAAGAAGCGAGGGTGAGTGAATAGATCTATTGAGGGTGACTCCTCCATCCGGGTTGGTGGTCCCAACTAGTCAAACGGATGCATTTCATTTTTATCATTATTTGAGTTGTTTGGCAAAACACTCTGTTGGGGCGAACATCATGATCAGTCTAGCTTCGGTGTCATGTGCTTATAGCAATTGTAACATTTTTATGTGACATATTTGTCATACATGGCTTATACTTGTGTTGGTCGTATAAAACATTTACATAAACTCTATGAACTCACTCAACCTTTGTGTTGACACTTTTAGCAATGTATTTTCAGGTATCTAAGGCATACACTTCATGGCATACATAAGGACTTATCATAGAGTCGCGGTGACGATGCGTCTCACATGGATTTTATGCACTTTAAAACATCGTTTGAATTGTAACAAACTTATTTCCGCAAATGATGACTATCTTTTTGGGACCTATCTTTTGTAAACTCTGAATGTTTTGTTATATCAAACGATGTATTTTTTTCAAACGACACTTTAGGTCGTTCAATATAATTGTAACTGTAATGCTATGACAGTCAATCCCTAGGAATTCCATTCCGCTGCAAAACTGGTAATTTGGGGGTATGACAAATTTGAGCCTTGTTGCGCGTCTGCAATTATGTAGGTCTTTGGTATGATAATTATCATGCTTATTAGCTGCTTATTGCGCTTTGAAGCAGTGGTTGGTGGTATTTGTTGTCATCGGCGAGAATGCCTTTAAAGGAGATGATGTTATCTACATGTTGGCGGGGCAACCCATGATGGTTGCACCCACAGTGGATCCATCCTGTTTTTTAACATGTTGCTTTGGTATCTGTTTGGTGTTGCAACTGCTCCAAGTATAACCATTGCTTTCAGATAGTCGTTGCAGCTATCTTTGGGTAAGAATGTTGCTAGATGACATTCTGGAGGTATACATGTTTGGATCTAAAAGGTAATGGCTGTCTGGTAGATTTATCACAATAATGTTGTGCCGCTCAGGTATCAGCATAAATAGTCGCCCTTTGTGTTTCCTTTTTGAGGCTGTGATGAATTGGGGTTCCTTCGGTAAACGTGAGATGGCCCGTATCTTGGCAGCGCGACAAGCAACTGTTGCAGCCATGGCGGGTGTATCCTCTTTGCATGGAGGTTCACCCATCTGAGCCTTTGGTTTTTATGTAGATGTTGGTGCAATGTGATGGTGTGAAACTTTGATTCTTCTATATCACATTTATTTGGGACCTTATCAATATTGCAACTTTGGTATTTTTTTTTAAACAGGCTTTTGGGTGGAGGCCTGTTACCCTAACCGACCCGGTCTATTCATTTGTACTCACATTCGTAGCTTATCTTTTAGATCCAGCTGGGTGCTTTTCCAGGGAAAAATCTGGGCATTCTCTCATTGTACGGCGATGGGTACCGTTAAATCAATATTTTCTTCGCGTTTCGGGATGGACGCTGGCCACATGTTAAACGCTATAGGTGCATCTCTATTTTCTTCCACATATTTTTAGGGGGTTGGTGGATCTGATATAAGACCCAGGTTTCTCAATTATTTTGCATCGAAAATTTCCTCAGCAAGTTTGGTATTTTCAACGATTGATGCAAGGTGTGACAAGTGTGCCGATTATTCTGCATCAAAAATCTTTTAAGCAAGTTTCGCATATTGAGTGGTTGATGTAAGCCCTGGTGTTTTTTGCCTTTGTTGTTTGCCTCTGTTTCCGTTTCGAGCCTGTGATGAATTGGGGTTCCTCCAGTAAACGTGAGATGGCCCGTATCTTGGCAGGGCGGCAGGCAGCTGTTGCAGCAATGGCAGGTGTATCCTCTTTGCACGAAGGTTCACCCATCTGAGCCATTTATAATTTTTTTAAGAGTGACTAAAGGTGCTTAATGAAAAGGCTTCCCTAATAAATGTAATATAAGAATATATGATATATGATAAGGTTTATGTGCAGTGCAGGCTGCCGAGCCATGGTATTTGCCTTTTTTTGGTTTGTCTTGGTAGCTGAAGTTGGCCGAAGAACATGCCTTGGCAAGGTGACCATATGGTTGCAGCCATGCTGTTGTTCGGGTTTGATTTCCATTTGGTTGGCATCAATTTTGGTGCAAATTAGCTCTTGCATAACTTTGGTTTTTATGTTGATGTTGGTGCAATGTGATGATTGATAACGCTACACGCGTCGTTCGGGGTCAAAGGAACTTCCTTTTCGTCGAGCAAGTTTTTCAACATCCTAGGCAGTGAACCTAATCGTTGTAGTGTAGTATTAGGGTAAGCCACGAGAATTGATATCGTTCTCTAGGGGAATAGGAATGCTAGTGAGAAGTTACTATGCTAAGGTTGGGGTTGAGGAAGATTATTTTTTATTTTTTTATGTTTTTTTTAGGAAATGGAAAGGTACGAATCTCGGGGTTTGGATTTGGGGGGTTGGTATTTCTACCGATTACTCTACTTATCTAATTATCTAATCTAGTGGTGTATGTAGTCTATGTCTAATTATTGTGTGCTCGTATGATGATTTAAAGATGTGTTTACTTAGGTTTTATTACTTCTTAATTATCTCTTATTGATGGTTGAATTGTCACGTCCTTATTCTTAATCGCGTTGTGTGTCTAAGGTCTTAGGGTATGCGTTTATCCTTAACTCTTTGAAACTACCAAAGGGTCTCGCCTACAAAATCTCTAGGATTTATAAACTTTAACTCTAAGGTACTCTTCGGATGGTTTAGCCTACAACAAATCCAGGTATTATAAACTAAGGTTCACAAAGATTAATCAAGCATTAACTACACAACGGATGACCTATCGCATTATTATATCATTAACAATTAAGATAAGAGACAACCAATCAATATTCAATAATTAAGTTTCATATTCTCTAAGCAAACACACAAGTAAATTAGCCGGACATGGGGAACATGCAAGCATACACACAAGTAATTGAATACATAATTAAATTAATGAAGTAAAACACTTATCTTGATGTAAGATAGGGTTTGGAACCCTAAAATACTGTACAAGACAGCCTTGGTTCGGTTTAGGTTTTTACTCCAAAAGACTACACACCGAAAACTAAAAAATTCGGATTCTATATATAAGATTACAAATGCGATGGCGTCACCCTTTTATTTGTGACGTCGTCGGGTCACCGTCATTAGGGTTTCGTCTTGGCCACGTTAGTCTTGCGACGGCATCACCTTATGCTTGTAACGCCGTCCCCTTCAGTCTCGGACGTCGTCTGGATCAAATCTAGGCCGTCTGAGTTGCGACGATCTACTCTTTTAAAACCTGACAACGTCACTTGTAAATAAGAAATTTGGCTACTGAGCCGTCACAAAAGTGATGCGACGACTTCTCAGATAACACCTGACGCCGTCCCCTTCAGTTCCAGCTGTCTGAGTGTCTCGATTCTTGACTTTGGCCATTTTCTTCGTATATTCGCGCCTTTTCGCCCGAATAAGTGTCATTCTAGCATTTTGCCTTCAAGATACCTAAAAAGTGAAAAGGAACGATATTAAGTAATAACGGATACAAAAGTGAGCAAATAAGAGCTTAAACGACCCCTCAAAAAGGTACATTTTAAAACCTTATCAATGATGTGAGACTTTGAATTCATGATAGTGGGTTACAAAATAAATATACGATATGAGTGGGAATGAATGGACCGAGTCGGTGACCCTGATGGGCTTAGTTTGGTAAATAGTCGCCCTTTGGTTTCTGATGATGTACCCTCCAAACAGCTCGAAGGACACTCCTTCGATACGTGTCGAAGCCCTTCTCAACGAAGGCCCAAGTTAGGTTTCTAATATATTCGTAGGCGTCAAACCATTCATAAGCACGAAGGTTACCTACGGGGAATTCGCCATTCGAAGCCCTAAGCACTTTGGGGTATGGTTGACGAAGGAGTAACGAATAGGAGAACCTCCTGACTTGGTCAAACCCACAATCTCCCTCTCTTTCCTGGCTTCCCCGCCAAGTTTAAGAACGTGGGTCACTAAGCCCTAGCGGTTGCCCACAAACATGGGACACCCCCATGTTCTCCGACATTCATGCAGAAGTGCCCCTAACCCTATTTCTTCCACTATAAATAGGTTGGACGGGCAATGGATTATGGTAAGCTCATTTCACACTCATCTCTTTACTTACACACACTTATACAACCATAACTCATACTTACTCTCACGCCGGAGGTGGTTCGCAGGGTCCAACCCCTGCATAATCACTTAACGTAGTGTCTTCGTATTTCTTATTCTCAGGTGAAAGACAATCTTGGCTGGAACATACACCCCTCATACCTTTGATCATCATCAAAGCCTGGTAGTGCAATTTATTGTACAATTAGTGGCGCCATCCATGGGACAAGCTACTATTAGTCCCGTAATCACCAAGTATTAAAACCTTAACCAATTACGCTACCTTTCCGGCATGGAACCAGGATGTTAGGAATTAGAAATTCCAGGTATTAAAGAGTTGGTCACCTCAAGTATATGTAATCATTAGAAAGCTCGTAGTCGTAGTTCTTTTAAGTTACGTAGTATTTAGTTAAGTAACACCGTGGAGGACGGACGGGTCTTTACCCACTGTATGCCTGATCCACAGCCCGTTGTGTGGCGTTTTATTGTAAGACTATAAATACTCTCTACCTTTCAAGGTAGGGAGTTGGAGCTCATAATAAGATTTTTCTTTCTCTCACTAAAGTTCCCAAACCTCTAACTTTCTCTCTATAAAACCTCTTGTACGCCTACTTTGTATCATGGTTTGATGTGTATGTGAAATCCAATATATTACAATTGGTATCAAGAGCCATGGTTAGATCATCTCTTACATATCTTTGGATTTCTAGTGGTTTTTAGGTGGTTTTGAGTTTGAAAAAGTTTAGTGGTTTTTGCATCATTTGGTTGATTTTTAGTGTTAAAGTTTGGATTTTGATAGTACTTTTGTGTTTAGAATCATCACAAGTGTTTAGGTTTTGACTTCGAAGGCTTGAATCATCGTGGTTGGGTTGTTTTTGGATTGAAAAGTGGTATTTAGGTGATTTTCTTGCTAGCGACTTGGTTCTCGGTGTGATATTCATCATAGCGACTTGATTCATAAAAAGTTAGCGAGTTGGAGTGGTATTTGGTAGCGATTTAGTCCTAGCGACTTGTCTAATGAGACAAGCTGACAAAAAGTACACTTAGTGGATTATCCACTACGCGTAGTGACTTGTTGTAAGTTAGCGACTTGTACTTTATATTGTTACGACTTGGTGTTAGCGAGTTGGTACCTAGCGAGTTGCTATTTAGAGACTTGACAAATTAGCGACTTGGTGCTTAGCGACTTGCTGTCAAAATTTTGCTAGCGACTTGGATTGTAGCGAGTTGTTATATAGCGACTTGGCACTTAGCGACTTGGTTCAAGGTTTCCTAGCGACTTGGGTGATATCCTTTGAATATGGTTTTCTCTTGATTTAGTAAAATCCCGTGAAAGAATCTATTTCCTGGTTTAATCATAGAGTTATAAAATCCCGTTTAATCTGTCATCATGTCTACCAACGTTCCTACAATCATCTCCACTGTTGCCGAGGATGTTCAAGCAGCTGGTTCAGATACTCGTCCACCCATGCTTGACAGAACTGACTACGGCTCTTGGGCTCAACGAATCAGATTGTACTGTCTTGGAAAGGAAAATGGAGTCAACATTCTCAAATCCATTGATGAAGGACCATATCGGGTTGAGACTACTAGAGACTTAATTGATACAGCTGAAGATGGAACAATGATCTATGGAATTGACAGACCAAAGACATATGATGAGCTCGATGATAAGGAGAAAAAGAGATTCGATGCTGATATCAGGGCTTCTAACATCGTACTTCAAGGTCTTCCAAAAGATATCTACAAGCTGATCAATCACAACACCGAAGCCAAGGCAGTGTGGGATAATGTCAAGATGCTTCTCTCAGGTTCTGAATTAACTATGGAAGACAGAGAATCACAACTCTATGATGAATTTGAACACTTCAAGATGAAACCAGATGAGAGTGTTTATGAGTACTATGTGAGATTCCACAAGCTTGTTAATGATATGAGGAACATCAGAATGACTATGCCAAACATTCAGCTGAACTCAAAGTTTGTGAACAACATGAATCCCGAATGGCACAAGTTTGTCACCTCTGTAAAGCTAACCAAAGGATTGAAGAATACAAACTATGAGAAACTGTATGCTTTCCTCCTTCAGAATGAGAGACATGCTATGTTTGAAAAAAGGATTCTTAATCAGTTCAAAACCAACCAAGGAGAGACAAGCTTATCAAATGATTCAACTGCCTTCTACTCAAACATCGAAATCACAACCAAAGCCTCACAAGTCATACCCATGGGTAATGGTAATCACAAACTCATTCCTGATCCTATGTTCAAACAAGCTGATGCTGATGCACACATGGGAAACTTCATTAATCAACTAGCTCTCCTGATTAGTCAAAACATGAACTCTCTTCCACACACCAACAAAAATCTCAGAACTGCTTCCAATCCACATAATCAAGCCACTATCAGAGATGGGAAGGTTATGGTGCAGCCAGTTCAAGAACGACAGTACGAACAAGCAAGAGGTGGAGCTGGTAGAGGTTATGCTGCAAATCAGAATAGAGGAAGGAATGGAAATCAGGGTCAAGCAAAGCCAATCAAATGTTACAATTGTGGAGGTGAGGGACACATTGCAAGGAACTGCACATCGCCAAAACGCCCTCAGAATGCCGAGTACTTCAAGGATAAGATGTTGCTTGTGCAAGCTCAGGATAATGGTGCAGCTTTGGATGAGGAGGAGTTGTTGTTCTTGGCTGAGGGAAATGCTAAGACATATGATGCAGATTTAGATGAGCAACCAATTCAGGAGATAGGCCATAATCATCAGAATGCCTTTCAAGTAGCTGATTGTGATGCATACGATTCTGATGTTGATGAAGAACCCACTGCACAAACCATCTTCATGGCTAGCATTTCTCCAATGGTCTCTCCTAAAGTCTCTTCATCACCACAAGCTGGTCCATCCAAAGACAAACTCATTTCTGTGGTATTAAAATTATACGATGAAGTTGATGAGTAAAAGATACATAACAAAGTACAATCAACTGTATTTATTGAGTCAGATATTGAAAATATGGGTAATATCAATGTTGTCCCATATGATCAATATGTGAAACAAAGTGAAAGTGAGATTGTACCAAGTGATGCATCTTTTGCAGTCAATAATGATTATGTTTTTGATGAATTCACTGCATGTGCCCCTGATGATTCTGTCATCTCTGAACTGAATGCCTATAAAGAACGTGTTGCTATTTATGAACAACGTGCAAAATTTGAGTTGACCTCCCGTGAGCAGGAAATGGATGACCAAATGCGTACAACTATTAGAAAAAGTAGGTTTAGAGAAGAAGTATTAAAACAAGAGTTAAACTCCTTACAAGAAAAGCTTTCTAAAACTGCTAAGCAAAAACAAGAACTTCAAGAAAATGTTAAAATGCTTAAGCAAGAATTCAGTGCTAAGGAATCAAAACTTTTGAATGATTTTTCTAATCTAAAAACCTTGAAAAACAAGCTTGAAAATAAGTTGTACGTACAAGGAAATACCATTCAGACTGCTCACTTATTCACTAAGCATAGAGTCTTAAGTGATAAGCATAGCATTCCCCTTGTTGAGGAACCAAATCCAGAGGTCATGAAAAAGGCTAGAAATGCTCATAAGGTTCTTTATGATGGCAATGAAATCCTTAAACCTAGACAGAAACCTAGTTGCGTTGAGTGCACTGAGGAAGATAAGAAATCAGATGAAGTCACTAGGGAAAAGATGAACAAGAAATTAGATGATCCTAAATGAAAAGAGAAGAAAATAAATATCACACCCCATGATTACAAGAAGGAGAATTGGATTTCCTTGAACATGTTTAAGCCTCAGACGTTGTTAACACCCGAACAAGTGTTCTGGAAAAAGGATTTAGATAAGCAAAAAGCAGAGAATCTTGTTGTAACAAACCCCCCCTTTAGGAAAATGCCTTCAGCGACTATGTATCCTCCCAATACACCAATGCATTTAGTTCCTAGGACTATTGCCACTAAAAGCAAGACCTTAATCAGTCAATATGTTATTTTTCAACTATTTGTTGATTTTGAGAAAACTTGTAAGAAAAGGATCACACCCACTGGTATAACTGAAGGGGAAAGGGGTTTTGAGCAAACGAAAGAATGTTATTTAACTGAAGTCATGCCTTTCTTTAAACAACTAAAAGATCATTTTGAAAGTCTTAAAAAGGGAATGAACTTAGACATTAAAGAAATGGAAAAGGAGTTTGATACAATGATAGTTGAGGTTAGTGACTATGAGCGAGCACTAAAATATAATGAGATTGAGAGGAAGAACTTGCATACATTGAATGAGACTCTTATTTCTGAATGTATTACTCAAGATGTGTTTTTCACTGCTACAAACTGTTCCATTAATGCTTCTCAATTTCATGAATTATCTGTTGCCCTGAAAGTCTCCCATGATCGTGTCATTGAGCTTGAAAAGACTAATTCTAAACTAAATGAGAAAATTGAACTGGATGATCACGACAATTTGGTTAAACATTTTTCTAAACTAGAGGTTGAGCATTTTAATTTACAACTAAAATATCAACATCTTAAAGAAAATGTCAAAACTTCAAATATCAAGACATCCTCAGATGCTCCAGAGTTTGATGCAGCTTTTCAAATTAACAAACGTGATGAACAGATTCAAGCTCATTGTAACACGGTCAGAAAGTTGAAAGCCCAAATCTCTCAATTAAAGGGTCAAAAGAATAATGTGACAGGGTCCCAAATGCCTCCTCCTTTAGATTCTCAGAATTCTCAAACGTTTCATCTTCAAAACTTAGTAAATGCATTACAAAAGGAAAACGAAAGTTTTCTAGAAGAAAATGAAAAGGTTAAACGTCATTTCAATGAGTTATTTGAATCAATAAAGGTCACTCGTAACAAAAATAACGAACAAATAGCTTCATTGCAAAAGGAAATTAAGAATCTGAAGAGTCAGGTAAAAGGGAAAATGCCAATGACCAATGGGGAGAATGGTGTATCAAAGGTTCATTCTTGTAATAAATATGCTTTGTCTGTGAAATATGTTCCCCCTCATCTCAGGAATAACAAACTTGCTATTCAAACATATTTCTCATCCCTTAAGGATTGTCTAGAATGTCTACGTGAGATTGTTGAAGAGGATAAATTAGAGAAACCACTTGACAATGCAATTGGGCATGCATGCTTATATGCCAAACGATCTCAAGAAATTCTAGAATGCTTAATCCCAATATGCCCAAAGTCCTTAGGTGAGAGAGTTAATCCTTTGATTCCATGTTCTATGCCTAGTGCCAAGTATGATATTCATTCGATGCCTGATGTTTTGAATGTGAACCTTAGTGTGCCTTCAAGTAGTTCAGATTCCAGATCTGTTAATGCTAAGAAAGCGAACTCTAGTGTGCCTTCTAGAAGTACAAATCCCAGCACTTCTAGTGTTAAGAAAGTGAACCTTAGTGTGCCTGCATGTAATTCAGATCCCAGCACATCTAAACAGGAGATGCAAAGAGTAGCAAAACCAACTAATGTTCCCATTCCCTCTACAGGAGTAATCAGTGACATTAAAGCGAGCAGGTCAAAGTCTCAAGACAATACAAGGAATGATAGGACCTCGCAAGCTAAGAATGTGCATTGGAAGAGAGTAGAAGACCAACCTAGGAACTTTAAGCTTGAGTCGAATAAAACGAATCGTGTTGATTCTAGTATTAGCCATAGGCATACTGTAATTAATTCGAATTCTGATACTATTTGCAAACCTTGTAATGATGTCTGCTTGAATTATGTCTCTAATCATGAATGTGGTGTGAATGTTTTGTCTAATGCTGTCATACCCCCAGTTAATATTGCTAATGCAAAAAATCATGTTAAAAAATCTAAAAGGCAGAGGCGAAAGAAAGTTAGAAAACAGTGGAAGCCCACAGGAAGAACATTTAGTAAGATAGGTTATCAATGGATACCTGTTGGCCATAAGGTTAATCAGACAATGCCCACTAGAAAATGGATGCCTACTGGTAGAACTATTCCCTTAAGAAGTGAACATACTTTAAATAGGGCAAATACGGACACTAGTACTGCATCTATTCATAATAACTCCATTGATTCAATTTCTAAGATGAATGTTTCTATTTCTGATGTGGGTGTTCCAATCACTGTTACTAACCAAATGGAACCCATTCTTGCATGGGGATCCCAATTATCCAGTTATCCATTCTTGTCTGTGTTCAACTGCAGATCGTTCAAATCGTTCTGTGGTACCTGGACTCAGGCTGTTCTAAGCATATGACTGGCGACCGGTCGCGGCTCATGAATTTTGTGAGCAAATTCATCGGGACAGTTAGATTCGGGAATGATCATTTCGGTGCAATTATGGGTTATGGAGATTATGTTGTTGGTAAAAGTGTTATCTCCAGAGTATATTATGTAGAAGGTCTTGGTCATAACCTGTTCTTTGTTGGTTAATTTTGTGATTCTGATCTAGAAGTAGCCTTCAGAAAACATACTTGTTTCGTTAGAGAACTTGATGGTAAGGAACTATTAAGAGGTTCACATGGTTCAAATCTATACACCATCTGTAGGATCGTGAATATTATGTTGTTTAATGATTCGGGTGGTCTAGGATTGTGATTAAATAAGAAAGCCATTTTAGAAGATGAAGAGAGTTGAGAGGGAATTCTAGAAAGAGATTTGCTTATCAAAAGTGAAAGATTAGATTAGAACTTCCAACCCTCTACCTTGCAAGGTAGAGGGTATTTATAGGTTACAAACTAAACGACCTCCTATCGGCCTGTGGATCAGGGATACAGTGGGTAAAGACCCGTCCTTCCTCCACGGTGTTACACTACGCTAAACTAGGCTAATAACTAACTAGTAAAACAGTAAATAACGTAACTAACAATTTGTCTACGAGCTAACTTATGCAAGATAACACTTGGGGTGACCGACTCTTTTACTATAGAATTTTCTAATTCCTAACAATCTCCCCCTAAGGGAGGTCACCACATGTTTTACATTTTGAATCCTAACATTCTATTCATGACTTTGTTCTTGAGCTCGTAGACTTTAATTCTTCACATTCGTAATCTTTGTGCTTAAGTAGTGCAACTTCAAAGTCTGCATTGATTTGTACTTTTAGTGGAGGCCTTTAACTGATCCACATCTTTGATGATCTTCGAGCTTTCATTGAGATCATCAGCCACAGTAAATCTCTGGATCACCCTTTATTGTGTTGCCATCATGTGATGTTGTGACTTTTGGACCGACATGCTCACACTTTTGAATCATGACATCTTTCCATCAGAGTAGCGGAAGCTTTACTGGCTCATGATATTTGCAGCAACGTAGCAGGAACATAGTATAAAAATATCAGAGCCAGGTTATGTAGATATGCACCAGTCATGATTTCTTCAATTAAGTGTGGATGTTGTGAGCATGCGGCTTTAGATTGACCGCTCAATTCTGATCAGCTGCAACCGTCCAAATGTACCTGCAAACAACAGTTAGCAATAAAACACACGAAAGTGTCTTTGATCACTTTCGCTGAATTGAGGTACACGGCCCACTGTTCCCCGTTGATCAGTACAAGTACTGCCTGTGATCAGGTATGATTCCTAAGAATCTCCTTGACAGGGTTTCGCAGCTGTTCTAGCTGTTCTCAAACCGGAACGTCTCAAAGAAGACAACACGGAGTGAGTGAACCAGCGAATTGAGATTCACTGATTGATGAAAAATGATTTGAAAACAATCGCGTATTGCTTGAAGAAAGAGTTTTGCGATACGACGAAGGTTTTATGAGAAAGATCAATTTTCAATCAAAATACTTTTTTTGTATTAGAGAATGAGTACACATTCGACGTGCCAGCGAAAAGAAGAGATTCGCACATCGAACGGTTTTTCTAAAAGTATTTTTCAATCAGAGATACTTTTTGTGTTTGAAAATGAATACACATTCGACGTGCTAGAGAAAATAAGGTTTGCACATCGAACGGTTTTTCCAAAAGTATTCGTCAATTCCATTCCTGGACCAAGGTTGATTCAAGAATGAATCTCCCCATCGTTTCTATCCAGTTGTCACAAGCTTGATCTTACGAGAAGATCTCACATGTCACCCACCAAGAGCTTGTTTGATGTTGGCTCTAGAAGGATTTCCATCTTCATCGTGAATATTTTCATATCACTCGGATGTTCTGGCAATACCACAAGGATAATGCGTAGGACTCTTAATATATACTTACTTTCCACATTGTGTGAAAAAGCAAGTCTTCAAGAATTTAGTGTCCTAACGAGATATTGTGGATGATCTCTTGGCTCTAGACTCAATTGTGCATATTTGGTTCATGTGCCAGAGACTAGGGAGAGGGTCTCCTTCTTCAATATCAACAATCTCTAAGAGAAAGTCGATAGATTATGTCGGTTCCCCGTGAGAATGAAACAATCCTTTTTAAGAGGAACTTGAGTGGCTTGGGAAGTTTAGTGTAGTGCATCACTGGGTCCATGATGTCTTGTCTTCAATACCAGTGTTACCATAGTAACAACCAGTAGCATATGTATTGAACCCGGTTTCTGCCCTAAGGTTGAATTGATGGAGGGCTATTTCTTTTCACCCTTTTTCACATTCAGTTCTTTTTCATTCTTCAACCCCTTCAGTGCTTACCGAGACTTCATAACTAGAACCTTGTTGGGTTTATTCCAGTACTAGCTCTGTCTCAGTCCGCACTCTTCCCATATTCTCATTTTTCTCCTTTTTTTTCAATATACCTAAGGACTCTACACTATCTAGTGAATTGTCCCTGGGTAGATCCCTCCGGTTCTGGCGGATCGTGGGAACGAATACCTAACCTAACCATCCTTATAACACCATGCATAATGTAAATTGGTCGGTCTTTTGGTATAGTTCTTTCCTTCTTGAAACCAATCGAAAAATCATTTGGAAAAACAATCAAGGTACTTGTGATACGAGATCAAAGCATTTTGTACCTTAATAGTTTTGATCATTTTAGAAATGCTCCCCCTCAACATGTGCATATGATATTGAAATTGTTTGGCACATGGAGGCAAGAGTTCTTTGAAATAATTTCTTTGAAATAATTTCTTGATCACAATTTCCTTAGAAAAAGCCATTTGAATTTCTTTGGTAAATTCTCCCCCTCAATATGTGCATAGGATAAGTGAAATCATTTTTATCACATAGAGGCAAGAGTTCTTTTGAAGCACATCCACGATTACAAAAGCCATTTAAGAAGCCATTTGAAAACTCAATCAAGGTACATTATGTTAAAACATAAAAGCTTTTGTACCTCGATAGTTTATTTTCTTATAAAATGCTCCCCCTCAATATATGCTTCGAGATTCGAAAGCGTTTAGCACATATGAGAGAGCAGCCTGCACAACTGAATCAAAACAATCAACTTTTATCAAATTTCATTATTAAATCACAAATTCTCCCCCGATCAAAAATATCAAACCCTTCGAGATTTTGGATCCCAAGTGATTTAATAAGGTTTATAAGACATGGGAGAATATGTGGCCAAGTTTAAATACTCATCATGTTTTTGGATAAATCCTCCTCCTCAACATGTGCATCGTGTATTTGAAATCATTTGGCACATGGAGGCAGGAGTGCCTTTAAAGGACTAAAACCGATTCCATTAAAACAAATTTGAGATTTAAATCACGATCTCTCCCTTGATCAAAAATTTCAAACCAACTAGAATTTTGGATCCCGATTGATTTAAATCATTTAGAAAGTTTGAGGGAAAGACGTGGCAAGATTTAATTTTGAAAAAAAATGATAGATAAGGACCAGATTTAGACATTAAAGATTGTTAGTGTCAGGTATGATTGTTTTTAAGAGATCTTTTAGTAAAATAAAACAATTTCACAATCAAACAAGAACAGAAAAAATTTCATTTTGTAAGATCTTTGAGTATTAAAGAAAATCATACCATGACATAACATTAAATCTTTAGATCACCGCTAATTGTTGTACAGACGGACCTTTTATGAAGAAATATCGTTTGAAAATATTTTATTTTAAATCACTCTCCCCCTCAATCCATGACAGAAGTCAATAATTGAGTGACTTAGGTTTTGATAACATGAAGTCCGGTGATTTTCAAAAATTAGTTCAATATATTTTTCAAAACAATATTTTCCATTTTCAAAACAATTTAATCAAATTATTCAAAATTGTTTAAAAATGGTATCCTTCACAAAGATTCGTTAGGTGGTTGAGCCGCTTTTGTTGTTGTTGCTGTAGGGTTTGGAAGAAAAACCATCTGCTGATGCAGTGAGACTTCTTCTTACGTTGTATTTTGAATGCCAACTGAGGTCAAATTAAGCTCCGTTTCTTCAATCACTTAGAAGAAAACCATCTGCTGATGCAGTGAGACCTCTTACGTTGCATTTATGCCAACTCTCCATAGAAGTCCAATTAAGCTCCGTTTCTTCATTTGTCAACCCAAGAAATAGTTACCCTTTCCTTTCGGCATCCAATCATCTTCATTTGTGGGATCCGGATCGGGAACATTCTTATATACCAATATACCTGCATATGTTAGTGAACACACATACAAATATATGGTGGTCGACATCACCCAAACAGCAATCGACTAATAAAAGTCAATTCAACATATCAATCAGATCAAATAAATGTATGGGAATAATGTGTTCATCAAACTCTAATCATCTAATCCTAGCAATCATATCCTAGGCACCTAGTCCTTCAACATAGGTTAACATCATTTTTAATTAAGCATATTAGGATAATTAAGAAAGCCCGTTAGATGATGTAGATTTGAGAAACATTCTTCCCCTCAATCAATGACTCTTTTTCTTGAAAAGTTTTAAAAGCGCTGAAGTCATCGATTGAGTATGCAAATTTTTATAAAAACTCTGAATCTGATTGTTTTGTAAGCAACTCATTTTCCACCAATTTTTGAATACAACAAATATTTTTTTGAAGAATTTTAGACGGAAAAACATTTGTGTAGGAACAGCAGTCCTTCGACATACTTTCCTTATTTTGTTTTAGGATAAGTGCACGACATATTTGAAAAATGGTTTAGCGCTGCACTTTCCTCTTTGAAGAGCGGGTTGCTATCATAAATAATAGCAAGCCATAGTTTTAAGCATGAGTTACAGTCTAAAATAACTGCAAGCCATAATTTAAGCCCGGGTTACAGTCTGAAGTAACTGTAAACCATATTTTGAGACATGTTTTGAAAAGAATATTTACACCTCCTGCTCGAACTTCATCTATGGTCCCGTGCCATTATTGAATGACATTTCTAAGACCGTAGATGTTATCGATACCAGAAGACATGTCATGAGAAAACATATTTTTGGAATTTTTGAAATTTTCTGATTTTACAAGCTTCTCTTAGCCAGGTGCACAAGGAAGCACATCATTATCATAAATCCCGCTGCTCCATTTAAGAATGATGATCGAGGATCTCTATTCGGGGTTATATCATCAAGAAGAACAGCAACGTATCATCCCACACATAAAATAATCTTCTCAAATTTCTTTTCTACTGACGTCTGAAGCAATCCAATCCAAAAAGGTGTCAAGAGAACAATTCCCCCAAGTAGTTGAATTGATGCAGTCAGTTTCTTTGTATAACGCTCAAGGACTCTCCCGAACACACATCATGAGGGGAATGAAAACACCTTCCCATGTACACATTTTTCTTCCCGGATGATCATGTATGAAGCTCAAGAACCCGAAGTACACCAATACCCAAGAGCTCTCCCGAATACACATCATGAGAGGAATGAAAACACCTTCCCATGTTCACATTTTTCTTCCCTAATGATCGTGTATGAAGCTCAAGTATCCGAAGTATACCAATACCCAAGGAAGGAATAACTGATAACATTGAAGAAGCAGGCCAAGTCACTGATTATCTCTGCGGATGACAGTCTCTGCAGATGTCAACTCCGAAATAAGTGATTATATATCTGAATCACTGATTAAGCCCTCAAGTGAAACAGCTGAGCGCCCCCAATGTACACACTCTCTCTCCCCTGATCATTGCGATACCATCGAAATCACCACACACTAGTGTACCTCTTTTATCTTCAGAAACTTTCTCTAACATCACTTCCCCCACGTAGTTGAAATACTAACACTAAAAGCCTTGATGAGTAAAACCTTGAGTTTCTCTGCGGTCATGACATTTGTTTTCCCGGGATATCTTCAATCAGTTAGAATTATTAAGCTCATCAAGTTTACTTTCCATGAGTCAAACCTTGAGTTTCTCTGCGGTAATAACATTTGTCTTCCCGGGATATCTTCAGTTACTTAAAAGTATTAAGTTCATCAAGTTTACTCGCTTTGTGTTTAGATGTGTGTCTCCTTGCCCCTTTCTGGATTTGATACTTCAGAATCAGCAACAAATATAAGCCCAAATACTTGAAATCTTTATGAGAAAAACACTTGAACTCTTGTGAGAATCAACTTGCTGAAGACTCTCTTTGACTATTTTTATCAACCCTTATGTAGACAATTTAAAGTGACCACTGATGAAGAAAACCCTATATACCATACTTGAAACTGAAGTGAACATCCCCACATTTGTATCTTAAGCTTTCACCTAATGATGGAAGAACGGTGTAGAGAATTTATGCTTCAAGCAAATCTCTAAGTACTCACTACCAAACAAAGTATGAGACATTAACACCTCTTGAGATTATCCACACCGTCATATGCGTGTGACACTGAGTAAAACAAAGTAACTCCGAATAGTGATAGTTAACCAGGTCTTCAACCATCCACCTCGACTGCTGGTAACTAGATAAACCAAGTCTTCAACTCAAATACTTAAGCCCGAGCAAGTTATCAAATAAGAACACGCCTTTGTGAAAGTCAACTTCACTCTCAAATAAGTGATAAATGATTAACTCCGAAGTAATCAACTTGTGTCAAATGTCCAATACGTGAAATAGTCAATAACAACGTCTCGAGGAGTCACTGCTAAAGAATATGAGCAAGTCTAATTGGGGATTGAATCTGACTTTTAACTCTCTCCCAATTAGTGCTCTCCCCTAAACCGACAATCTGTTTGATAGATGCCCATATTAAGAAGAAGTCTTTATATCGTTAAATGCAACTCGTCTTTAGTCTTCTAACATGTAGCAGAAAATGTAGAACAGACTGTAGACTCGACCTTCTTCAAGATTGTGCAGTTGGGGAATAGATAGTTAACATCTTCAACTTACACCAAAAAGCATCCCACCAAAAAGCATCCCAATTAACTTACATCTTTCAAATCCCCTTAACTAAAATCCCTCCCAATCAAACAAGAACAGAAAGATGTTCATCAAGGAAATCAGCAATCAGGCCGCAACGAACACACAAGATGGTAACACCAAACTACCAATCACATCAAACAAGAACAGATAGATTGTTCAGAATCATCATGTTGATGTATACGTGAAGCATTAACCGGAAGCACTTTGTTGATAAACTCATCAATCCGAGTGAATATGTCAACCAACGGCTCTTAGAAGAGAAAAACTCCATGTGAAGATGACCCGATAATAAGAAGCTCGGTTCTTACATGAGTTTAGAGCCGTATGACCATTTAATTTCTTAAATATCAATCAGCAATGCAAAAAATTCACACTTCTTCTCCCCCTCAAGAATTGCATATGGATATGCCATTCTTGACTAAATAAGTGAAAATCATCCGAATGTTCTATTCACACTTCTTTCCCGCAAAATAAGCACATGATGTCGCCATCTTCATTATAATCGAGCAAGTGGAATGAGAAAACAATCAGTGGTAGTCCGGTTCACTTGATGACTGAAGCGCATGGAAAAAGTATGAAGCATGTTGATGAGAATGGTCATAACTGAGAAGATTTCTCTTCTTTTGAAGATAATGCGCACTGACACGTACACATTTCTTTTCTTTGGAGTACGAGGCATGAACTGAAGTATTCAAACGTCATAAATCTCTCTCTTTTCATCTACTCTTGGCAAACTTGTAATCAACCCCATTATCATTCAATAGGCTATTTGTCGTGACAGCTGATGGAGAAAACCCAATATGATGAATTTGACCCTGAAGTAAACTAACCCAAACTCGTGACTTAAACTTGCACATATGTAACAAAGAGCGGTGCCGAGAATTCATCCCCATTGAATCTCTAAGTACTCTATACTCTTCATCCAACCAACCATCAAGCATAAGACGTACATCACCTCTTAAAAATCCACAATTGAATGTGACACTGAGCACTACAACGTAACTCCTTAAAGTGATAGTTATTTTGTGGTGGTATGAGCCCAATTCCCCCAAGTGGTAAAAGAAAAGGTAAAAGACACCCAACAATAACTAGATTTCCAAGTCTTCGTTATTAATAATAAGCTCGAACAAGGATCATGAAGAATCTTCATCCAACCATCCCCGATACCTTCAGATACTAAGTACACTCGCCCGTGATATTTCACTTCAACCTCAAATAAATAATACTGAATTAACGCCGTTGTCACTTCTTCTCGTTAACGGCTCAAATCTAGCCTTCTTTGACATTCAAACGAACTTTGATAATGGTTTCATCCCGACCATGGTTAAAAGCACATAACCCCGTAAAACCATGTAATAACCAAACTGCCATTACGAGAATCCAAACACACATCCAATTCATGAAGTACACCCTTTTATCCCTTCTTCGAAGTAGAAACCGTAGCACTAGCATCAGAAAGGATCCCGACCTACACTTTTCCTTTCTCCAGGATGGTTCCATCATCACGGGATTTTACAATTCTATGGTTTAAACCGAGAAATAGTTTCTTTCGCGGGATTTTACAAAACCAAGAATAAACCGTAAGATAGATCCGGAAATACTTATTACTTTAACCAGGATGTTTTCATTGTCACGGGATTTTACAAGTCTATGATTTAAACCGAGATATAGGTTCTTTCGCGGGATTTTACAAAATCAAGACAGAACCGTAAACAATGTCAGCTTGAATGTGATATGACGACTTTGGTTTCAGTGAATATCTGTTTTAGGGGAACATGCAGCGGTTCATCAGCGGTTCATTCTCTAACATCAACAATAACATCAATCATCCAATAAACACTTTGGTAAACACATCATTCACGCATTCTGACAGTTATTGTAGTGACAACAAGGTGAAGTAACCCCGATATGCCAAACTTGATCATGAAGTAAAATTCCCCAGATTTGTTACTTAAACTTGTACTAATCCTTGTGAAGAAGAAACAGTGTACTCAATGTACAACACCTCTTGACATATCCTCAACTGCGTGAGACACCGAAGTGATAGCTACGTTGTGGGTTAAGCGAGAAAGAATCACAACCGTAACTAAATAGCCAAGTCTTTAACACACTCTATAAATGCCCAAACAAGTCATCTTCGCGGAATGGTAGAAAGAAAGAAGACGAGATAAGTAAACGCGCCCGGAAAACTCACTTCAAATCCCAATGAGAAATATCGTCCAAACAACCCCGTAGTCAACATTTACCAATAGACACTTCAAATCGTGACATAATATCTTTCGTGAAAATGTATACACCAAAGTGCCAAGCTTCATACCACATCAACTCTCATTATCAAACCAAATCTCAACAAATCTCATCATCATCAAGCCTCTTTACCAAATCACATCATCAATACTCATGATTAAATCTCGTCATCCACTTACAGCTCGTATGAATTAGCTTCCGGCCTAATTGACAAATCCAAACATTATACTCAAACCAACATTAGAAACGGCCCGGTCCAAATTGATTACACGTAATGACTTGATCCAATTGATATTATACCAAAAATACCCCACTAGCCGATCCAATCAAAGTCAATTCCCGTGATTGGCAAATTAAAGGGTACACTCCATTTGTACAACAAAAGCTCACGACCCATCGTATGATAATTCAGCCGTTATGGTATGAGTCTTTCTCAACAATATTATCATAAAAGCCAATTAGCCACATGACTCATACAAACAGATATTCGCAAACATCTTCACGAACAGATAGTCAAGTCCGACCCACTTCATGTCCAAGAATTATCCACTGTCTTAAACACATGAGTTTATGGCCCGGCCCAATCAAATAGAAGTATACCATTGCTACTTGGCCCAACGCAGTAACCCACAATCCAATTCCATAACCTTACCCTAATAATATTCGGTATATAATCCTCACAAATCACACTATACCTAAAAACTAGTAACCCTCAAACACTTAGCCAGACAACTACGCCTCCCTCATCTTTTCTGTAACTCTCCAAACCCTAACACATCATAAAAAATAAACCGCCTTTTCCTTTACACTATCCTTTAGTCAAAACGATCATAGTAAAAATCCATACGTCCCTTTCCTTCTCAAGTTTAGCTCGCCACAGGGTTGGCTAGAGTTACCTCATCGAATATGCCACAGGGATGGTGAAAGGTAAGATAACTGCTTTAGTTTGTGTTTGAGGTTTTTGTTATGAGTTTGAAATGAACCTTGTGATTTAAGTAGATCGAAATATCAAAAGATTGTAACACACTTGCTATAAATCAGTTTGAAAGTCTTTCGAATATTAAAATAGGCGCAGGCTTATCAGGAAAGAATGGATCGATGAGGGTTAACCTGAGGTCACGAGGTTGAATTTGGAATTGTTGTATGTGTGGTCGTGGTCATACTTTATTCTTCTTCTTCATCTCTTATGGTCTAGATGTTTTGTCTTTTAAAGCACGAAAGTTCTGAGATTGATTTAGTATCCTTTTCTCGCATATGAGCAAATCAAAATAAAATAGTATACCATAGTTGATATAACTCAATTTGATGTTCGAATATTTTTCAATGTTGAGATCTATGATGTGATAAGGTTCAAGCTTAACATCTTTTAAAGGTTACGATTATTTGAACCTCAACTGAGATCTTTTGATATTCTATCAATCTTTGAGTCTTGTTGCATGAGATCTGTGATGGTATATGTAATTCGTATTACTTGACCTTTGGTCTAGATAAAGCTTTTGAGCACCACGAATTATGAAGGCTGAGATCTGGATTTGTGACTTAATTCGAATCGTGTAGGTTGTAGATGAGTCTTGTGTTGATGTAGATGTAGATGCTTGTTTGTAGATTGTAGATGAATCTTGTTGGCATTTGCAATTGGTTTTGAGGTCATGTGGTCCAAAAGAAGTCATCATCTTCTTTAACTCCTCATTACAGTCAAGTCGCTTCACCAAACTCCCATCTTACCCAACACCTATCTTTACCCAACTCGCATCAATACCCAACTCGCATCTTTACAACCCGCATCAATAGCAACACGCTCAAAAGCGAGTGCAAATAAAGCTTATGCGAGTTAAGTAACTCGCATTGTAACTGACCAGAAACCAACTCGCTTTAGAAAGGCAACTGCAACTCGCATCAGTATATTAAATGTATCTGGACAGAATATGCAGCTCGCTTTTGATTCATAGTATCTGGACAGCATAACTACTCTCATCCAGTAATACATTGAGTCAGGACAGTCAATACTGTCAACTCGCTTTGAAACCAGTCAACTCGCTTTTAAACAATAACGACCAACTCGCTTGAAAGTGTTACAAAAACAACTAGCATACTCCAGTTACCACAACTCGCGTACACATAATACATTGAATCTGGACTTGATTTTGGACAACTCTCAACATAGAAAACAAATTTTGACAACTCGTATCTATGAAAGTAACTCCAACTCACTTTCAAAAGCATTATAACACCACCAACAGATTCAACAAAAAACAGTTTTATCAATTCTGTTGAAGAGTTTCAAACCAGTTTTGACAATAAGCACTCGTACATGAAACAAAAACAGTTTTGACAATGACCATTGAAACCAATACCCAACATCAACACTCGTACAAACCAGTAACCAACACAACAAAATCAACCATGCGACTCAAGCAATAACAAACCGCATGCATAAAACCATACGAATCAACAAAACAACACAACCTTGGCTCTGGTACCAATTGTAGGATCGTGAATATTATGTTGTTTAATGATTTGGGTGGTCAAGGATTGTGATTAAATAAGAAAGCCATTTTAGAAGATGAAGAGAGTTGAGAGGGAATTCTAGAAAGAGATTTTCTTATCAAAAGTGAAAGATTAGATTAGAACTTCCAACCCTCTACCTTGCAAGGTAGAGGGTATTTATAGGTTACAAACTAAATGACCTCCTATCGGCCTGTGGATCAGGGATACAGTGGGTAAAGACCTGTCCTTCCTCCACGGTGTTACACTACGCTAAACTAGGCTAATAACTAACTAGTAAAACAGTAAATAACGTAACTAACAATTTGTCTACGAGCTAACTTATGCAAGATAACACTTGGGGTGACCGACTCTTTTACTATGGAATTTTCTAATTCCTAACACCATCTCTATTGAAGATATAATGAAGTCTTCTCCAATTTTCTTGTTTTCAAAGGCTTCTAAAACAAAGTCATGGTTATGGCATCGTCGTCTCAATCACTTGAACTTCGGCACCATCAATGATCTCTCCAGAAAGGACTTAGTTGTAGGTTTACCTAGACTTAAGTATGAAAAGGATCATCTTTGTTCAGCATGCCAATTGGGAAAAAGCAAGAAGTATGCCCATAAACCCAAACCTACTAACTCTATCACAGAAGTTCTTCATACAATTTACATGGACTTATGTGGACCCATGAGAGTGCAGAATATCTTTGGGAAGAAATATATGTTAGTTGTGGTTGATGATTTCTCTAGATTCACCTGGGTAAAGTATTTAAAGACAAAGGATGAAACTCCAGATATCATCATCAAACTCATCAAACAGCTACAGGTTCGTCTTAACAAAATGGTCAGAATCATCCGAACAGACAATGGAACTGAGTTTGTTAACAAACAACTTAGTGAGTTTTATGAAAGTATTGGAATCAGTCATCAAAGAAGTGTTCCTCGAACTCCTCAACAGAACGGTGTAGTTGAAAGACGAAATCAAACTCTTGTGGAAGCCGCAAGGACAATGCTGATTTACTCAAAAGTTCCAATGTTTCTCTGTGGTGAAGCCATCGCCACTGCATGCTACACCCAAAATCGATCCCTGATTCACACTGCTCATGGAAAAACTCCATATGAACTTGTCCACAACAGAAAACCTAATCTTTCATTCCTTCGTGTGTTCGGTGCATTGTGTTATCCAACTAATGAGGGCCAAGATTTAGGAAAACTTAGAGCTAAAGCAGACATTGGAGTATTTGTAGGTTATGCACCAAAAAGAAAAGGATACCGAATCTACAACAAGAGAACCCGAAATATCATGGAAACAATTCGCGTCACGTTTGATGAGCTGATCGGTCAAATGGCTCCTGGACAATCCAGTTCAGGACCCGCACTTCAAAACAGTCCCATTGGTTCATCCCTTGTACCAAATTCTTCTCCAGCAACTCCATATGTACCTCCATCTGATGATGATTTAAAGAAATTGTTTGATCATATGTTTGATGAACTCTATGAGCCAAGTGCTAATGAACTATCAATTCCCACAACAGAGGCTGCTCATATCCCTGAGAATGAAGTCAATCCTTCAGTCTCAATATCATTAAGTCAAGAAGCACCTGCTGCTGATAACTCAGTCTCATCAACAAATCATCAATCTTTGAATGTACATCATGGAACTGTTTCTGAAATCAATGATGAAGTTAATCCCTTTGCTACTCCTGAAGATGCTCCATTTGAAAACATATTTGCTCCTGAATCATCATCAGAACCATCTTCTTCAGGAGACATCGACTCTGCTACCTCAGTCCCTCAACAACTGCCACATGAACACCTTAGAAAATGGACTCACGATCATACATTAGACAACATCATTGGAAATCCCTCTCGTCCAGTATCAATACGAAAACAACTTGCAACCGATGCCTTATGGTGCTTCTTCAACTCCGTACTCTCTAAGATTGAACCAAAAGATGTTAAAACTTCCATGAATGAAAACAGCTGGTTCAATGCCATGCAAGAAGAAATTCATGAGTTTGATCGACTTGATGTATGGAAATTAGTACCTGCTCCAGATTATGCTATGATCATTGCTCTAAAATGGATCTTCAAAGTGAAACTTGATGAGCATGGTGATGTCCTAAAGAACAAGGCTCGATTGGTTGCTAAAGGATACCGTCAAGAGGAGGGTATTGACTTTGAACAATCATTTGCTCCTGTTGCTCGTATCGAGGCAATCAGAATCTTTTTGGCTAATGTTGCCAGTAAGAACATGGTAGTCTATCAGATGGATGTAAAGACGGCATTTCTGAACGGAGATCTTAAAGAAGTCGTCTACGTCAGCCAACCCGAAGGCTTTGTGAATCCAGAGCATCCTACTCACGTCTATCATTTGAAGAAAGCTCTGTACAGTTTAAAGCAAGCTCCAAGGGCATGGTATGATACGCTATCAAAGTTTCTTCTATCTACCGGGTTCAGCAAAGGAGCAGTTGATCCAACATTGTTCACCAGAAAGTCAGGCAAACATTTAATTCATGTTCAAATTTATGTTGATGATATCATCTTTGCCTCGACTGACCCCAATGAGTGTGACCGTTTTTCAAATGAAATGGGTTCTAAATTTCAAATGTCAATGATGGGACAAATGTCATTTTTCTTATGACTACAAATTTCACAAAGTCCCGGAGGCATTTTCATAAATCAATCTAAATATGCAAATGAGATTTTAAAGAAATTTGGATTTGATTCAAGTGACCCTATTGACACTCCCATGATTGAACGTACCAAACTAGATGAGGACCACTCAGGGATCATGGTAGACCAAACGAAATATCGTAGTATGATTGGATCCCTGATGTACCTCACAGCTAGTAGACCAGACATCTTGTTCGCTGTTTGCATGTGTGCTAGATATCAGGCTAAGCCTACTAAAAAGCACCTTGATGCGGTTAAACGGGTCTTTCGCTATCTCCAAGGAACCATCAATATGGGACTTTGGTACCCGAAGGACACCGGTATGTCACTAACAGCCTATGCAGATGCTGATCATGCAGGATGTCAAGATACTTGTCGAAGTATGTCTGGAGGTGCTCAGTTTTTGGGTGATAAGCTTGTGAGCTGGTCTTCAAAAAAGCAAATGAGTACTTCTATTTCCTCTACAAAGGCTGAATACATAGCCATGTCATCTTGTTGTGCTCAAATCCTATGGATGAGATCCCAATTATCTGACTATGGCTTTGAATTTAACAAAATCTCTCTGTACTGTGATAATAAAAGTGCTATTGCTCTCTCATGCAACAACGTACAACACTCAAGAGCAAAGCACATCGACATTCGACATCATTTCATCAGG
The DNA here is from genome assembly GCA_019973895.1 of Chrysanthemum seticuspe. Lineage (NCBI taxonomy): Eukaryota > Viridiplantae > Streptophyta > Magnoliopsida > Asterales > Asteraceae > Chrysanthemum > Chrysanthemum seticuspe. The sequence goes on from BPTQ01000004.1 coordinate 272,889,796, forward strand.
GAACAAGTGGAAAACGGTGTGGTGGAACTTTACTTTGTGAGGACTGAATACCAGTTAGCAGACATCTTCACTAAAGCTCTTCCTAGAGAACGTTTTGAGTTTATTCTTCCACGACTTGGCCTTAAAAGCCTTCAACCAGAAACACTCAAACGTCTTCAAGAGGAAGAACAGGAGTAAAAGGTTTCCTTCATCTATCTCTTGTATATATCTATTCGAAAAACAAAATACAAAATTATAAAACCTTTAAAAAAAATCAAATAGAAAAATATAAAACCTTCAAAATTCAAAAAATCTTCAAAAAAATATATATATATATTGTCATTTTGTCATGTTTTCTCGATTCGATAATATCTACGGTCTTTGTGCTGTCATTCAAAGAATGACACGGGACTTTAGATATTGTTCGAATTTTTATTTAAAAAAAAAAAAAAAAAAAAAAAAAAATGGGAGAAAGAGAAACTATGGTTTATTGTCATTTCAGGCAGTAACCCGCTTTTCAAAGATAGAACAGAGCCATGCTTTAGATATTTTCATATTTCTTGCTCTGATTCTTTTAACTAATCCTAACTATCTAATGAAAACTAGTTGCCTTGAAAAATAACTCGGACTCTATTTTTTATAATCATCTGGACTTATTTGTCAAAATATCTATCTCTCAATCAACAACCTATGTCATTGATTGAGGGGAAGAATGATTTCAATTAAATTAAAAGGTTATTTGTCATTCAATTGTTTTCAAAAGATAATCATGCATGTTTAATTCAATGGAGTCTAAAGTTTCACAATCCGATCCTTATCAGTTAAAACGTTTTCATAATCAAGTCACAATTCTCCTTAAAAGCTTTCAAAATCAATTTAAATCTACAGAGATCACAAATCTCAAATGATTTAATAATTGTGATCGGGCGAGAAAATTATTTTAAATTGGATTTAAATTGATAATTCAGTAAATGGTTTTATAAAGATGTACATGCTATCCTTCCCACATGTGCCAAACGATTTCAACTTTTCCATGCACATGTTGAGGGGGAGCATCTATCTTAAACCACAAATATTTAAAACGTGATCAACTTATCTCAATGTGCAGTCTTCTCCTAATATGTGCAAAACAGTTTCAAATATCTATGCACATATTGAGGGGGAGCAAGCTTATGAAAACCTCATCCTTCCCCAAAATGCTTTATCTACTTGATTTGATTAGGGAAGTGATGTTGATATTTTTTAGAAAATGGTAATCAAAGAAGTTAATTCTTTCTCTTTCCTCTGTGTGCAAAACGATTTCAAACACTTGATGCACATGTTGAGGGGGAGCTCTTGTTCTAAAAATATCAAAAACAATTCAGGTACAAAATGCTTTGATAATATATCACAAGTATCTGGATTGATTTTCAAATGGTTTTCAATTGGTTCCAATGGCAGATGAACAATACCAAATAGACCGACCAACTTTACTTTATGTATGGTGATATAAGGATGATAAGGTTAGGTATTTGTTCCTATGATCCGCCAGAACCAGAGGGATCTACCCAGGGACAATCCACTAGATAGTGTAGAAGTCCTTAGGTATATTGAAAAAGGAGAAAAATGAGATATGGGAAGAGTGCGGACTGAGTCCGAGCTAGTACTGGAATAAACCCAACAAGGTTCTAGCTATGAAGTCTCGGTAAGCACTGAAGGGGTTGAAGAATGAAAAAGAATTGAATGAGAAAAGGGTGAAAACAAATAGCCCTCCAATTATTCAACCTTAGGGCAGAAACCGGGTTCAATTCATTTGCTACTGATGGTTACCAAGGTAACATCGGTATTGAAGACAAGACGTCATGGACCCAGTGACGCACTGCACTTCAACTTCCCAAACCACTCAAGTTCCTCTTAAAAGGACTTGTTTCATTCTCACGGGGAACCGACATTATCTATCGACTTTCTCTTAGAGATTGTTGATATTGAAGAAGGAGACCCTCTCCCTAGTCTCCGATACAGGATCCAAATATGCAAAAATTGAGTCTAGAGCCACGAGATCATCCATAAATCTCATTAGGACACATTCAATGAAGACTCTCTGTTTCACACAATGTGGAAAGAGAGATTATACCTTGAGTCCTACGCATTATCCTTGTGGTATTGCCAGAACATCCGAGTGATATGTAAAAATATTCACAATGAAGATGGAAAGCCTTCTGGAGCCAACATCAAATAACCTCCTGGTAGGTGGCATGTGAGATCTATTCGATAGATCAACCATGTAACAACTGAACAGAAACAATGGAGCGATTCAATCTTTTGAATCAATCCTGGTTCAGGTTATGGATTGACGGATACCTTTGAAAAACCGGTCATTGTGCTTAAAAACTCTTTTCTTTAGCACATCGACCGTGTTCGAATATTTCAAATCAAAAGGTGTTTTATGATTGATAATTGATTTTCACTAAAACCTTCGTTGTATTGCAAAAACCAATTTCTATTAAGCAATACGCGATTGTTTTTCAAATCTTTTTTCATCAATCAGTGAATCTCTATTCGCTGGTTCACTCACTCCGTGTTGTCTTCTTTGAGACGTTCCGGTTTGAGAACAGCTAGAGCAGCTGCGAAACCCTGTCAAGGAAATTCTTCAGAATTATGCCTGATCACAGGCAGTACTTGTACTGATCAACGGGGAACCGTGGGTCGTGTACCTCAATTCAACGAAAGTGATCAAAGACACTTTCGTGCGCTTTATTGCTAACTGTTGTATGCAGGTACACCCGACGATTGCAGCTGATCAGAATGAAGCGGTCAATCCATAGCCGCATGCTCACACAATACATTCATTTCTCAAGAAATCATGATAAGTGCATCAATGACTCTGATATTTTCACCCCATGCTTCTGCTACGCTGCTGCCAATATCATGAATCAACGAAAGCTTCCGCTACTTTGATGAGAATATATCATGATCCAGAATGTGAGCATGTCGGTCCGAAAGTCACAACATCACATAATACCAACACCACAATGGATGTCTCAGAGATTTTTGTTAGCTGATGTTCTCAAAAGTTGGCTCAAAATTATTATCACGTGGATCAGTAAAAGACCTCCACTTGGATTAACCTAACGTGCAATGAGAAGAATCAATGTCTACGAGCTTCGGAGCAAAGTACTACATCAAGAATGCAAGAACAATTTTTAATGTAATATCTGTTTGTATTCAATGTAATTTTAGTATATGTTTGAGGTGACCTCCCTTAGGGGGAGATTGTTAGGAATTAGAAATTCCAGGTATTAAAGAGTCGGTCACCTCAAGTATATGTAATCGTTAGAAAGCTCGTAGTGGTAGTTCTTTTAAGTTACGTAGTATTTAGTTAAGTAACACCGTGGAGGACGGACGGGTCTTTACCCACTGTATGCCTGATCCACAGCCAGTTGTGTGGCGTTTTATTGTAAGACTATAAATACTCTCTACCTTCCAAGGTAGAGAGTTAGAGCTCATAATAAGATTTTTCTTTCTCTCACTAAAGTTCCCAAACCTCTAACTTTCTCTCTCTAAAACCACTTATACGCCTACTTTGTATCATGGTTTGATGTGTATGTGAAATCCAATATCTTACACAGGAAGGGAAGATATACCTCCACCGGGTTTCTCTACCCTGGTCCCTCTCAACACAACTAACACCGACAATCTCGCCCCCATAACAGCCTCCACCTTCACCACACGATCTCGTTTGGAAACCACTCCCGTACATCACGCCTCAACTTCGCTAACCCAATTCCAGAAATTAGCCCTGCCTTCATTGAGGCTAACTTTGAAGCCTTAGAGTCTTTACTGAGGGCTCATAAGAGGCAAGTTCGCAACACTGAAATGCGAAGGGAACTGGAATATTCCAGTGAGGAATATGATGAAGAGATTGAGGTAGATGAGAGGCCTCGACCGATTAACAGGGGGCATCCGGCCCTACGAAATGGTTCTCCTTCCATAAGAAGGCCTAATGGAATGACTGTGGGTTTTGAAGAAGGTCCCGGGGGAGATCTGGGAAGAAGGGAAAGGATACATGGCGAAAGAAGGAGCGAGAACTCTAACGGATGAAGCAACCCAGTAGGGAACGGAGGGGTAAACCTACCACCTCTCCAAGCTGCCCACTTAGGAAGAGAAGGGATGGGGGCTCCGATACCCCCATCATATGTCTCGAGTGTCGGAGGGCCTCATCCATACTCAGGGATGAATCAGTTACCCCCTCCAGGAATGAACCCCTACCTATCTGCTCAAACCTATAACACCTACCCTCCTAATGGTTCTCTTCCCAACCAGAGTTAACAGCAAATGCCCTATGGACATGTTCCTACACAGTCGATGGGTGGAAACCCTTCGTATCAACCTTCTACGGTTTACCCTGTATACACACAACCATTTACTAACGCGTATAACCCTACACCTGTTTATCCACCTCCATATAACCCTTACTACGCCGAAGCCTCTGGAGCTTGCACAACTTTTGTGAAGTGGATCGAAGACTACCCTCTACCTGACGGTGTAAAGATGCCCACTCACATAGGCACCTACGATGGAAAAGGCGATCCTGATAACTTCCTACACTTGTTCGAAGGCGCTATCAAGATACAGAAGTGGGTCATGCCCGTATCATGCCACATGTTCACATACACTCTCCGAGACTCAGCGAGAATATGGTGGAATGGACAGAAGTTAGGGAGCATTGTAGGTCTGGACGACCTTAAGGCTAAGTTCCGATCACACTTTAGCCAACAGAAAAAGTACACGAAGACCCATCTAGCCGTGCATACCATCAAGCAAAGGGACAACGAAAGCACCAGGGCCTTCGTTACAAGGTACATCGATGAAACTTTGCAAATCCTGGGTTTGCACGAAGATCAAAGGATCTCTAGTTTTTTACATGGCCTCCGGACTCCAAGCTTGGTGGAATTCCTGTCCACCGATCTTCCTACCACTTACAAGGCACTGATGGAGAAGACTTACACTTGGATTGAGTCTAAAGAAGTAGCAGCAAATGGAGCTCCGATAGAGCAAAAGGAAGCCTCTGACAAGTTCTCCAGAGGGTCCTTCTGGGAAGGATCCAAAAATAGGAAGAAGAGCAGAGACCACTTCACCCCCTACAACAAAGGCTCGAATTACGAAATCTTGTCGAACTTGGTCAAGTCTCCCAGGGAGATTCTGGCTACCGAGAAAGCCGCAAAGTCCTTCGACCCACCACCTCGGATGTCAGCGCGAAGCAAGGCCAGGGACATGTCAAAGTATTGCCATTTTCACGGAGACCATGGGCATGAAACAAACAGCTGCAGGGAGCTGAAGAAGTAGATCGAAGAGGCAGTACGATCCGGACAACTAGCACACCTGGTTAAAGGCATCAAGAATGGAAAAGACAAGTTTTCGGATACCCAGCTGGGTGAATGGAAAGGAAACAAGAAAGAGGCTACACCTACAGAGGCTCCGATACTGATGGTGCACCGGCATGATCCTACCTTGAAACGAAAAGAAGCAGATGGAGAGCTGCGAAGTGTGGGAGAGATAACGTTTCCTTCCATCCTTGGGAAGACACCTTCGACTGACCCCGTGGTCATCAAGGTACGAGTCTCAAACAGGGAAGTAAACCGAGCGTACATGGATTGTGGAAGCTCCTGCGAGATCATTTATGAGCATTGTTTCCTAAAGCTCAAGTCATCTATACGCTCACGAAGGGTAGACTTAAAAATACCCCTGGTAGGGTTCTCCAGCGAGCACTCATGGCCTCTTGGAGAAGTACCATTGGAAATCACCATAGGTGAGGGCCCCTTATCCCGCACAGAGACACTCACCTTCGTCATAGTCAGATCAGATTCTCCTTATATTTTGTTAAAAGGGAGAACAGCTATGCAAAAGATGGGTATTGTTGTTTCTACCATACATGCTGCCATTAAGTTCCAAACCCCCTTCGGAGTAGGAATTGTTCATTCTAATTATGAGGCGGATAAGGGTGTATATGGTGTCAAGAGGGTCAAAGAAGAATTGGTGGAACCTTCGATAGCAATTCTAAGCTGTACAGATGCAGAAGAGCGAGTTGTAGTTAACCCTAGCTACCCTGAACAAAGGGTGGTAATAGGAACGCAACTCCCGGCGAATTTCAAGGCGAAGCTCACAGAGTTGTTGCGGACTAACCTCAATGTTTTTGCTTGAAAATATTCTGACATGACAGGGGTCCCCAGAACATTGCTGATAGACGGACAGTCCTTCGGTACGGAGCATAAACTCAATGAATACAAACACATTGAGCCAATAAAGCAGAAAAGGAGGAGCCTAGCCCCCGAAAGAAACGCTGCAGCCTGCAAAGAAGTTGATGAACTGACACAAGCGGGCATTCTAAGGGAAGTTAAATACCAGACCTGGGTGGCCAATCTAGTAACGGTTAAAAAGAACGACGGGGGGTGGCGCATGTGCGTTGACTTTACTGACATCCACAAGGCATGCCCAAAGGATTGCTAACCCCTACCAGAAATTGACTGGAAGGTAGAATCCTTGGCAGGCTTCCGACTAAAATGCTTCCTAGATGCCTACAAAGAGTATCATCAGATCCAGATGGCAAAGGAGGACGAGGAGAAGACAACCTTCTATACAAGCAAGGGTGTTTGCTGTTACAGAAAGATGCCCTTCGAATTAAAGAACGCAGGGGCAACATACCAACGACTCGTGGATAAAGCCTTCAACAAACAGATAGGCAGAAATCTCGAAGCATACGTTGACGACATGGTTATTAAAAGCAATATGGAGGAGGACTTACTCCTCGATGTGCAAGAAACCTTTTGCCATCTTCGGGCGATTAACATGAAGCTGAACCTTAAAAAATGCTCCTTTGGTGTCGAATAGGGGCAGTTTCTAGTGCATTTGATCACTAAGCAAGGGATAAAGGCTAATCCCTCCAAGGTCAAGGAAATTACGGATCTCCAAGCTCCCAAATGCTTAAAAGATGTGCAAAGTCTGAATGGGAAGCTAGCCGCTCTAAGTCGATTTTTGTCGAAGGGGACTGACAGATCCCTGCCGTTCTTCAAAACACTTAAAGGATGCGTTGATAAGAAGACTTTTCAGTAGAGTCAGGACGCAGAAGCTGCTTTTCAGAAGATGAAGGAGTTCATTGAAATCCTTCCAACACTTACTGCCCCAATCAAAGGCGAGGTGTTGTTCATGTACTTAGCGTCCTCAATGGAGAGCATTAGCAGTCCTTATGGCGGAACGGGACAAACGTCAGATCCCCAATTACTTTGTCAGAATGGTCTTACAGGGAGCAGAAATTAACTACCCAACATTGGAGAAGTTAATACTAGCTCTAATCTACGCAGCAAGAAGGCTTCGGCGATACTTCCAGGCCCATCCAATCACAGTCTTAACCGACAAACCACTCAAACAGATCTTGTCGAAGCCTGAAAAGTCTGGAGGGTGGCTAAATGGAATATCGAACTTGGGGAGTATGAAATAGAGTTCAAGGGTCAAAACTCTATCAAGGGGCAAATTCTCGCAGACTTCCTGGCAGAAACACCTTCCGAGCCAGACACAAAAAGGGAAGAGCCCAAAGCTAAACTCCCTGAAGCACGAGATGACTGGAAACTTTATACAGACGAGGCATCAAGCTCCGATGGTTCTGGAGCAGGTCTAATGCTGGTCAGCCCTGACGGGAAGGAGCATACATATGCTCTTCGTTTCGAGTTTGAAGCCACAAACAATGAAGCAGAGTACGAAGCCCTATTAGCAGGCCTCCGATTAGCAAAAGATATGGAGGTTAAAGCTCTTGCCGTTTTCGTAGATTCTCAATTGGTAGTAAACCAAGTGACAGGCCCCTATGAAGCAAGGTAGCCCGTCATCAAACAATACTTGGAAAAAACAAAGGAGATGCTGGAGAGCTTCGATTCCTACACCATCCAACATGTTCGTAGGAATCAGAACAAGAAGGCAGACTCACTAAGCAAGCTAGCCTCTATGGCCTTCGCTCATCTCACCAAAGAAATAGAGTTCAAGGGGCAAATTCTCGCAGACTTGGGGAGCATGAAATAGAGTTCAAGGGTCAAAACTCTATCAAGGGGAAAATTCTCATAGACTTCCTGGCAGAAACACCTTCCGAGCCAGACACAGAAAGGGAAGAGCCCAAAGCTAAACTCCCTGAAGCACGAGATGACTGGAAACTTTATACAGACGGGGCATCAAGCTTCGATGGTTCTGGAGCAGGTCTAATGCTGGTCAGCCCTGACGGGAAGGAGTATACATATGCTCTTCGTTTCGAGTTTGAAGCCACAAACAATGAAGCAGAGTACGAAGCCCTATTAGCAGGCCTCCGAGTAGCAACAGATATGGAGGTTAAAGCTCTTGCCATTTTCGTAGATTCTCAATTGGTTGCAAACCAAGTGACAGGCTCCTATGAAGCAAGGTAGCCCGTCATCAAACAATACTTGGAAAAAACAAAGGAGATGCTGGAGAGCTTCGATTCCTACACCATCCAACATGTTTGTAGGAATCAGAACAAGAAGGCAGACGCACTGAGCAAGCTAGCCTCTATGGCCTTCGCTCATCTCACTAAAGAAGTACTAGTCGAAGTCCTACCTGAAAGGTCCATCATTCGCAAGGAAGTGACGGACGTGGTTCATGAAGAAGGAGAGACATGGATGACTCCTATAAGGGAGTATTTGATAAGTGGTCTTCTCCCTGAAGATCCCAAACTAGCAAGGAAAATACGAGTTAAGTCCCCATAGTACCAGCTAATAGGGGAAACCATATATGAAAGGTCATTTCTATCACCTTGGTTAAGATGTGTGGGACCCAAACAGGCTACGAGCATTATCACTGAAGTCCACGAAGGATCATGCGGCCTCCATGCAGGGCCCCGTTCAGTTGTCTTGAAGATAATGAAGTTAGGCTATTATTGGCCTTCGATGCATAGGGATGCGGCATAAATCATTCTCAAGTGTGAAGCCTGTCAGATACACTCAAACGTTTCCATGCTGCCGAAGCAGGACATGACAAGTGTGACCTCCGCATGGCCCTTCTCCCAATGGGGAATTGATATCGTAGGACCTATGCCCATGGCTCCTGGAGGAGTCAAGTTCTTGCTGGTGGCTATCGATTATTTTACTAAGTGGGTAGAGGCTAAACACTTAGCCTCCGTTACGGGGAGACAGATCGAGAAGTTTGTGTGGGAGCACATTGTGTGTATATTCGGAGTGCCCCACATTATCATATCCGACAATGGAAAGCAGTTTGCTTAAGGAGTCTTCGACGACTTCTGTCAAGGGCTAAACATAAAACAGTCTTGGACATCTGTCTACCATCCACAAGGTAACTGAATGGTGGAGGTTACAAACAGAGACATCGTCAAAGGGATTGAGAAAAGGTTGGGACGAACTCATCACGGGTGGGTGGACGAGCTTCCTCAAGTACTGTGGGCTCACAGGACGCACCCTAAGTCAAGCAATGGTGAGACTCCCTTTAGCCTAACATACGGAACAGAAGCGGTCATCCCTTCGGAACTAACTGTACACATGAAGCGTGTGGCAACGTATGATGCCTCCCAAAATGATGAAAGGATCAGGGAGAACCTTGATCTACTAGAAGAAAGAAGAGAGATAGCCTCCATCCGATAAGCCATGCACAAGCATAAGATCAAATGCTACTACAACAAAAGGGTCAGACCTTCCACCTTCAATCCTGTGGAATATGTGCTACGCCTCAACAGTGCAAGCAAAGCAGAATAAAAGGAAAAGCTATGACCTACTTGGGAAGGACCCTACCTGATAGCTGAAGCCTACGGCAACGGAGCCTACAAGTTGGCCTCTCTTCTCGGAGAACCCATCGACAGGACATGGAATGGGACGAAGCTTCGAAAGTTCTATGTTTAAGAAGTACTTTTACTTTTTCATTCTTGTAATTAGAAGCTTCTCAATGGAAAGCAAACATTATTGGTAGTTGTCTTAGTTTTCATTTCAAGAATGATGTAATCCTCTCTACCAATTCAATGATCAATAAGACATTTCCCACAAATCTCTTGCTTCGTTTCTTAAACACAAAGTGATGAGTGTCTAAATACTCATCATTTTTGTACCTTTTAGTCTGCAAAAACATCTGAAAACACTCAGAAATGCATCAAAATGATGAAAATATCACAAATAAGTGTTTTATGTGTTTTAAATGCAAAAATGTCAAAAACAGATGAAAAAAGTATCAAGTTTGCATAATTGGCAGTTTTAGTCCCCCAAGTTTCAAAAGTTGACAAATCTAGTCCCTGGAATCCAAAAATATGGAGTTTTATCATTCAAGGTCCCTGAAATATTCTAAATTGTCAAAAAATGGTCCTTGAATGAATCTTTGGTCAAAATGGCAGAAAAGGTCCCTAAAGTTTGAAAAAAGTGTCATAAATAGTCCTTGGAAATATAAAAATGGAATTTTATGCAAATATGGTCCTTGTACTATTAAAGAATGGCAAGATAGGTCCTTATTATAACTTTGGAATAGTGGCAGTTTCAGTCCTTGAAAATTCAGAATATTACACAAATGGTCCTTGGGCTTATATTACTACAAACCAAACGGATCCCTTGTATTGTTAACATCCCAATCCAATTCCACAACCCAGCTGGCCCAAACCCAGTCCCAAGCCCAATACAACCCATGTTTTAAAAATATACCGCCATCACTGTTTCTCCTTCTCTCCCACGCCTGCAACTCAATACCACCATGGTTTTTCACCACCACCTCATCACCCCCAGCTGTCTAAAAACACTCATCACCATCCTTTCCACCTCACATCCCAGCCCACCTTGCATTTAATGCTTCCCCACCATAGCAGTTCACTGTTTCACTCACAACCTCTGTTTTTGCTACTAACCTCCCAACTTGGCCACCAAATTACTTCCCCTTTTCCCCCTCCACCTCCACAACATACCAAGGTTCTTTAATTGCTCTAAAACTGTCTCAAGCAACCGTGTACACTTTTGGCGCCAAAAGTGAATTTAAAGGCTAGGATGAATTTGACTGCATCAATGGCCAAGATTTGAAGTGGGAAAGATTCAGAGACATGTGAGGAGTCTGAAAGATCATTATAAAGAGAGAGGGAGGAAGCAATGTGAACATCTATCTAGTGTAATTTAATTTTCCTAAGTCGTATGAATTAATCTTCCATTTCCAGTTTATGTTTTAGCTTTCAAGTGTTTTGTAATCATATTTCAGTGTAATAAAAACCTCTTTTCAGTTTCAATTTCAGTTCTTATATACAAATTCAGTTTATGCATATTTCATTATTCAAATTCTCAAAATAATCAAGTGTTGTTATTAGTACTTGCTAAGGACTTTAAAGCTCACATAAGCTCCTATAAAGCTTCTGAAAGCTTTTAGAAACTCTAAAAGTCAGTTTAAAGTTAAAAAACCAAAAATACCAAAAAATTCACATAAAATAGATAAAAATTCAAAAATCATTGACTATGGTGAAGGAAGCTGAAGCAGGGTAATCTATGGATTGCCTTTGGGTTAGAAGCTTTGTGGAAAGCTGTTAGGAGTGGTATTAATCACTGGTTCATGGTCTTTGGCTGGAAAGCAGTTGTAAGCTCTTTATAAGCATTTTAGCTTTTCACTGTTTAAGTCACTTATAAGCTTTAATCTTTGTATGTTTATGTTTCTTAGTTGTATTTAAGTAAAATTGAACATTAAAACAGTAGGTTTGTTCTTTAGAATTGGTAATTGTTAAAAACTTTAGTTTAACAGTCATAGTAGTATAAGTGTCAATTCTTAGTTTCATATTGTTATTGTTGTTGTTTAATGATTCTTTAGTCTCATGTTATGATAATTTAAAGATTTGAATCAGTTGCATAGTCTCAAATTGTGAAATCCTTTGGAAATTACAAGCTCACAGTTTTTAAAGGTTGTTTGGATTTACTGATAGATTGGTATTCCAGCTTATGCTTGATGTTGTTTGTTGTTGTTTAATGTCACATTAGTTCTAAATAGCTCAGTCAAACCATAAAAATCTGTCCTTGTTCAGTAAAAAGTCAATTTTTTCTTTAATCTCATCCTAGTAATTAACTGTTAGGATTTAGCTTGTCAATTTCATCAAAGTAGCTTAGAACTTGGTAACTTAGCTTAATTCCATCTTATTTTAGGCTAATATAACATAATCAGTAAGTATATTTGATCCTAAGTTCATCAAGGTCAACTTATTTGGTTTTCTTAAAAAGTCAAACTTTTCAATATAGTCGTTTTTGAATAAAATGGATAATTTTATATAGGATTCAATATTAAGTTTCATACTTTGTGCTTTTAGGATATTAAAGTTTAGCTGCTCATCTTAATTAGAAAAATATTAGTTTATATATACTTAGCTTATAAATTGCTTATTTCCTTATTTCTTTTAAGTGCTTTTCCAAAAATATGCTCTGTGCACAGTTTAGCCATCCAGTTTCACAAGCTCATTCAGAGCTCATTATAGAGGTCTAGCTTGTGCATTTTAGCTTTTTGAGAAGCTTACCTAGCTGTCTCAAGGTTCCAGTTCTCATTTTTCCATTTTTAGCTTATTTAATAAGCCTGCTAATAGCTTTTTGTTTTGTCCATTTCCTGTGTACACCAATTAGTCAGTGTTTACCAGCTTTTTCAAAAGCTTCTCACAAGCTTATTAGTAAAAGCCAAACTTTGTAATTTAGCTTTTTGGATAGCTTATTTGGTTAACTTGTTAGTCCCAGTGCTTATTTTCATTTCCAAGCTTATTACATAAGCATTAATTAGCCTCCAAAGTTGTCCCAAAACCTGTTTGGTTAATCAAGTTAACTGGATTGCTTATTTGATTCATGTGGCTTATTTAGTGCTTATTCTTAAGTCATTTTGCTTTCTCAGTTGTCATATTAGCTCATTATTAGTTGCCTAGCTTATTTCCAGTTTACCTTTTGCTTAATTACCAGCTTATTAGCCACTTGGCTAAATCTTTGACCTTATCTCATTTTTGCCCACTGTGAAGAAATAATAAGCTCAATCTGAGCTTATTAGTGGTTTTTATAAAAAGTTCTAGTTTTATAATTTGCTTATTACATTGTGCTTAATCAGTTTCAAAAAGAAAAATCCAAAAAGAAAATAAAAAAATAAAAAGTCCAGTGTTGGGATTCGAACCCTGGCCACCCAGCTCACCACACAACACACTCACCAACTGCCCTTGGGTCTTTCACTGGTTTAACTTTACAATATTTAATATATAACCCCTTTTTTGTCCATTTAGCTTATTCGTATACATTAGCTTATTTACAGCTTATTACAATAAGTTGTTGCACCTTTTATATTTTTCTTAGATTTGTATTGTTATAAAATATTTTATAAAAAAGTTTCAGAATTTTCCGATTAGTTTTAGTATTTTTAATCATTTAATTAGTTTAAAACCGTATTTAATTCATAATAAAAAATATAAAAGTCAAAAAAATATAAATCTTTTTTCTAAAATTTTCTTTTGTCATATAGTAAGTAAGAAAATTGTTTTTACACTCGTAGGCCTTTTATTTTACAAATTTTACGTTTTTACTTGCGCACTCGCGTAATTTTTACATATAACGCACGTTTTCATTCTAGGTCACGTTTTTAGATAATTTAGGTTTACGCTTTAATTAAAATAGTTTATTTAAGTTATTTTGTTTTATAAATCAAGAAAAACATCATTTTAAAAATAGTGATAGCGTTTATTTAATATAATTTAGTTTTTTAATTTTCTTTAATTTGCATTTAAGCCCCTGTAATTTACAAAAAAATTTCTTTAGGTATAAATATTCCAAAATCCTTACTGATCATTATCCTTAGTGATCATTCGACATCTGAAAGTGTTGAGCACCATTAATCCTCCGTGGGACTTAATGACCTGAGGTAACACTATAACTCTCCAGATCTTAATTGCATTGTTTCTGAGCTATTTGAAGTTTATTACGGTTGACTATTCACAAGTGGTTAGCTTGTGTGATAAACTTGACCGTTTGGCACCAATCACAAAGATTTGTTCAACCAAGTCATTTATGAGTTTCAATGTCGAATAAAAGGGTATACGGCACAACAAACGCCTCATCATTTAAGCCTATTAATACATTCACATTAACTCTCCTAGTAGTTTATGGCACTTGTGAAAATACAAAAAAAACTCATACTACTTAAAGGATTTGAGATAGAGTGGGTCGCGACCCTCTGTCAATGATCAAATTTGGTCATTATATTCTTGGTGTTGAAATTTACATACAATGAGGTTGTTTAACCTTAGGATGTAAAAGTTAAGCGTCGGAAAAATGGTGTAAGAGAAGTTCACAAGGCAAAAAATAAATAATAGCTAAGTGTGTAGAGGTACTCCCCCAAGTTATGTCATTCAAAATGAGGGCTAGTGCCCTTGTACCTGCATAAGGAGCCTAAGCCCCATTTAAGTTGTCTTTGCCCAAAGCCATACATCACAAATATTAAAATTGTTTGAGGAACCAGAAAAGCATTATAAAGTAACATAAAATTATCTTAGAAAGGGTGCATGCCACCCTTGAAACCAAATCACTGCCAACACGGCAGCCTTCACTCTTGCTTCGTGGGAGATGGAGTTGGAGATGGTTGAACTGAGGTAGGCTTGGTGGAAACCGTCTTCATGGTGGGATTCGCAGGCTTGATCTTGCGGGGCTTCTTTGAGAGGAGGTCTTCCAGAGGTGCCATAGGATCTTTGGTAGCTTCAGCCAGGAAGGGGTACTCTGCAGTTGCAAATGCATTTCCCGCATCTTCGTATTCTGCCTTTGACGAGGGACGGTAGCACTCAATCTTGGAGAGGTCTACGGGCTTACCCATTTCAGCAGCCTCCTCCAAAGCTAAGCACCGTAAATTAAAGATAGCTGCTTTCACAACCTTCCACATTGCAGCCCCCAACTCGTCACTATGATAGAGTTCCATGGCTATATATGGCACCACCTTAGACACGACCTCCGCACGGTCTTTTTGCAGCATCTTGTACCTCATCTGCAAGCCATCAACCTCCTCCCTTAACTTCACTTCCACCTCTCCAAGCCTAGCTCTCTCACTCTCCAAACCGGCACACTTCGCTTCGAGCACAACATTTTGACCTGTTAGGCTGATAACCTTAGCCTCTTTCAATTTGAGCTTGCCACATTCAGCTGTCAGTTGGACTATCTTTTCTTGAAGATCTTTGACGAGTGGATTCTTCTCAACATCCCTCTCAATCTCGTCACATTTAGCCTCCATCTTGGCATACTCTTGGTCCCTGTGCTTCTCCCTCTCAAGCATGACATCCATCTCTTGTCTCGCCTTGGTAACTGCACTAAGTAGTTCCCTGGTTCGACCATTTAAATGGTTGTCCAACACTGCTTGCCTAGCCACACTCTTGTCGTGTAGATCACAAACCCCTTCAATGGACATGTTGTCCAGCAATCCTTTCCACTTAGAAGGGGTAACATGATCCACGATACGGTGGCAGGACAAAGCGTTCGGTAGCTCCTTCGTATCTGGAAGGCCTGCGACTAACGCAGTGCACAAGAGTTCAGTTACTTATTATAATTATCAATTCATATATTTTGAAAGGGAACGTTGCTTACCATGCATCTCCACAGTCTCATCCGGCATCTCTAAGGCGGATTTCACAAACTTCTTACCCTCGGCACTCTTCTGTCTCACTGCCCTGGTTCCAGAGGCTGGAATGGGATTTTTCCTCTTGTTGGTAGACTTAATTGCCTTTCCTGCTGTTCCTTTTCTGCTCTTCAGTCTGTCAGCTATCCCAGTGGAGCTTGTGACCTGGACATCCTCCTCTGCAGGATCGTCCGAGTCTGTCACGTTCTCAACCAATTGGGAGGGACCCTCCAACGCTGCTAGTGGGGGTGATGTGGCAATAGGCTCTGGTTGCGAAGTGTCTACATCATTGTTGTTGACAGATGTGGAAGGTGATCCAATACCGTAGGACTCTTCGGCCTTCTCGGCGGGCATGAAGCTCAAGTCTTCATCAAGATCTTGGTACATGAAGTTCCTGAATGACATTTCTGCAAAAAAGAAACAAGAAAAAATAAATATCAGTGCTACATTGGCCCTACTTAAATAAAAGTAGAAAAACATACTTTGTCCATGGTAAATGATAACAGGCTTGTTGGGAGACCCCTCCCAGCTCTGGGCAATCCCAGCCATATACAAGATGGGCTCGAGAAACACTTGCACATCTACAGGATATCTAGCCAAACGCTGATATCATGGATCCTTTCGCACCTCATATGGCAAGGGGTCATTGTATCGTTTTGCATCAAACATGTACTCCTTACTCAACAACTCTGGATAGTTGGGTGGGATAATAGCGTCTTGCACATAAAAAAAAACTGCCCTTCCAAGCTGTTATATTGGTATACACCCTCGCAAACAGATTTGGCACATCCCCCTCAGGTCTTTTAGCCAAGGTTAACCAGTTACCCCCGGGATACAAATTCAAAAAACCCCTTAAAACCTTCAGAGTTGGTTCATAGCCATACGCTTTACACATTACTATGAATGTGGTCAGTTTGGCTAAACCAAACGGGTTGAACCTACAGATATGCACCTTGTCTGTTGGGTCTATTATAGATTTGATAATACAAAACAAGAAGAATGAAACATGAAGGACTAAAAGTGACAAGAAGGGAAACTACAAAAAGATGGAGGATTTAGAAGATTCTAGAAGATATGCTTAAAAGAATATTTAGTTTCCTAATTGTAATATAATTCCTCTTGTAAACCCTAGATGTCTCTAGTATATAAAGAGACATAGGGTCATTAGTTTTAGTACGTACGTACAAGATGTATTCGTCTAAAAGTGTGTGGGGGGGGGGGAACCTAGGCGTAGGGAAAACGCCTAGGGTTTATTTAGTTAGTGTTAAGATCAAGTCTTTGATCTTTATTATAGTTAGTTAGTTAGTTTATGATAATAAAAAACCTTGTTCATAATAATGTTGATTCTATGTTTGAATATTCCGCTTTCATTATTATGTGTTCCTAGATATAATATTAGACCTCGTCTAAGAGCTATCAACGATCTTCACATGTGGTATCAGAGCCTGGGGCTCGTGATATCTAGGGATCTACAAGGTTTTCTTGAAGAAGAAGGAAGAAAACTTTGAAGCTGTCAAAAATTCGTAATACTTCTGCAGCACTGTTTTCTAGAAGGCATAACTTTTTATTGAACCGTTGGATCGGGCTCAAATTCGAACTGGAGCTTCTTGGTATATCTATCTTTAATCTCACTAAAGGGATTGTCAATTAGAGTTCTCAATCAAAAGATATAAGCAGTCGAAGTCTGCTGCAGAAAATTCCGTAAGGCTTCTGCAGGACTGTTTTGAAACGATCATAACTTTTTCGTTAACCGTTGGATCGTGACGAAATTTTGGGTGGATGTTCTCTATATATCAATCTAACTTTCCACCGAAGGGATCTTCCATCTGAGCTTTTATGTAAAAGTACTGCTGTGTATTTTCAAAGTACTGCTGTGCGTTATTGGTTCCCTACAAGCAAAGTACTGCTTGGACACGAAAGTACTTCTTGGAATTCGAAAGTACTGCTCTTGGACACGAAATTACTGCTCATTAGGATGAAAGTACTGCTCTTGAATTAAAGTACTACTCATTGGATGCAAAGTACTGCTTGGAGTTTTTAAAGTACTGCTGTTTGATGAAAATATTGCTGTTTGATGAAAGTACTGGTGAATTGGTTATTGATTGAAGGTACTGATATTTATATGAACCAGTAAGGTTATTTTGTTCAAAGTTTTGTTTATGTTCAAAGTACTGCTTCTTTTTAAAGTACTGCTTAAGGTACTGATTCTTCTCAAAGTACTGCTCAAGGCTTTTGCATGGCAAAACTTATTTGGATTGGCAGTCTAATGGTTTATTACGAGGAGATTTGGAGTTAAGGGGAAGTCAAGCATGATGATTGTTATGATTTTTGGACGACACACACACAGGTTATTGTTCACACACACAAGGAGTTTGGTGATTTGTTCTTAAAGGATTCAAAAAGGCTCGTATTTGATTCTTATGGATTAATTGATTACGAAGAAGGTTGAATATCATTTATTTGATGTTGTAGTTGAGTTTCACAGGTTTGTGTTCTTATCATATAGCTTGGTGAATCTAGCAATGTGTGATTTTTCTTATGATGCTCTATGCACACATTGGCTATCACTTAAAGGAGTTACATTGTAGTGCTCAGTGTCTCATACTAGTTGAGGATTCTTGTCAAGGGATTGCGGTCTACTTATATTTGGTTCGTATAAGTTTGGAGTTCCGTGGATAGTACAAGATTTAAGACACAAGTTTGGGAAATTCTACTTCTTCATCAAATTCGTTATACTCGGTTTTCTTAACAAGTAATCATTACATAAAGCCTACAGATTTGAAGAATCAAGAAGATGGTTAACATATGGGTTTCAGGGGAATCTTATTGTTAAATGTTTAATCATCTACATGCATCACTCAAGGGGAAGTGTTTGATTTTTACTACTGTTGATCATTATTACTACTGCTAGTTGGAGTTTTCTACTGTTTTGGATCCATTTTTCTTATGGTGCGTAATGGTGGGCAATTTGAAGCATTGGAAGTCTTAGATTGGAAGTATGATATTGGTTCGTGGTGGTCAAGATCATTATTTGCATACGTTCTCTATTTGTTGATAACAAAAAGGGGAAGAGATGTTTGAGTGACATGTTTAAGTCAAGGGGAAGATTGTTTCATTCATGGTGAGATTTAATTATCTCAACTTCTGCTACTTCATCTAGGGAAGTTTGTACAAGAATCGTGTTTGTTTTGTCATCATCAAATAGGGGAAGATTGTTGGGTCTATTATAGATTTGATAATACAAAACAAGAAGAATGAAACATGAAGGACTAAAAGTGACAAGAAGGGAAACTACAAAAAGATGGAGGATTTAGAAGATTCTAGAAGATATGCTTAAAAGAATATTTAGTTTCCTAATTGTAATATAATTCCTCTTGTAAACCCTAGATGTCTCTAGTATATAAAGAGACATAGGGTCATTAGTTTTAGTACGTACGTACAAGATGTAGTCGTCTAAAAGTGTGTGTGTGTGGGAACCTAGGCGTAGGGAAAACGCCTAGGGTTTATTTAGTTAGTGTTAAGATCAAGTCTTTGATTTTTATTATAGTTAGTTAGTTAGTTTATGATAATAAAAAACCTTGTTCATAATGATGTTGATTCTATGTTTGAATATTCCGCTTTCATTATTATGTGTTCCTAGATATAATATTAGACCTCGTCTAAGAGTTACAACGATTTTCACATGTGGTATCAGAGCCTGGGGCTCGTGATATCTAGGGATCTACAAGGTTTTCTTGAAGAAGAAGGAAGAAAACTTTGAAGCTGTCAAAAATTCGTAATACTTCTGCAGGCACTGTTTTCTAGAAGGCATAACTTTTTATTGAACCGTTGGATCGGGCTCAAATTCGAACTGGAGCTTCTTGGTATATCTATCTTTAATCTCACTAAAGGGATTGTCAATTAGAGTTCTCAATCAAAAGATATAAGCAGTCGAAGTCTGCTGCAGAAAATTCCGTAAGGCTTCTGCAGGACTGTTTTGAAACGATCATAACTTTTTCGTTAACCGTTGGATCGTGACGAAATTTTGGGTGGATGTTCTCTATATATCAATCTAACTTTCCACCGAAGGGATCTTCCATCTGAGCTTTTATGTAAAAGTACTTGCTGTGTATTTCAAAGTACTGCTGTGCGTTATTGGTTCCCTACAAGCAAAGTACTGCTTGGACACGAAAGTACTTCTTGGAATTCGAAAGTACTGCTCTTGGACACGAAATTACTGCTCATTAGGATGAAAGTACTGCTCTTGAATTAAAGTACTACTCATTGGATGCAAAGTACTGCTTGGAGTTTTTAAAGTACTGCTGTTTGATGAAAATATTGCTGTTTGATGAAAGTACTGGTGAATTGGTTATTGATTGAAGGTACTGATATTTATATGAACCAGTAAGGTTATTTTGTTCAAAGTTTTGTTTATGTTCAAAGTACTGCTTCTTTTTAAAGTACTGCTTAAGGTACTGATTCTTCTCAAGTACTGCTCAAGGCTTTTGCATGGCAAAACTTATTTGGATTGGCAGTCTAATGGTTTATTACGAGGAGATTTGGAGTTAAGGGGAAGTCAAGCATGATGATTGTTATGATTTTTGGACGACACACACACAGGTTATTGTTCACACACACAAGGAGTTTGGTGATTTGTTCTTAAAGGATTCAAAAAGGCTCGTATTTGATTCTTATGGATTAATTGATTACGAAGAAGGTTGAATATCATTTATTTGATGTTGTAGTTGAGTTTCACAGGTTTGTGTTCTTATCATATAGCTTGGTGAATCTAGCAATGTGTGATTTTTCTTATGATGCTCTATGCACACATTGGCTATCACTTAAAGGAGTTACATTGTAGTGCTCAGTGTCTCATACTAGTTGAGGATTCTTGTCAAGGGATTGCGGTCTACTTATATTTGGTTCGTATAAGTTTGGAGTTCCGTGGATAGTACAAGATTTAAGACACAAGTTTGGGAAATTCTACTTCTTCATCAAATTCGTTATACTCGGTTTTCTTAACAAGTAATCATTACATAAAGCCTACAGATTTGAAGAATCAAGAAGATGGTTAACATATGGGTTTCAGGGGAATCTTATTGTTAAATGTTTAATCATCTACATGCATCACTCAAGGGGAAGTGTTTGATTTTTACTACTGTTGATCATTATTACTACTGCTAGTTGGAGTTTTCTACTGTTTTGGATCCATTTTTCTTATGGTGCGTAATGGTGGGCAATTTGAAGCATTGGAAGTCTTAGATTGGAAGTATGATATTGGTTCGTGGTGGTCAAGATCATTATTTGCATACGTTCTCTATTTGTTGATAACAAAAAGGGGAAGAGATGTTTGAGTGACATGTTTAAGTCAAGGGGAAGATTGTTTCATTCATGGTGAGATTTAATTATCTCAACTTCTGCTACTTCATCTAGGGAAGTTTGTACAAGAATCGTGTTTGTTTTGTCATCATCAAATAGGGGAAGATTGTTGGGTCTATTATAGATTTGATAATACAAAACAAGAAGAATGAAACATGAAGGACTAAAAGTGACAAGAAGGGAAACTACAAAAAGATGGAGGATTTAGAAGATTCTAGAAGATATGCTTAAAAGAATATTTAGTTTCCTAATTGTAATATAATTCCTCTTGTAAACCCTAGATGTCTCTAGTATATAAAGAGACATAGGGTCATTAGTTTTAGTACGTACGTACAAGATGTAGTCGTCTAAAAGTGTGTGTGTGTGGGAACCTAGGCGTAGGGAAAACGCCTAGGGTTTATTTAGTTAGTGTTAAGATCAAGTCTTTGATTTTTATTATAGTTAGTTAGTTAGTTTATGATAATAAAAAACCTTGTTCATAATGATGTTGATTCTATGTTTGAATATTCCGCTTTCATTATTATGTGTTCCTAGATATAATATTAGACCTCGTCTAAGAGTTACAACGATTTTCACATTGACATATTGCATTAACTCTGAAATAAGCGGGTGAAGGGGAATCCTAAGTTCGAATGGCTAAAGGCATGAGTGTATAACCCTACGAAACCTTTTGGAGCATCAAAGATACCTTGGTTAGACTTGGGCAACATGATTTTAAACTCTAGTGTGATCGGGTAATCAGCTAGATGATCGTGTAAGTCTTTTGCAGTTAAAGTACATTTTTGCTGTTTAATAATGAACTTTGAATCCATGCTTATTTTAAACTACAAGTAAAGAGTAGTATTTACCTTTGGTTTCGGAGATGGTGTGCGATCAAAGAGTTAACTGTGTGAAAAAGAAGACGGAGAGAGTAAAAAAAATTTAGGGTTCCAACTAATTCTCTTTAAATACTCTTTTTTCTACCGTTTTTCACCGCACACGTGTCCCATGGTTTAACTCTTATCCGGACTTCAAAGGCTTTTTAAATTCAAATAAGTTTTTGGTCAACCGGATAACTTGGTATTTGTGATTACTGTAGCGGGTAGATAGAGAGTTTAGGTGGCATTAAATGCACAGGTTAGGCGCCTAATAGTCCTGTACGCAATACGCTTCGCAGCAAGAGGGTAATTTTATTCGCAGGATGAAGTCGAAAACAATACCTCTTTGTTCATATGCATCACTTTCGACTGGGGGGCTTGATGATGTACCCTCTGAACAGCTCGAAGGACACTCCTTCGATACGTGTCGAAGCCCTTCTCAACGAAGGCCCAAGTTAGGTTTCTAATATATTCGTAGGCATCAAACCATTCGTAAGCACGAAGGTTACCTACGGGGAATTCGCCATTCGAAGCCCTAGTCCCTTCGGGGTATGGTTGACGAAGGAGTAACGAATAGGAGAACCTCCTGACTTGGTCAAACCCATGATCTCCCTCTCATTCCTGGCTTCCCTGCCAAGTTTGAGAACGTGGGTCACTAAGCCCTAGCGGTTACCCACAAACATGGGACGCCCCCATGTTCTCCGACATTTACGCAGAAGTGCCCCTAACCCTATTTCTTCCACAATAAATAGGTTGGACGGGCAATGGATTATGGTAAGCTCATTTCACACTCATCTCTTTACTTACACACATTTATACAACCATAACTCATACTTACTCTCACGCCGGAGGTGGTTCACAGGGTCCAACCCCTGCGTAATCACTTAACGTAGTGTCTTCGTATTTCTTATTCTCAGGTGAAAGACAATCTTGGCTGGAACATACACCCCTCATACCTTTGATCATCATCGAAGCCTGGTAGTGCAATTTATTGTACAATCAGTTTCCTTTTCGAGGTTATGATGAATTGGGGTTCCTTAGGTAAATGTGAGATGGCCCGTATCTTGGCATGGCGACAGGCAGCTATTGCAGCCATGGCGGGTCTATCCTCTTTGCAACAAGGTTCACCCATCTGAGCCATTTGTCCAGCAAAGTTCCAGCTATTGTCATGAAACTGATTCTGGCCTCCTCGCTGTTAACTTCCATCAGCTGCGCCCACCACAGAATAAAACTTCTTAACATGTTACTTTGGTATTTGTTTGATGTTGCAACTCATACAAGTGTGATCTTTAGGCTGTTTGGCGTATGTTGCGTTTAGCTTTTATTGGGTGTTTTGTTAGCTGTATCGATTGTGCCTTTCTTATATTTAGACGTCACAGTGGTTAGATGTTCTTGCCAATATTACTTATGCTTACATTTTGGGCCAGTAAATGAGGTGCACAGTTTTATTTTGGGTTTAAGGTTAGAGTTATATGCAGTTGAATGCTACCATTCTTAAATGTTGTTCGGCCTTTTTTTTTGGGCGTGCGTCCCAGGCTTTTACTGCATTAAAAACCCATCATGGCAAAGGTTGGTTCATTTTTTTTGCTCATTCTTGATGTTCTTATACTTATTGTAATGTTTGCCGTGCAAACATCCAAATGCTGATGTTGGATGTTTTTTTGTGGGTGTTGTGGACAAGCGACACGTGCAGGTTACGGGAAGCTACATAGATTCAGACGAAGGTCGGTCTGCAGCACCTGGTGTCGACCGGCGGAAGGTGCATTGATGTGCTTTGTTTTTGCACAATGCTTTACTGTCGATCAATGAGATTCTCATCATATTTTTTAAACTATGCCATGCTCAGCTGTACATGATAGCAGATGTTCATAGCAAACTCGGAAAAGAGCAACTATGGCTAGCTGGTGAGTTTATCCCAGTAATGTGGGGCCGATGAGGTATGACTATAGTATATATTATGTTTCCTATTTTGGTTTGCATTGCTCTACCCTTTGCATTTAAACTGCATGTTCAACTGTCATAATTTTCAAACCATTAATATTTAGCTTTGCTCCTCATACACTATCAATAAACTTATTATAACAGGCTGCGTATTGCACTGCAAGTGGAACCAACCACTTATGGAACAAGCCCACTGGAGCCAGCCACTTATGGAACAAGGCCAAGTGTCACGAGATAGGTTTAAAAGTACATGTCTGCGGCGCCATGATAGCAACGCAACCAGCTACGACATATAGCAAAAACAGGTATGTTCAAGCAAGATTAATATAGCAACATAAAAGTTTAATGCACTGGCTTCTGAAACATAAAAAAAAGATAAATTGTTCAAAGACAAAAAAACATAACCATTATCCAGTCTTGGTAAACACATACTAGCGATCCTAGCCATTCACACCATCGCTTAAACCCAAAAAACACTTCAAAAACACCAAAATAAAGGATGTCAGTACACCATCCCTTTCAACTTCTTGATAAATGACAAAAGCTTCTGTGCTCACTTTTGCTTCTTCATCACATTGACCATGATTGCTGCAGCTTCGCTTAAATCTTCAGTTTGCAACTTATTCAGCTCTGTGATACTTTGCACAGAAGAATCAAACGGATACAAGAGCTCCAAGTCTCCAATCACATAGTCCCGCTCAGCCACGCGAGCCCTAATGTCTTGGGCCTTTTTCATCAGTTCTCCTTCATCCACCATAGTCATGGTCACCTCTCTTTCGAATCGAACAACCATCATATCCCTCACAAAGCTAGACCCAGCAGCTGCAGCAAGCTCTTTGCAAAAAGGCATTGGTGTCTTCATAATTTTTTTTCTCTGTTTTTTTATTTGAGGTTTAGGGCAGATTTTCTTTGTTATGTGTTTTTTGCTTGCTATGTATGTCTTTTAAAGGGCAAATTAGGGGTGGGTTATTATTGCTATGATGTCATAATACATGACTTATTAGACTTTTGATTTGACTGCGAATATACAGCCTCCAAATGCAATGGAAAGTAATTATGGGTTTTGCTTCCCCATAAGCAGCCATCAATTAGCTAACTTTTGGCATACTTAGCCTTCTTTCCCAAATGCACTACTACAAAAAATGAAATTGATCTTATGAAGAAAAAAAATGTGAACAAAAAACCAGATTAAAAAAATTATATTTATAGATATAAAATTAGGGGAAAAAAGGCTAAAAACTAAAAGCATAAAGGTTACAAAATTAAACCATTGTAGGTAGACAGTAAAAACTAATATATCTTAAATGCAAGACACTCAAACAGGTTCACATCATTTGCTTGCTTGCAATTGTTGATTGAATGGCACGTCAAACCTAGGATCGTTTGTGAAATTTACAGATCATCCTAGATCTGGCATGCCATTCAATTAACAAACCTACATTGAAGGTGGACAAACAGTCTATAGTTGGCTGTTTGATATGTATCATTACATCACAGCTTTCACGTATGAATATATACTGTGTCATATGGATAACAGTTTATACTCGCTTTTTCATTGCAGGAAGACGGTGAAAACAAAAGGAAAAGTGGCATTTGCAGCAGTATGTATTGGATCAGCAGTTTAACATAGTAAGTAAATTATGATACATACCATTATCCTATAATTTACAAAAGTGGTGATGATTAGCTGTTGATGAGTGTGCAATTGTTTTATCATCACATGTTAAGTTTCTTTGGGTATTTTTTTAGTGATTGTGTACTCCTTTTTTTTAGATTCAGAGACACACTATCCGGTGTACTATGAATGTCAATGAATGGTCATCAATCAAGGCCAGTCACATTGGTTCTGAAGCTGAGGCTGCTCAGATTTTTGAGGTACCTGAGGATGCTCGCGTTGGGATGCCTCTTGCACATAGGTTGGCTCATCACATAGCAAGATTTTTTGCTGCTGCGGTGAGTGATCTATCTTGAAAATCTGTTCATCCTACTAACCATGGTCGATGAGTGCATTCTCATGCTTCTTTATTGATATTAAATCGAATCAGTAAAACCATCTTTACTAATAAATGTTTATCCTCACCTTATTCTCACTAACCTTCTACATATATAATTTACAACACATATAAGTCTTGCAATCATCAAAAAAAATACAAAATTTATACTAAGAAAATATTTAATATCCCATAAAAGAAACTCGACAACTGCCTCCACACATTATCCAAATAAAACACAACTGAGTCAACCATATCATTGCTTTTCTCCATCACATAACAAGACAGATATCAAAAAAATTATTGAAGCACAAACAAACATAACTTTTATTCATATTCGACATAAGTTACAGGCATACCAGCACAGATTAACAGCACCCTGTTAATCTAACACATAACACCATATCATTAAACATAAACACCATCAGACAAGCCATCATACAGACACACAAGATGATACCCTAATCATGCAACTCCATTGTAAACACATGGCGGCTTTTCTCAATACGCGCTTCCCTAGCCAAATCAAGGACCTGAATCAGTGCAGCAAGAATCTGATGGTCCCTGTCATGTGCCTCCTCCAAGCATTGAAGACCGTCATTTACAACATCATCATAAGGATTGAACCTGCGTCCCTGCTCCAGCAGTTCAGTCCTCCTCTCAAGGCGACGGCGAACATCGTCAAATTTCTCTCCAAGCAGCATGATGAACCCCTCATTCTCACCTTGCTCCTGTATAAACAGGAACTTAAAGGCATGATGGAGTTCATCAGAACCACATGCTTCTTTGAGCTGATCAAAGTTTAGGGTGTGCACCATTTTCTTAAAAGATTTTCAAAAAAACTCACAAGGTACAAAGGCAGTTATGTGAAGCCAGAAAAAACCCACCTTATATAGGGGGAAAAACTGTAGCACTAAGTTAGTGTAACCTAACTAATACAGTATATCATTACTTATCATTCCAATGATAGATTCTCAAACAAGGCAACACAGAACCTAGAATGACCTAAAAGTATCTTTAAATGGTTCATGAACCAACCACTAATCTC
Source organism: Chrysanthemum seticuspe (assembly GCA_019973895.1). Classification (NCBI taxonomy): domain Eukaryota; kingdom Viridiplantae; phylum Streptophyta; class Magnoliopsida; order Asterales; family Asteraceae; genus Chrysanthemum; species Chrysanthemum seticuspe. The sequence continues at coordinate 272,916,573 of BPTQ01000004.1, forward strand.
AAATTTCAGCACTGCACACTAAACTGCAGCCTGTGTGTTGTCTACTTTAATCACTTTATCTGAACAGATTCTCTTCATGAACAAGCCACTAATCTAAAATTTCATTTATAAAGAACTTTTCCACCAAACATTGGCTCACCAGACAATAATCTAAAACAAATTGTGCCATGAATTCCAGCAAGGGAAAAGGTTTATTGCTTTTATTTCTATCTTTATATCCAAAGAGCACATCCTAACTTTTATTTTTTCCTTTTATCTGCAGAAACCATATGCATTTCAAGCAGCCAATCAAGCTCAGAAGGCCCTGACTTTCCTATGGCATGGGAAGGCTACTTTCCAGTTGGTTACTCCGGGTCAAACTCTAAAAATGAAGATGCTAGGAGGATTAAAGTTCCAAAACAGCCTGCCGAAAAAAAGCCTAATGTCATGGATAAAACTCCAAAACAGATTGCTAAAGAAGCTTTTAATGCCAGGATCAAGGTTCTTGGCCTTCCCAATACCCATTTTTGTGAAAAGATAGGTATTAAACCATTTGCCAGGGATGCGTTGAAAGGGAAGGGTAAAAAGAAGTAGGAGTTAGTCATGAATTATGTATGTTAGTCGTTTCTGTATGGCGTCAATGCCTTTGAATAAAACTGTTGTGAACTTATCTATGATGGTGTAGGCCATCATTCTGTCATGTGTGCTGCACAGATGCACTTATGCAGTTTGTTGGTATAAAAACTATCATGCTTATACTTGTTTATTGCACTTTCAGCCAATGTCCAGTAGTATTCGTTATCATGTGTTGGGAATACTTTGAAGAAAGTCAGCTGATCTGCATGTTCTCAAGGCAACCCATGATGGTTTCAGCCACGGTTTTTTTTTCTTAACATGTTCCTTTGGTGTCTGTTACAAACTGCAACTGCTATAAGTATAACTATCCTTTGCAAAGTATCTCGCAAACTATCTCCGGATCAAAATATTGGCAAATAATCTCCCACATTGGTCCCAAATATACAAAAGAAAAACACATATTATGCATTTACTTTAAACCTATTATGTGTAATCTCATCTTTAGGAAAACATGTCGCGGCAACGCGCGGCATCTCTACCTCGTAATAAACTATACCTAAGGGCTTGTTTGTTTATTTTTTTTAAGAGGGTGTTTGGGATTGAGTTTTGGTGCAGATTATTTGATGGGGTATGCTACATCCGCATAAAATTCTCACAAAAAAACTTTCACTTGTTGACGTGTCAGCGAGTGATTGGCTTTTAGTGGGATGTGGATCCCACAAACAACCAATCGCCCGCTGACACATCAGCGAGTGAGAGTTTTTTGTGGGGATTTTATGTGGATGTAGCAAAATCCTTATTTAATTATCGCGTTTTGAAAAAATTATTCATTTAAAGTGTTTGGCAAAGATATATTGATAATTGATTTTTTGCGTTTGTGTGCCATCAAAACGTTATTTTGTGACAGCAGGCAGAGACATGCTTTTGTGAAATGCAATTCTCTCTTGATGGCATTATTACAAAGTTGCCCCTCTTATATCACCTTTATTTAATTCTATGTTAGTGCAGATGTCTATTTTAGTCATTTTGCATGTTAAGTCATAGATAATTTTATTTGCCAAACACTTGAAAACCTGTAATACAACATAATTAAAACTAAATACTATATTTCAAAATCACGTTTAACAATAGTTGATTATCAGATTATCTATTTTCAATAATCAACCTCAAACACTTTTAAATCATCTTTAAATAAGAGATGACTTAATGTAAAAACTCTCTAATTTATCACTTTTTATTTAAGACATTGTCCCTACTTTTGTGCTTGTATACCGCTTTAAGTTTTGACACGATTGTGTAGCTCGGCAGAACAATTAATCACGAGGCAAATAACTATAAAGGCAAAAGTTCAATATAGATCTCAAATTTACCATAGATCCAATCAACCAATAATAACCATTCATTTTTTTATTAAAATAAACTTTCACCCTTTTTTTAAAAATTAAATATCTCGCAAACCGTTAATTGTTACGCGATAAAAATCATACCATCACGACAAGAATTAAATTATCTTTCTATAAATATGCACTATTATATATTTTTAACGATTTTTTTTCAAAATTTCGGACCAGAAAAATCATATATGATTTGTGAAAATCATATATGATTCGATTTTTAAAAATCATAAATCATATATGATTTTTCTGTGCGGAATTTTTGAAAAAAAAATGTTCGTCGAAAATATAGAAAAGTGCATATTTATAGAAAGATGATTTAATTCTCGTCGCGATGGTGTATTTTTTATAGTTTGAAGATTTACCGTTTGTCAGATATGTTGTTTTCAAAAAAAATGTGAAAAATGATTTTTTTATTAACTTTGATAAAAAATGAATGGCTAAGATTGATTTATTGGATCTATGATAAATATGAGATGTATGACTATAAATAGGTTCATGTTTTTGGTCATCTTGTTTTTGGCGATGACTAACAGCCAAAAATATATACTCATATCTGAAGCACGAAAACATTGATGTAAAATCAAATTAGTACATATTAATAATGCTAATTAAAATCATTTCCGACCTAAATCTAATAAACACAACTTTTAATTCTCAAAGTCGAAAACTTGGTTTTTGGTTTTCTTTTTATGGTTTTGGGTTCTGTAAGTGTAAAACTCGACCTAGAACCGCCCAAATGCCCACATGGCCATCAAATGCTTCTTCTCTTAACCTTCGCCAACCTAACCTTGACTCTTAATTGTATCTCTCTCTTCGGGCCAAGATCAAAGTCAATTAGTAAATTAGTCGAACATCTGGTCCTTGTTAATCGACTAATCATCCGTCTTGTAAGGTTCGCCAATAGAAAGTTAACACGTTACATAACTCATTGACTCGAAAAGTTGTTAGCCATTTTGTACCAACAAATATATCATGCTTGTTTTTTCACAACAATATGAAACCACCAAAATTTTGGTGGAAACATTGTAAACTTTGTTACATAGTCGTCCAAGTTTTTGTAAGTTTTAATAATCATTTCAAGAGTCAAAGACTATACATTTTTAACTCTATTTAATTGATTGTTTTGTTTGATTTGAGAAAAAAAGTTAAAAGAAGGTTCGATCAGCAAACAGCATGGAAGGAACGTGTTACCAGTAAGAAAGCGCGTGTCATGCTCAGGCTCCACATACTGGCCTTCATTAACGAATAAATAATGTCTTTAACTTTCATTAATTTGCATACGTGTTATACTTATTTGGGTTTTAATAAACTTGTATACTCTTTATAACGAGTGTGGAAACCCGCGCGATGCAGCGGGATTGGCTTTAAAGGACTTATTTTGTAGCGACACTTAAAATTCAGGGCTGTTTTTGCCAAGTTGTAAAACTTTACATTTAATGTTTGGACTAACTTTGCAACGACACACAAACCTTAGGGACCGTTTTTGCCAAGCTGTGAAACTTTGCAATTAATGTTGAGGACTTAAGTTGCAACGACACACGAACCTCAAGGACCATTCTTGCCAACTTGCGGAAGTTACCAATTAATGTTTGGACACGTGTCGTGTGGAGATCGAATCCCCGCTTTTTAGTTAATATAGATAATTATATCATAGAATTCATTTATTCTACATTAACTGAAACAAAAAAATGCAATAATTAACTTAAAAATCTGATTTAACAAATTGTTTGTTAAAATTTTCTATTTAATTAACTAACAGGGTACAGGGTACCCTGTGACTATATTTTATGATAATCTAATGTTATGCGGTCATACTTTTATTAAACAATTAAATTGCAAATAACAATAACTTATGACCGTGGAAATAATTCATCTCTTGTTAACCGAAGCTAATACAAACAAAATCTTGATTCTTTCCTTCAGCACAATCACCCATCGTCAATTTTGGAGTCGACCGACCCAGTTCGACCTTCATGTTGCAATGGTGGCGACTTGGTCGGCGCAGCGGCGACCGAACCAGTCGACCGACCACTACGGGCAGCCTAATGGCTTTATTTTTAAATGCTTGGCTTAGTAGTTTGATTAGATTGTACATTGTGGTTAAATTGTTGTATATTTTAGTGAATGGGTAAATTAAATGTGTATTAATTGTTTGTGTTGAATAGTGTTTTTTAGTTGTATTTGTGGTTCAAATAGTTTGTACATTGTGTTTTATAAATTATACTTTTTATCAAATAGGTGTTTTAAATATGACATTAATTACAAATGTTGACCAGTCAATATGTGTAGGTGTTTATGCATAAAGTAATTGTACATATAGCTTAAGTAGTTGTATTTGCTTAAAATCTATATATGAAAATCTTAAAAAATTAGAAGAGAGATGGTCATCCCTCTATTATAAGTAGTATAGATAGATGATTTAGTGCAGACACTTTTAGTTTTATATTTTTAATACTTAATATTTTCAGTAATCTTTCTTTATTAAGCCGCAAACAAATAGTTTTATATGACTTAATGAATTCAGTTTTATTCGTATTAAGTGAATTAAGTCGAATTCAAGCACCACCTAAATATTTTATTTTTATTACCTTCTAACATGCGTCAAGTAAGCAAATGTTTGTAAAACCCGATTTATCTCAAGAAAATTTAATGGTGTGTTTATATGAATTTAGATGTAACAAAAATTGCATTCATCATCGCTACTTTAGCGTCACATCAACTTTTCACTCATTCATCAAATTCACCAACAAATAATCGCTGAAATGAACACCAAATCAACCGCACAAACATACCATGTTTCAAACATAAACATAACTCACAACACCACTCACACACATAACAACTCTGTTGCAAAAATCGGTCTAGGCGGCCGATTAATCGCCGATTAATCGCTAGGCGGTGATTAGCCGTTCCGATTTTCATTAATCGGCCTTATTAATCGGTTACTGACAAAAATCGGATTAATCGGCCTAGGCGGCCGATTAATCGGCCAAATCAGAGAAAATCGGATAAATCGGAAAAATCAGTTACGTGTAAAAATCGGCAAAATCGGAAAAAATTTGGCAAAATCGGAAAAAATCGGCCAAATCGAAAAAAAATCGGCTAGATCGGCCAAGTCGGGCATATAGTTTCAAAATTTTATAATTTTATATATAAAAAATCCAATCCGATTAATCCCCGATTAATCCCCGCCTAACCGATTAATCGCTAGGCCCTACCCGGCCGCCCAGCTACCGCCTAGCGATTTTTGAAACCTTGCATAACAACAACATTTTTTTTGTTCGGTCGTCTGGACCACCAAACCACCTTCACTTTTGCCCTTGACGCATGCTTGGTTCACCCAAGGTTAATGTGTCACAACTTATTACAGGTAGAAAGAGCTCTTATTACATTTAGTATAAGGAAAGTACTATTTTCTTAATATCTATTCTCAAATTAATTATTATTAGTTTCAAATTCTCACTTTTTGGTTTATATCTTGATATTATTTTACTTTTAACCATTTTCTTTGTATACTTACCTCTTAATAGTTATCAAATTTATCATTTAACATTGTTTTAATCCCGTCGCAACTTGAGGGTAATGGAAACCTTGTTTTAAAGCGTTCAGTATAATTTGATTAAAAAATTTGAATTTTGTTGACCTCGTGTCAAAATTGAGCTAACTTATTTGCCAATATAAGTTAAAATTGGCCACTCAATTAATCAAAAATTGTAGTTAATAATGTAAAAGAAAAGAAAAGAACGAAATCACATGCGTCTAAATAGTAAATAAAAAAACTTAGAGAAACGGGAAGTTATAGAACTTTAGTTGTTTCTCATTGATTAATATAATTTACAATCAAGTCCAAAATTTTAACAGAAAAAATCATGTATTAAGTGTAAAAGTATTTTCATTAAAAAATAATAATAATAATTATAAATATTTTCCCCATACAAAGAAAGTTTAATGTACAAGTGTAATTATTTATCTTAACTATTTATAAAGGAAAAATGTTTTTTTCTAAAGTTAAAAGAACTTAAAAGCGTAACGCGTTATAACTAAAATATCATTTAATTTTAACGTGTTAATATTAATGGTTTTAAATTTTAAATATCTTACCAAAAATAGTTTACTTATGTTTAAAAATAAAGTTGTTTTATGTTGTTAGGACTATGTACGATTAAAAAAAATTGCCTTTATTTCATGTTTCACTTATATTTTAAATCTTATTGATACATTTTAATATTTTGTTCTTTTTGTTGAATCATCAAATGCTACAACATTTTTCAATTTAATTTTGATTATTTTACGTTTATGCATAAACGTTAGACAAAAAACTTAATTAAAAGTATCGTAACCATAACCATCTGCCGAATAAATTTTCGTTGCTATACGTTGACTCGCCTAGTATGATTAAATGTGTTTTTCTCTTTTTATATTTAATTTTGAGCGGATGTTAAATTGACACAAAAAAGATGACTAAAAAATGATGGGTAATTAACATAAACAGATCATTTTTCTTACCTAATTAAAATTATGGGTTCTCACTGGTTAGAGCATCAATAATGATGGGTTAATGAAAAGCTTTATTAAAAAATGAAGAGTTCCAAAAAATTTGAACCATAGTGGATACAAGTTTTATGCTTAGATAGCTTGAAAATATCTAGAAATATGAAGTCGTTCAAAGCTTTTTTACAATTAATGTACGACACATTATAAACCTTTCAAAAAGTTCATAAATAGTGTAATTAGGTTTAGGGAGTTGTTATGAATAACTCTTAGCCATCTTTTAACCTCTTTGTGTCACTTTTTACTCCTTTACCGTATAAGTCAATATTTTATCAGTTTATGTTTTTTATTTTTATTTTTTTTATCAGTTTTGATTTCGTATTTCTTGTAAACTTTATATTTTATGTTATATACTTTTTGTTTCGTAGTTTTATATTAAAAACAAAACTATAAAAATAAAAATAATAGAAAAATAAAAAGTATTATAATTATTTTAGAGGTACCGATAACCCTACCATAAATTTAAAAAATCAAAAGTTTATAGCTTGATCATATAACATCACATAACAACTTTATAAACCTCTTAAAAGCTCGACTATTATTAATGGCCACTCAAGTTTAATTATTGTCTCTTTAAAGTAACTCAAACTTTATTTTCACTACATAAATCATTCAAGTTTAAATATTGTTCTAAAATTGTGAAAATTTTGAACATTTATATAATAAAAGGATTCGAAATTTTTAAAATTTGCTATTATTTTGTAGTATATAAAATTAGTGAGGAGAAATTAAATTTAGGGGGTTAGTTATTATTTAATGTACAAGTGATTGATGCATATCAAAACACATTAAAAACAACTCTAAAAGATAATTTTGTACCAATTTCCTTATGAAAGTCATTAAAGTTTGATAATATTAAAAATTGAGTGGTTTTTGTAGTTGAAAAAAACTTTGAGAGACTTTAGTGAAACAATTTTGAAACTTAAGTGGTTTTTATAGTTGAAATAAATTATGAGGGACTTTAATGAAACAATAATGAAATTTAATTACTACTTAGTGACATTTTCCTTTATTAATGCTCTCATACTTTGAATATATATTAATTACTTCATCTTTAAAATTTTAAATAAAATACGAGTAACCAGTTAAAATTACTATTTTTGTAAACAATTGGATCTGTAATCAAAATCGTTAATTGTCATGGCAGTAGTATCAAAAGGATTGTGCTGATTTGGTGACGTTACAACTTTTTAATGCGAGTATCAACGAGTAAAAAAATAGTTATAATAGAAAAACACAAAGGTATTGACTGTTGACCTTGTGGATCGCGTGACGACAAGCTCGTGGCCAACACACACAGTATTAATTGACTTGTCAAATGAAGAACGAATCCAATCGCATACCAACCGCGCGTGAATCACATGCAAAATACAAACTTCTAATTTTTTTCCATAGTTAGCGGCACGTCGAGTTATTTAATACGACTTAGTTTTATTTATAGTAGTGTTTCTTGATGCATGGATCGAGCCGTTAGTGAATTCGAGACGTATAGTTCTATCTTATTGACCGAGAGAAAAAGACAGTAACCTGATAGTGTTTATGTCCTCGGTCAAAAAATAATATTAAAAGTTATATAGCACGATTGAGAAGTTATAGGTTTATAGCTAATGAGGTTTTGATTTGAACCAAATAATGCAGTTCATTTTGGAACAATTTGTTGATTTCCTTGCAATTATATTGGATGGCTAGGAGGCCTACTCTGAGCGAATAAACTACTAGATAACATTTTTTTTTGAGATGTAACTTGTCAAAGCTCTAAACCAAACAACTATGTCACACAAATTGGGCTATCGAGGCTTACTCTGAGCGAATAAACTACTAGATAACATTTTTTCTTGAGATGTAACCTGTCAAAGCTCTAACCCAAACAACTCTGGTCAAACAGTCTGATTGAATGGTGGCACTGCAAAAAGTGAAAACGGTTAATTAAAGAATAATTTGATATGTATGAGACTCCACCACAAAAGCGACCTTGCTCCAACAAACAACCTTGCTCCAAATGCCGATCCCAACCCTTGACTATCTCCGACCCTTGACCAACAAAAAAACCATTTATCATGCTTAACGCCACGATCCAAAACTATGAATTTAAATATGTACCATGACCCAAGAACTGAACTTCAATCTACCCGACACCCAGACCACAATCATAATTAATTAAAACTATCGTGACCTAGAAAACAACCGTCTTCACCACTAAAAAACCATCACCAACAACCTGATCTGAACATCAACAACACCTACCAGATTTGAACGAAACGTGACAGCAACTTGCAGAACGAGCAAAATCACCACATAAACCACATGATAATCCTGCTAGTTTTTCGGAAACAAAAATGATCCACAACTCACAAGACCTTCTCCAATACTAAGGACCCTAACCACAACTTACTCCACAACTACACTCACAACCCTAACTATAAACTAAACCTCGACTCCTATAATAAATTGAACCACAGACAACAAACATTTCCTCAATCTGAACCACCAACTTAACATGAATCAAATCACATGCCCTATCGCCTTGAACCTCATTTTTCTTTCCGGGACCTAGATCTCTTGTTGGAAAATGTCCATGTGCCCGAAAAGCTTTTTTGGGGTATTGGATGTCGGGGTGGTCTACGTTTTGTATAGTTTTAAGGGGTGTTTTTGGTTAATTTTCCATCTCTTTATTGCTCATTTTTTGTTTAGTTATGTATTCATCTTGAAGATCCCCAAGTGTTGTGCTTTGCTCACCTAGCCTTAAGTTTGAGTTTTAATTCTTAAAAAAAAATTGTCTCGGTTCAAAAAAACAAAAAGTGGAAAACACTTTGTTAGAGTTTATTGGAAATTCTAGTTAGGTTAGGAATATGTTACTCAATAAATTAGCGCGTAAGTGAGTGTATTTTGGAAGGGCTTCCTGCCTTGCAAGGCAAGTAACTTAATTGCTTTATATAAGTCGAGTCCTAGGACGATTATCTTTTATTCTTTCTTTGTAGACCGATTGTCGAGTTAAATAATATCAAGCATTCGGTTTCGTTGTGGTTTCGATTTCCTTGCAATCGTGTAGAACTCAAAATACTTCTTCTTTACAGATTGTGCTTGACGTTGAGGTCTAAGGCTCTCTGTTCGTTGCACTTTATCAACAAGTGGTATCAGAGCCAAGGGTAGTTGTGGTCTCTGAAGTTACATATCAAATAATATTTTTGCTGAACTTTTTTAGGTTCAAGGGTTTACTTGGATTGCATGTGTGAGATCATCTTTATATGATTTTTCAATATCTCATGTGGTCTGATACTACAAAGGAGGTAGGGTTTTCGATTTTGAGGTTTCTAAACATGACTTCAGGTTGTCTAGGTTTAGGGTTTTAAATAGTGGAGGTTTGTTGTTTTTCAGGTTTCTTGTGGTTCAAGATTTCATTGTGCCTTACTTGGATTTCAAGTCAACAATTTTTTCTTACTCAAAAATCAAGATTTTAGGGTTTTGACTAAAAGAATAAAATTTTTATATAAGGTTTCTTAAACAAGACTAAAAGAAGATGTCGTTGATAGGGATCTTTGACGTCACATTCAAAGTAGAGAGGCAAATTTACTTGTAAGATAAAGTGTTATATTTGCTATTCTTGGGATCACTTGAAGAAATATTGTTCGAAGATAAACAAAAAGAATTCCAATGGATTTATCATGAAGGATGTGGGAGATGGACTTGGTGTACATCATGAGGGTTATGACAAAGATCACTTGGAGGAGATGTTCTTAAAATAGTTTACGGATTTTGGTGATTACCGTCATATGAAATCTAGAAGAGATTTTATGGGTGACTTTGTGGATTTCAATGACGGTACATTGCTTATATGCATTAAGAGAGTGTGGCTTAAGTTTTGTGGTCGAGAATGTTTTACATTCATGAATTGAAGAGACATTTTGCTATCTTTAGATACTATTGAAAAAGAAGAGCACACGGTGAAATTCCATAATAGCAGAGTATAGGTGTTAAGGGTCCTATGATTGTGTTGTCTCGAACTAAGAAAAAATGTGTGTACTACTTGGTTGGCTGGACGGATTATGATGAAGCCGGTGTTGAATAAAGAAAGTCTTGCACAAGTTTGGCATAAATGACTCGATCACATGTGTGAAACAGGACTACATGAACAAGGGAAAATGGAGGTGCTTAGGAAGAAAAGTATAGGTAAGTTTGAGTTTTGTGAAAATTGTGTTGTGAGAATTGAAAGCAGGCCAACATTAGTTTCGGGTGACACCAACACATAACAATTAGAGTTGTAGACTTTGTCCATGCGGATCTCCAAGTCCTTTGTGGTTGGAACTAATGAGTAACTATAAGCCCTTTATATCAATTGTTGATGATTACTCTAGAAGGGAATTGGTTCATGTTCCTAGACACAAGCATGAAGCGTTTGGTAAGTTTGTAAGGTGGAAGTAGTTGGTTGAAAACCAAAAAACGTAGAAAATTGAAGAAAGTATGAACGGATCATGATTTGAAGTTTTTAGTTGGGAGTTAAGTGAACTTTGTAAAGAGAGCGGGGTAACTAGGCATTTGACATTTGCAGAAACTCTGCAACATAATGACTTAGAGTTTATTGCCAATTCTAGTTAGGTTAGGAATACGTTAGTCGATGGCCAAGTGTGTAAGCCCCTAGGGCATGTCTTTTGCAAGGCTTACTTGCCTTGCAAGGCAAGTAACTTAATAGCTTTGTTTAAGTCGAGTCCTAAGTCGGTTAGGGTGGTTAGCCGAGAGTCTCTCAAGTCAGTTTGGACTTAGATATCGACCCCCTCTTCTCTATAAAGTAAGAAGAGTGGGTGAGTCTCAAAGCACGTCTTTTATTCTTTCCTTCGTAAACTGATTATTGAGTTTAATAACATTAAGCGTTCAGTTTATTTGTGGTGTTGAGTCCCTTGTGACCGTGTAGAAGTCAAAAGGCTTCTCGTCTACACCTTCTACTCGACGTTGGAGGTCTTTGGTTCCGTGTCCGTTGCTTCGGTTTGTTGCTCGTTATCAACGCACGTACGTACTTGTTAGAATCAAAAGAATAAACCCTAAACTAAAGACAAGCGAGTTTGACAAGTGTAAACTCTAAATTATTTTAAGAGCGTGAGGAGAGTGAATGCAGCATGAAAGTACAGCATGTATAACGCCATTTAATTTCAAATAATAAATCAAACAACAGACAAACGTGGAAAGCTTTTGCCGGTAAAAATAAGAGAAGATACGTTTAGCCGTTTGGTATAACGTCCCAATCATCACACACATACAACCAAATTTAATACTTACAAAAAAAACCATTAAAAAAAACAAAACCACTGCACGAACCTTTGAACAGCCAGCCAGACAGATAATATATGTACCACAACTTCCATGTCGAAATCTCCCTTTGTCTCTCATTTCTTACGGCACTTATGGCCATTGAATAACAAAATTCCGCCCGTCAAAAGGCGGCGGAGACTAGTATAAGTATATAGTTTGTTTCGTAAGTCTTTTTGATGTCGGAGTTTGAACTTACTATCATTCCTGGTGACCGGTTACGTGAATCTCCTATATTATTGTTGTTGCATTTTCATAATGCTTTACGTGAAGAACTTGGTGATCTTAGACGTACTGCGGCGGATGCTCTGGATAGCAGGACTTATGGTCCTGACTTGATCCAGGAAATCCGCCGCAGGTTTGAGTTTCTTAAACTTGTTAACAGGTATCATTCCGTCGCGGAAGATGAGGTTAGTTTACTTCTCCCTAGCTAATCTGTTTGTGTTTTGCTAGTTCTTAGAATGAAATTTAGCATAGATGATAACTAATGTATGACTAACCACTATAGTTGAAGTATGACTTTCTTAATACTATCTTTAAAACGATATGTGTTTTGGTAATTATAAGTTTGGAACAATCTAAATTTGGGAATTATAGTAACTAGACCTACTTTGGAGTTATAGCCTAGAAAAGAAAGTAACTCGGCTGGGAAGAAAATGTCGTTAACACTTAACACAAATGTGTAATAAAAATCTTCAAGAACCAAAATTGACCAAAGTGGAAAGTGCAAATTATGCTGTTCTATGACATTTTCTTTTAATTATTTAGCATTTGTTTGATTATCAAGTTTTGGATTGCACAAACTTTTTTCATACTTGCAACTTTTATTCATTGTCTACATATGCCGAAGCTGTTGCAAAAAGCTTACAGATGCAAAAACCGTTGCAAAGTTTGGATGCTAAAAAATTGGCAGTTGCAAAAGTTAACCGTTGCAAAACCCGTTGCTATACTTAACCATTGCAAATCCATTGCTAAATTTACTGTTGCAATTTTGTACTGTTGCAAAATGGTAGGATAAGGTGTCCGCTGCAAAACCAGCCTGTAATTCCATTGAATTTTCTTTCGTTGCAATAGTGTCGCAAATGTTTTTTTTTTGTCGCACTTTTGTTGCAAATCTAATTTGCAAGGAGTCTTTTTGCAACCGTGTCATTTCGTTGCAAATAGCCGTTGCAACAGAATTACAACGGATTTGTACTGTTTCCTTTGCCCATTTATCTTGTCATGATACTTTTTTTTAATCAACTAGGATGCAATACTTGCATTCAGATGTAAAATTCATGCATCAAAATATAAGTATGTTAGATGAAAAGAAAAAAAAAAAAAAAAAAAAAGCAGCTTGTTCACAGCATCAAAAGTGAAATTGTGTGACATTTTGGTGCACTTGACCCTTTGTTCTACTAATTAAGAAGAGGCTTGATTATAATTTAAAAATGTATTTTTGATTTTTATCTATACAACGTATGACTCGTTTAATTGTAGAGATTTCGGAGTTTATTAGCACAACTCACTAATTTATCTGATTTCAGGTTATTTTTAGAGCTTTGGATGCACATGTAAAGAATGTGGTGTCTGCGTATACACTTGAACATACAAGCACAAATGATATTCTGGACTCCATTTTTCACTATCTAGATGTCTTGAAAAGAGAAGACGAAATAGATATGTCCAAGCCATTTCAAGAGCTTGTCTACTTCATCGGTACATTGCAGACCAGCATTTGCAAACATATGGCCAAAGAAGAACAACAGGTATGGCATAATAATACTCTTGCTTATAGGCCTTGCGTGCAATAAAAGATATCAGAAACATCAAATTTGTAAATGGGTGTTTGGGATTGCACATTTCAAAAGAAATAAGTACTTTTAAAGTGTTTGGATAAGTAATTGTGTCCATGGGGATGTGCTTATTTTAAAGTGCTTATAAGCCATATGCATAAGCCAAAAATACGCAATCCGAAACACCCAAGCATTTACAAAAGCCAAAAAGTGGATATGACATCTCCTCAATTATTGGTTATCTGCTATCGCTACCACCAGTAAAAGAGCATCATTCTACCTAGTAAATTAAAGTAGTACATATTAGTGATATAAAGTTGACAAATCTTAAGCTTTCGCTTTGGCTAGATAAGGATATGACTTAAACCCTTAACTTAAAAAGCAAAAAAGTATCGAGAGAAATAATGAGATGCAACATATACCATGAATCAGGTCTTTCCGCTGCTGACCCAGCAATTCTCGACAAAAGAACAAGCTTCTTTTGTATGGCAGTTCATGTGTAGTGTTCCTATGCTACTTTTAGAAGACTTCTTTCGGTGGATGAACTCTTTTCTCTCTTCAGACGAAAGGCAAAATGTTCTGCAATGTGTTAAACAAGTCGTACCTAAAGATTTACTCATACAGGAAGTTGTAATATCCTGTCTTGAGGCAACAGAACAAGCCAGCACTGGAGATTTCGATAAATACGGAAAAGGATCCCTATTCCTCAACGGCCGTGCTAACTTGCGGAAGATTCTAGAAGTATATACATCCGAGGGTCATTGTGGAGAAGCAATGAAGCCAGAGAATGAACATCCAGTCAGTAACCCAATTGCTCAATACAATCCTCTGGACGGTGCTCATTTATGGCATAACGCCTATCATAGGGATCTTCTAGAAGTTCTTGATGAGCTTCATTCAATTCGAGATTCCAACGAATTTTCAGGACTTGTTCCTGCAATTGTTCAGCTAAAGTTTTTTGCTGATGTTATCATATTTTACAGGTAGTTATACTAATAGCATGACTAATTTACAAACATACACAAAAACCGGTCTTTCCATTTGTTTAACTTTTTTTAACTGATGTTTCAAATTTTCAGCAATGCATTGGATAGAATCTTTTACTCGATGTGCGTTGAATTGGCTGAAGATTGTCCTGCTCCTTCGTATCAACGGTTTTTGGATGACAGTCAAATTGAAGGTTTGCAGTTGTTACTGTACAGTAAAAGTGAAAATGTTATGTCAGCAAGAAACTTTGTGGAAAATCTATGCAACAAACTAACAGCATGTGCAACCGGGATCCGAAAGTACCTAACATTTGTAGAAATTGAGGTAAGACTAGTTTTCAACTATATATGTTCCAATTTGTGTTGCAACCTTTATTGCCTACTTATTTACTTTGCTTGATTTCTGGCAGGTTTTCCCGTTTATAGTTATGAACTGCAGCCATGAAATGCAGCGGTGGCTGTTATACGCAAGTCTTGAGATGATGCCACTTGGGTTGTTAAAATGCACGGTAACTTGGTTCTCAAGTCATTTATCAGAGGAAGAATCAAAGTCCGTCTTGCGTAGCATAAAGCAAGGAGGCCTTGTGGTTAACAAATCATTATCATCCCTTTTGTACGAATGGGTACGCATTGGTTACTCAGGTAAAACATCAGTTGAAAAGTTCAGACTTGAGTTGCATGCAGCGTTTGAGAATAGATGCTCGTTTCTTTCTGAACAAATCAAGAAAGGTGTGTCTACCTCTTCTTCTGCCTTCAACAGCAGTAGTATGTATGATACATCATACTCAAGTGGGATCAACTTTCATGCGCTTTTTCCTCAAAAACTGAACATGTCAACTCATCTTTCAACATATCCTTCCGAGAATCATACTGAGTCAAGACCAGTGGATCACATAATTTTCTTCCACAAAGCGCTCAAGAAGGATATGGAACAGGTCGTCTCTATGTCTGCCAACCTGACGGTAGACGATGATTTATTCAAACATTTTTGTCGACGCTTCCATCATATACGCGTCCTACACAAGATACATAGTGACGCAGAAGATGAAATCGCGTTTCCAGCTTTAGAAGCAAAGGAAATAATCCAAAACAGTAGCCATTCATACTCCATCGATCATAAAATGGACGCTGAATACTTCAATAGAATTTCCTATGTTCTCGACCAGATTTCTGAGTTGTATTACTCGGGTGCTAGTCAAGATATGCTGATGTATCGTCAGCTATGTGCTAAGCTACACAGTATGTGTAAAGGCATGAACAAAATGTTATCTGATCACATGGCACATGAAGAGATCGATCTGTGGCCTTTGTTTACAGAACATTTGTCACTCAAGGAGCAAGAAAAGATCATAGGATGCATGCTTGGAAGAACACGAGCAGAGACATTACAAGAAATGATACCGTGGATTATGACGTCACTGACAGTAGAAGAACAGAACTCGTTGATGTCGTTATGGCGTAAGGTCACCAAGAACACAATGTTTGATCAATGGTTAGGTGAATGGTGGGAGGGTATGAAGAGGTATGAAGTTGAAAAAGGTGAAACGTCAACTGTATCTACTCAGTCAACTCTAGACACACTGGAAATAGTCTTGAAGTACTTGCCTAGAGAGTGTTCTGATCGTGAAAACCGAGAGACTAGTCATCAAATGATGCACTGTGAAACCAAAAAGAACAATGACAAAGAAAAGAAATCAAACAAAGACAAAGTTAACGAGCCTGAGGACAGTTGTAAAGTTTGCAGTGAGTTTGAAAAGTCAAACATCGATTCTGTACTAGCATTAAGTCAAGAGGAACTCGAGGCTATAATTTTACGAGTGAATGGTGATGGTGACTTGGAGCCTCAACAGAAAGCGATGATAAATCAGAACCTGATGATGAGGTTGAAATTGGTTTGATTTACTTGCTTGTCTTCTTTATTTGTTAATTTGTGACTTACAGTTCCTTCTTTTTTTTTTCTCAGCCGATGGATCAACACACAAAAGAAATCAGATCCAGATGTAGATGAGCAAGGTGTTCCAGGTCTTTATCCATCCTATCGTGACTCTCACAAACTAGTATTCGGATGTCAACACTACAAACGGAACTGCAAACTTGTTGCTGCTTGTTGCAATAAGATCTACACTTGTAGATATTGCCATGATGACAACACTGATCACGTGATGGATAGGTAAACATGGAACACTGACAACTTTTTTATGAGCATGAACATGTTATAAGTTTCTTATATATATACTTTATACTTTGCAGAAAAGCCACAACAATGATGATGTGCATGAAATGCTTGATAATTCAGCCCATTGGACCAACTTGCTCAACCGTGTCTTGTAACAATTTATCTATGGCAAGATACTACTGTCGCATCTGCAAACTGTTTGATGACGAGAGGAAAATCTACCATTGCCCGTATTGTAACCTCTGCAGAGTCGGGAAAGGTTTAGGCATGGACTATTTTCATTGCATGAATTGTAACGCTTGTATGTCAAAGTCGCTTAAGGTGCATATCTGTAGAGAAAAGTGTCTTGAAGACAACTGCCCGATATGCCACGAGTATATCTTCACATCCAGCAATCCTGTTAAGGCCCTTGCGTGTGGTCATGTAATGCATTCGTCATGTTTTCAGGTACTCCAGTCGTCTTTTTAATGTTTATGTTTTAATCGGCTATATTGACTGAATGACTGTTTAATGCTGGCCAGGAATACACTTGCTCCAGCTATACTTGCCCAATATGCAGCAAGTCATTGGGAGATATGCAGGCGTACTTTGGAATGTTGGATGCAATGTTAGCTGAAGAGAAAATTCCAGAGGAGCATGCCGGCAAGACTCAGGTTCAGAATATTATTTATATACAACACACTGAGATTCTACTGTGTGTAATGCATTTTGCTGAAACAATTTCGGATATGGTTTTTCAGGACATATTATGCAATGATTGTGAGAAGAGAGGAACATCATCATTCCATTGGCTGTACCATAAATGCCATCATTGTGGTTCCTACAACACGCGGCTTATCTGACTTTGGATATATTGTGAGTGCAGTTTGGCTTTCTGCTTGTAGTGATATGTATACGTCTTAGGGTAGCATTCAGATCTTCGTTTTGCATGTCAGTTGTAAAAGTATTTTTCTGTGCAACGAGTCTAAACATTAACCCTCAACGAAACAAATTTCAAGTTTCAAGAGGATACTTGTCTGTACATATATTATACTCCATTTAACAGAAACAATTATGCTCTTAACATGTCAATTTTGTTTCTCTGAAGGATTTCATTTCACAGGTTGCATATACCTCCTTGGAATCTATACGGTATTGAAGAAGGGGTTGGATTTTGTCATAATTATGTTATATATGTATATATTCTTCGTGTGTTGTCGCCATGTGTGTTGCAATAAGCTCCCACAGACGGACATTGATGATATTGTCACTGGAGTGGTTATGATCTCGTATCTTTTTAACAATAAATGGCTAATTAGACTATGCAAACTATATCTGATTTTGTATTCCTTTACTATTGATTATGGACCCCTAAAAAGAGTAATAAACAACAAATACAAGCGTGGATGGAAAAAGTCCCAGCTTCACGTTTCAATCTTCAAGGTTGTCGATTTCATGGGTAAAGAACATAACAAACAACGAACAAACATGTGATTTTAAACTGGCAATTTTGTAAAAGTTTTTTTGTGAGAAAGTCTAGCCAGGAAGTCCTTCCTAATTCCGCGCTTGTAAGATAAAACATGCACATGAATTAAGAAAGAAGGCCTTTGCCTGGTTAAAGTGAAAGGCTGTCGCTGTAGTGACAGCAAAGAGGCTTACTCACTCTTTAGTTCAGCTAGCCAGCGGGTGGAATGAGGCAGAAACATTAAAAAGAGTACTACATTTACAACTAAGTTGCATAAATCATTGCACCGTTTGCTTTTTGATTTTGCAAAAAATTGGTTTATGGAATATTTAAGAGCAAAGAATGACAATAAGTAACAAATGCAATAACAATAATAAGAATAATAATAATAAAACTAATAATAATAATGTTTGATTATGTTTCATGATCATAAATACAAAAGAGATCCAATTCAACCTAGCAAAAACTCTTCCAGATGCTAATGGATGACTCTTATTAACCCATACGCAAAATTGTTATTACTAACCTCGATCGACACTTACAGCAAATGCATACGTTCCACGTATGACTGATCCAACCACCGGCAAAGCGGCTCACCACACCCCACAAAGCACCCAGAGTTCCCATTCTCTGTGAAAAACGGAAACTGGAAAATGTTGAGCAACTCTTGCACAGATTGTCTAACCAACGAGGTCCCTGTCACCCGGCTCCTTCGTCCCCATCCTGTCACTATATCAATCCTACTTGGACAAACACCTGATGACAACATTTCCCTACGAAACCATGCCAACGTCCTAGATAATGCTGTGACAGCTGTCCCATCCGACATCACATGAAGATTAATCAGCCAGTAACACGAGCTTTTCTCACGAACAGCATCAGGGTACACGTTTTTCTGAGCTGCGACTTCCCAAACAGACCCCGCTTCCTCTTTAAGTCCTGACTTGTGTAAGAAATCGACCACTGCGTCAACAAGCCCCCTTTTGCTCTCACGGTCCTCACTATGCATAAGATCTAAAAACACACTAGCATGGTCTCGAACATTTTGCCCATCGGGTCCAGCAGATGGCATTGACCGTAGAAAAGCGTGTGCTGGATGACCCGTGACACCCATCAGCTCACAACAAAACATCTGGTCAAACGATGTTTGTGCCTCTGTACAACAACTAAGCAGCAGTGTATAAGTCTGTAAAGAAGGATTTAATCCTAATCTGTGCATACTCTGTACCAGACTATAAGCGTCTGAAAGCCTATGTACCCGAAGAAAAGCACTTAATAAAGAATTACATGTCGGCACATTTGGACGCAAACCCGCATTAAGCATGGCCTGATACCAAGCCCACGCCTTTTCAACATTTCCAGATTTCCCCCATAAATCCACAAGAAGCCCGTAAACAGGTTCATCCGGGACCCAGTTTTTCCGGGTCATTTCTTCAAAAACCGCTTCAGCTTCTTCTAAATACCCGCAGTGGCCAAGAACCTCCATAACTATACTATAAGTTACTTTATCAGGGTTGAAACCATCAGTTTGCATATCCCGATAAAGCTGTAACGCGGTCTCATAGTTTCTTGCTTTCGCCTGTAAAGCAATCATAATATTATAAGTTACCAAATTCGGCACACACCCCTGGCCGACCATGTCGTAAAATAACTTCAACGCTGCATCCAAATGACCAGCTTTTCCTAAACAGTTAATTATGACACTAAAAGTGAATGTATCGGGTGAAAGCCCTGCTTCTTGCATCCTTTGATACAAGTCCATTGCAACATCCAGATAACCAGATTTTGCATGGATGTCGATGAGTGTACAATAGGTGACCCGGTCAGGTTCAATACCTTCTCGTTGCATCTGGTCAAAAACATCGAGTGATTTATTAAGGAAATTTGCACGTCCATAACTATGAATGAGACGATTATATGTAACAACATTTGGTGGGTGCCCGTCTCTAACCATTTGATCGAGTAATTTATTAATAGCCCCAAACTGTTTGGCTCTACCCAAGATACCAACCATGGTTGTGTAAGTATGACCGTCGTGTTTGAACCCCGGTTGCTTTTTCAACCAATAGAAAAAGCTAAGAGCTACAGAAGGATCTTGAAGCTGCTTGAGTACTTGATTCGCTTGATATGCATCTAACGAACAGTTTAAACTCCATAACGCTTCTTCGGCCGCTGGACTCCACTTTAACTTGCTTAAGATCTGACTAACACTTTCCACCATATAACCCGAACCCGAAAAATGTCTACCCTTATAAGAAGGTACCACCTTTGTCGATACAGACATCACTTCAGGTGTATGACACTCAGGAGCACGTTGATTTACCATGAAATGATTTACACATTCTTTTGACTTTTTCGGTACACCTTTGGCCGTGTTGTAGTTTTGACTTTGATTTTTACCCGAGACATGTTTTTCAGCTCTCCCTTTATTGATATTTGGGGAACTTTTATTGTTTGGTCTCGTTGCTGGAACAGAAGCTTGCGGTTCAACCTTCTTGTATGTTTTGGTAGTGTTATTTGAAGTTATTGTCTCGGGTTCAACCTTTCTGTAGGTTTTATTGTTAGATGAACCGGTCTTTTCAACTACATAGTTGGGAGTCGAGTCAACACATGCACTTCCTTCGGTCAAAGGAATCTTGTAGTTGACCACATCATTTAAAAAGTTGACGGCTGCCATCCCAGCTCTGACAAAATGACCAGTTGCTGTAAGACCCACCGGGTGCATTGTATCGGTTTCTTCAGCATAAGTTACACACTCGGTTTTTGTTATTGGTGCTGACCTTGGAAGGTGAGAAGCCGCAACAGGGTTGTTGATTATTTTGGGGTCGGGTATAGTAGAGTTTAGTACTCTTGTGGAAGTTTTGGGGATTACTGTAGATGCCGTTTGTGGAGTGCGGGGTCCATTTTTGGTGATGAATTGTCTCTTTGAAGTGCAAGTTTCGTCTTCTGAACAAGTGCATGAACTCCCGTCTGCACTACATCTTGTGCCACTGAGGAAAAATGACCTCGCTGACTGGGAGAGAGTACCGAGCTGCTTTGTACGCAACATGGTCTGCTAAAAATTATATGAACACGATATGGCTTATTGGTGACTGACTGCCAAAAACATTACCATCAAAGGAAAAGTTTTATTTAACGATTCATAAACTTTACAAGACCATAACAACAATAAATTATTCAATCTTGCATACTCCCGGCTACAGATCGATTGATAACCATATCCACCAAATGCACTTTGAAACGCCTTTGGTCATGACTACCAATCGTTAGCCTGTTGTAAAGATCAAAAAACTCGATTTAATAAATAAAGATAATTCAATTAGGCCATACGCCCGTCTATATCTCTATGACTCTAACATGATAAAGACTTTCGCACAATTATGTCTCTTCAACATAATAAAGATTTCAGCTTTCCGTGATAATATAATCTATTTGTTTTGATCCATTAGAATTGAAGACTAATTGCATCTCTCACTTAACAAAAAGCAACAAAATTTAAGCAGAAATCACAAAAATGATAATGAAAACAACCCGAAACCGCACACTTTGAGCATCATATTATGCTCACCTATCATTCACAATAAAATCCCCCAATTTACTACCAAAAAAAAGAAGCCTAATTTTGAATTTTAAAGTCCAACCTACTACTTTACAAAACCAATATCAACCTATACATTTTCATATTTGCAGCTCAAAGATCATTTTACTTTATCACTTTCGAAACAATTTAAATGTACCAACAATCTTTTTAACCTAAACCATAACAAATTTAACCATTTTAACCTCAAAAACCACATCATTTGACACCATGTCACAAACTAAAACCAAAAAAATCCTAAAATTTTGGAACTAAGAACAAGATTTCTTAAAAGATTACACAAGATCCCTACTTTCCATCATAAAACATCAAACCAAACCATAAAAACACAAACTTTATCACTATTCAAACAATACACATTTACCAACAATCCTTTTAACCTAAACCATAACAAATTTAACCATATTAACCTCAAAAACCACATCATATGACACCAACACATACCAAAACCAAAAAAAATCCTAAAATGTTGGAACTCACTAAGAACAAAAATCCTTCAAACAAAAAATAATCAACCAAGATCCCAACTTTCCATCAGAAAACACCAAACCAAACCATAAAAACACAAACTTCAACAAACCCACAGCACCAAACCTAACAAAGATCAAGAAAGTGTCCTCATTTGACCAAAAAGAGCCAACATTTTACCAAAAAGATACAAAACCCATGTATAAAAAGGCAAGATTTAAGGAAACAAAGATCAAAGATTATGAAATAGGTGATTACCTGAAATGGGTATGAAAAAATATGAGCAAAAGAGAGGTGGCGGCTACGTAGTTAGAGGCATGACTATGTTTATGTTTGTGTTTTTTTACAAGACAATTGGAAGGGGTTTTATGTGTGAGATTTTTCTATTTATTTGTTTAAAAAAAATGTAGGTGTAAATGTGTATGTGTTTGTAACCCTATATTTGATTTTATTTTTTTCTGTTGAATTTTATATCCACGTGTTCAATGACTTCACGAGCTTCCTGACTTCATGTAACAAAGTACAACTCTGCTATGCTAGATAGATTTTAGGTTTTGTTTGAGGATGGATATTGTTGCCCCCCTAAACTACCACTAATACCTTTTTTAACAATTTTTTTTATTTTTATAATTTTATATTTTTTTTTATAAAACTGCAAAAGAAAATAATATAATAAAGATTTAAAATTTGATAAGTCAAAAGTAGTGTCATGTTTTTTTAATAAATTGAGTAAAACTTAAAAAAAAAATACGGAACATAAAATATAAAGTTTGATAAATCAAAAGTAATAAAAGTAAGAAAATATGAAAGAAAAAATCATAAAAATTGTCTTGCTTTGATATGTGTAAGGGTTAGATTACTTGTAAATGAATGAGTTCTTTTATGACATAAATACCGTGAGTTTTTGACTCATATGTGCATCTTAAATAGAGCTAGTTCCGAATACATTTTGTGAAAATATTATAACATTTAACTAATACGTTAGCATGGTTACCGATTGTATTTTAGATGTAGATGTTTGTGTTAGTGAAATACTAGAATGACAAAACACATACTCATTTTGAGACGAAGTAAACACTTATTACTATGGTTGCTTTTTACAAGATGATATGAAAAAGTTATAAATATGTAACTATGAATGGTGAACGTTACTAAATAAATAAAGGTAAAAGTTACATTTGCTTTATTATAAGTTTTGCATCGTTTGAAGAATTGAAGATGAAAAGTGGCTCTTTTTATAAATAAAAATTAAAGTTTGCGAAAGTTCTAAAAGAAATATGCCAAAATTTATTCCCGGCTCTATTTTTATCTATAAAAAATTCTATAAAATTTTGTAGGCTAGTTAAGGAGCTGGCCTTGATTCTATATATTATCCACACATATTTTACGGGATCGTTACCAAAAGAAATAAATATTTGATATTATCCGATGTAACAAATTTTAAATATTTATCATGATAGCTATAAAATTTAAATTATCGTCATAAATTAAGATATTTGCTATATAATGTCTATTGGATAATATTGTAATAATTCTTTATATATTTAAAGTAATTATGCATTTAATTTATAAATAAACATACAAATTACCTTAAATATATGTGATTTTTAATTTAAAAAAGTTTAATTTTTCTTTTATATTTATCTTAATCATTGCCCAGCAAGCATTATATAGCAAATCCCAAAATTAATCTTCAGTTGAAATTGCTTAAGTTTACTATATTACTTTAATCAAATTGTTATTTAAAACATTAAATAATTGTCAAGGTAATGCATTTTTCTTAAACAGTATAATTTTTGTTTGCATAATTCTGATATGGAGGTAGCAACTATTCAAAGAAAATCAAATATCAAATAGAGCAATTATGACCATTCAATTTTAAATCCAAAATAAAAAATAACTCATTTTTCACATTTAAAAAAAAAATCTTATAGACGATAAATCGTTAATAAAAAATACATTATCACGACGAGAATTTTTTTATCTTTCAATAAACATGCATTTCGATATACTTTCATTTTTAAATGGAGCAATTATAACCATTTATTTTTAAATCCAAACTAAAAAATAACTCATTTTTCACATTATAAAAAAAATATATCTTACAATTTGCGACGAGAACTTTTTTATCTTTCAATAGACATGCACTTCGATATACTTTCGACAAATTTATTTATTTATTTATTTAGTTTTTTTATGGGTATTGAATATTGCACGATGCAAAATCACATGTGATTTGTGATGTGAGTTTTAAACTTCAAATCACAAATTACATATGATTTTACAAAATCACATGTGATTTTTAAAATAAAAAATCACATGTGATTCTCTTGCCCGTAAATCTCGACAAAAAAAAAAAAAAAAAAAAAAAAAAAAAAAAAAAAAAAGAAAAGTGAAAATAATGTTCGATGAAAGTATGTAAAATTGTCACACTAATGAGAGATGATTTTATTCTCGACATGATGATGTAATTAGTTTTACTTTGCGATCAATGATTAATGATTTTTTTTTTTTTTTCTTAATGTTTGTAAAACCAAACTCATCTATTTATATACCACGTGCAAGCACGGGGATTTGACATAAATGTTACTTATTGTATTTTAATATAGGTCACACTGCATCTAAGTTCCTTTTTTTTTTTTTTTTCTTTTTTTTTTTCATAAAAATTGTATATATTTTTGTTTTAATTATACAATTGATTAAGAATGTAAATTTCAATCTTGTAACTTTCTACTTTGGCATATAAAGTATGTCTGGTGCATATATGAAGTTGTTAAATAAGATTTTTTTATAATATTATGTAAAATATTTTATACTTACATATATGGCAGAGCAAATGACCCGAACGGACCGGACCGACCGAGACCGGACTGGACCGGACCGGACTGACCACATTCCGTTCGGTCATCGGTCTCGGCTTTTGGGCTAATTCGGTCCTCAGTCCGGTCCGGACCGACTAATTTGGGCTAATTTGGTCTTGTTGGACCGGACCGACCGAAAGACCGACCCGGACCGAGACCGGACCGACCACATTCGGTCCGGTCTCGGTCTAAGATTTTTGCCGAAATAGGTCTCGCTCCGGTCCAGTCTTGGCCGGTCCGATCCGATTTTTAGACCGCGAACACCCCTACTTACATAATTATAATATCGTGTATGTGCGGGTTTCTGCATATATTTTTCATTTATGTATTATATCAATTAATATTTTGTACAAGGTGATTGTTAAACGGATGATTTGTCTTTGTTTAACTGGCATAATGTTGAGGTTGATATTGTTCAAAATTTAACTAATGATATAATGTTTTGGGCATTATGCGTGTTTAATAGCACGTAATGACCATCAAAAGATGTTTTTCTGGATATATATTTACCTAAACTTTAAACAATAATTGCAAGCGTCGTTGATATATTCACAATATCGTGTATATGTTTTCATCTAACAGTAACCCATGGGGTCGTGTCTTCATTTTGATATTTTATTCTTGTAAATAATAATTTCTGCCGTAATTAAATTTTTAACCCGTTTACACGCAGGTTAAACTTATATAGGAATAACATGAATTGTTATTGAACGTGCATTATTAAAAAATACTTTTCCGAACATCGTTACTTAAACTCATAAAGAGAAATAACATGACTTGTTCATACATGTACAATCTCGTGTATTTATTTACATATCATAATAACTCATGCTTTTATTCTTTTATTTTTAGTTTCGCATATATATATATATATATATATATATATATATATATATATAGGGGACCTTTATTTTGAGAACCCTGTTAAGTGCGAGAACTGCGAGAACTCCTCTAAACCAATGATATTTTTTTTAATATTAAAGATTATCATTTAATCTAAAGGGTATTGTAGTAAAAGACAATTTAAATTTATTTTTAGACTTTTTTTTATTAAATTTCGGTTTTTAATATCTCATGAATTTCGGACTTCTTTTTTCTTAGCATGCATGCATGTTTTTTTTTTTTTTTTTTTTTTTTTTTTTTTTTTTTTTTAATGCAAGTTTGTAGAAAGTCAAAGTGCATATATGTTTCTTTTAAATAATGTAAATTTACATTTGTTTTCATTGTACGATAGTTTCAGATTTGTTTTACTTAAAATCTATTTGCACATATGTTTTTGTGGTATATTCTATAAACTTTTTAAATAAAAACTAATACAGAAATTGCGTAACCTTTAGGTTTATTACAACCAAAGAACATAATATAATACATAAATTTTTATATAAAATGAAATACAAATCGAATGTATCATTTTAAGTATACATATGCTCGCCTTCTAAGAACATATGTGCACAAAACATATGTGTTTGAAGTTATCAGATTATTTCGAACATGTGTGCATGTCTTCCAAGAACATACATGCACACCTTCCAAGAACATACATGCACGCTTTTCAAGAACATATATGTACTTCCGGTGTCTCATCAAATTCGTTAAAACATATGTGCACGCCTTCAAAGAACATATTGTCACACCTAGAAAAAACAAGAGTCAAGATTAAATACTTTTAAAATGAAACTCAAGAAAACAAAAGACAAATGCACAAGCTTAAAATAGCAAACACAAATAAATAGGAATCGACCAATTTTTTTATATAATCCAAATAAAAAAAACATATATGTTTATACGTAAACATATAATCCAAACAAAAAACATATATGTTTTATAATTCCAAATACAAAACATGTTTGTTTTATACGTAAACTAATCATACAAAACATGTTTGTTTTATATCAGTTTTACTTTCTTACAGATAAGCTTTAAAATTATAGTAAAAATGAAAATGGGTTGAACAAGTCAAAAGAAAACTGAAGTATAAAAAGAATTATACCGATACTCTACTGATATAGCTTTTTTAAACACATTTGATAAATTATTATTATTAATTATAAAAGTGAATAAAATAAGATGGTTGTGACCTTGTGGGTCAACCTAACCTAGCCCGTCTCTAGTGAAAGGCAAGCAAACTATCATACATTCAGATAAAAACGAAATATATATTTACGCTAGCTTCTACACAAGTATCATCTGTGTCGGTAAAAACCGCTTTAGACATGTTAAACGAATCCACCTAACTTTAATATAAGTACTCTGGTTCTTAACTGTACCAAACTCAACAGCATTTATAGATTAGAAAACACAATGACGTCACCACCAGAATCAAGAATCAAAATCAAAACACGATAAAAACGTAAACCGATAATAAAAAAAAGATATGAAAAAAACCTGCTTAACAGCAAGAAGCTCGCCCGAATCAAGATTCATTCTCATATAAACATGACCAAAAGCTCCACAACCTATCAATTCACCTTTACGCCATCGAATAACATGACGTTCTTCATTCTGTTTATTTACAGGTCTAGTGAAAACCCTAGATTTACGGATGATTTTATCAACTAGCGTGGTTCCGGGATCGCCGTTGTCCGGATTACGGGATACGAGAGATCGCCGAACTGATCCGTATACTAATAGACGTGGATCTGGAAGGTGATCATTGATGAGATGAGATGAGAATGAATAAATGGTGGTGGCGGCGGTTAGGTCTAGAACCAGGGAGAGAGGCGTGGATGTGGTGTGTGATTTGATGTAACTGATTTCAAGTCAGTTTCAATAATACAAAAGAGCTATAATTTATTTAGACACTTCCTATAATACCCTTTTTCTTTTAATTAATTAAATTTTATTTTTATTTTAATTACAAAATTGCCACATTCATTTATAGCCATTGATCTTATCATCCTATGGTCCAAAAAGAGTTCTCGCAGTTCTCGCACTTAACAGGGTTTTCAAAATAAAAATACACTATATATATATATATATATATATATATATATATTATTTTAAATATATAATGATAATAGTATTTATAAATAACAGCAACTATATATATTTTTTTTAGTTTTTAAAAAATAATATAAATATAAAGGTATAAAGTGTAAAGAGTATTTATTAAATTTGTAAATTTATTTACAAACATATAAAAAAACTTAAGCCCTTTTAATTTATTTAAAATTAAACAACTAAACTTTTATTAATTACACAATAAAATTTTTAGTTTTTTACTTTATAAAATCGACACATGTGTTTTTATAATATGACTTTCCATTAGCCTATCATAAGACTTGATTTTAAAATTGAGCTCTCTTATTAATCAATTAAAAATTTTATTTCTTCAATTTATATGTTTTCTTATAATATAAGAGATTGATTTAAAAAATTATTTCCAAATTTAACCTATAAGTCCTTTAAAATACAACATTTTTTGTTGATAAATATTCCAAAATAACCTAAGCTTCTAACGTTTTGGAACACTACATGAATATGTCAAACTTTGAGTTTTAAAACCTTCACATACGGAACGGCAAAGAGCAGTCTTAACTTTTGCTTTGTTCTTTCTACAACTAATATTAGCATATTTAAATATTACTTGTATATTCTCAAATTATTTTCAAACTATGTCATATCATTAAAAAAAAAAAAAAAAAAAAAAAATTATAAGACGACATCCGCTTTTAGCTGTATGCGCAATAGTATTATACAGGATCGAACCGGGACAAAATCAAAACTAGCTACTCTAATCTTGATATGATTATC
Source organism: Chrysanthemum seticuspe (assembly GCA_019973895.1). Lineage (NCBI taxonomy): Eukaryota > Viridiplantae > Streptophyta > Magnoliopsida > Asterales > Asteraceae > Chrysanthemum > Chrysanthemum seticuspe. The sequence continues at coordinate 272,945,435 of BPTQ01000004.1, forward strand.
ATCTAAAATTTATACTAATATAACGTGTCATTACTTTTTGTTATGATATCATGAAAGCCACATTCGAAATTATATTTTTAGCATTTATTCACCTTTATCCAATTATAGGTTGTTAAATAAAAAGTCAACTCAACCATCGATAATTTTGGCGAATCGCTGGTTTTCCGATTCGGGTTACAAAATAGTTATTTGAATGATATTTCTAGTAACTTATCCAATCATATTTAAATTTAAAATATAAATAATAATAATTATAAGTATATATTAAAACGCAACGTACTGTACATTGCTACAGTGCGAAATGGGCCGGGCTGCTACAGTACCCAAAAAAAAAATGATTATATTACTATTTATTAATGCACAATCACCTCGGTTAAAAAATTCGCCCGCCGAAAAAAAAAAAAAAAAAAAAAAAAAAAATTATATTACTATCTATTAATGCACAATCACCTCGGCTAAAAAATTCGCCCGCCCGCAACGCGGCGGACCAGTGCCAGTCTCGTAATTATTATTATTTAATACACAACATATTTTATTTCCACTTTCGGGTCAATATCAAAGCCCATATGCTACTTCATTACAAGTTTGCAACACTTCTTCTATAGAATACGTAGGTCAATATGTTTCTTCTCAATTTTACAGCATATCATATAATAAAAATATAAAAATATGTTAAACACCGTTTGGCTTGCACACCAAGTTCCATTATATATTTTATATGTGTATTAGCGTGGGGTGGTAATGTATCGTCGACTTTGTTGTGCGTTAATTAAAACACCACATGTAAGTTAATTATTGTCAGTGTTAATAAAATGTTTTTGTGTAAAGCGTAAGTTGCAATTTCTGGTTGAACAAGAGGAAGCAATAGTGGTGACTCAAGGACAAAGCAATTAAAGTTAAGGCTTTAAATTAGGTCTTTAATTTTCGAAGGCCCTTGATTTTCTAAAACTTGCGCGCGCGCGCACACACACACATATATATAGAATCCGGATCGATTGAGAAGGTTTTTATTTTGAGAAGATTGAGAAGGTTTTCAAAAATGATAGATTTTTAACTTTGATTCATGTTTTTCAAGCGTAAAACTCTTTTTAATGTGATTAAAATTCAAAATGTGTAAAAAAAAAATTTGAATCAATGTTAAAAATCTCTCGATTTTGCGATATATGTAGAATACTGAACCATCTGTACAAATTTAATGAATCATCATCATAACTCGATTTTAACAATGATTTGTGAATCAAATTTGTGATTTATCGATTCAATTCACCATAAAATGATGTTTACTTGTGAATCAAATCAAAAACATGAATCAATTTGCTCAAACGAAGATTTCTCAATCTTCTCAAACTAAAAACCTTCTCAATGGAACCGGAGTCTATATATATATATATATATATATATATATATATATATATATATATATATATATATATATATATATATATAATGTATAGATATATATATATATATATATATAATATATATAAAGATTTAGTCGCATGGTTTTTTTCATCGTCTTTGAAGATCTCTGATTGTGTAAGGCCCTAAATTAGCCAATCAATATTAAATAATTAAAATTTTGGCCCTCTTGTTTCTACTTATAAGCCTACAAGTTTTAGAACAATATATCAGGCTCCACAAAATAAAGATGTTTTAAAATGCACAGAATAAAGTTTGCAAAGAACCTATAGCAAAACGTGAATCATTAAGGGATTGTTTGATAGAATCTGATGATTTAGCATTGAATCACTTACAACTCTGAATGAACCAAAAACTCTGTATAAATCTGATTCTGAATGAAAACAAATTGTTTGATAGGTATTCTGAATGAACGATATGAATAACGTAAATTACTATTTTAACCCTGCGTATATAATGAACAAAATGATACATAGTTGATTTCACTTTTTGTGTTCGTTTTCGAAATAATTTTATGTTATTGTTGAATTCACAATTTTCGAGCAAATGCATTAGGTATTAGCACTAAAAAATTAATTGATGTGTAAAACATATAATGATTATAAATAAAAAAAATAATGAAATTATAATAATTTGAGATACTATGTGGATATAATGATTATATATAAACAAATATAATGAAATGATAATAAAAAATATATATGAGATACTATGTAGTATCCTGAAAGGAATGAGGTGCAATCCCCGTGGAAAAATAAATTAGATGCAAGGGCACTAATGTAATACGATGGATACTTAATGGTTAAGCATGTACCTTCAAGCAAAATGACTCAAAACCATGTGGAATTTTTCAGAGGCTACTAAAATGTTATCTAACAACTCAAGCTCTGACCAATTCATAGATGAGCCGTGAATTACTTCATTCAGTATCTATCAAACACCCCCTAACTCTAGCTATACATGAACTAGGTGATTTTGAGTTTCTGTTTAGAATGCTTGTTTGATGTGACGTGTATTAGATAGGTGTATTATGTTGGTTGTTAGCCTTGGTTTTTTATAAAGATAGCATCACATACGTGAATTGGACTAGATGGTGGCAAAGTAGTGGTTGGATGAGCCTATAAATACCCCTCATGACTCTCATGAGGGGTGAGGTTAAGCATTTGGTTAAGTGTAGTGTGTGTTTTCTTAATAAAAGTATCATTTGTTTCTCCTCCCTCTCTCTACTTTCTCTCACTAGAAGAGATGAATATCTTCATCTTCTTCCACCAACCTAGACCTCCCGAACCACATAAATCTATATGTTTTTCGGTCCTAACAAGTGGTATCAGAGCCATGGTTACATTTTGATGATTTATTGTGGTTTGAATCTTGTTTTTAAACTGTTTTAGCGTCATTTTTTATAGTCGGAAAAAAAATTTCCTTGTATTGTGCTAAACAGTTTTTAAGAACAGATTTTATGTATCCTTATTGGTCAAATACAAAAAGTCTATTGGGTTATTCAATGTTGTACATCTGTTTTTGTGTCCACTTTTGTTGGTCCAAACAATGGTAAAATATGTGATTTTTTGTTACCAAAGCGTAAAATACCATGTGGTCAAAGTCTGTTTTCGTGGTCAAAATGGTCAATATGAAGCTCTTCTCATACATTTTCTGGGGTTTTTATGAAGATGGTCGGAAAACATGGTCGGAAAACTTGCCGGAAAAAGTCAAACTGGGTCAAAACCCTAGTTTTACGCCTAAGGAGCCATCTTCAGAGATATTTACGCATGACTGTGAAGTTATGCGTAAGAACAGTTAAGCGTATGTTTTTACGCATAAGCTTAAGCTTACGTCTAAGCTTGGTTTACGCATAAGAAAAGAGGTTAAGCCTGATCTACGCATAAGGACTAAGACCAGTTTTACGCATAAGGTTTCGAGCTAAGAAATGTTACCTGTAAGAAAAAAAAATTTACGTGTAAGAATGGAAAATGCAGTTATGCGTAAACTAAAATGACCACAACAAGACCACGACCAACATATCACCATATACCACAAAAGACTCGACCTCAGTTAACTGCCATTATAGGTCCAAGAAAAATAACATCGTGAAGACCCAAAGCTTAAACATATCCGAAACACATCCAAACCCTCCATCAAATCTCAAACCTATCCTATCCTCCATCTTCCATTTCATTCTATCAATACTCAATACTCAAATGGAAATTAATTCATCAACTCATGATCTCAGCTTCGATTTAATGTTTTTTGCAATCTTTTTAAAGATTGTTTCAATTAAATCTATATCATCATCGACCCTTGTTGGAAACTTTGTTTCCTTTATATCCGAAACATAAAAAGAAATTGATTCATAACAATGGTGTTATAATCATTTTCTTGTTTCGTTCATGACATCAAAACGAAAATACAAAACGTGAACCTACCTGAGATCCTCCAAAGAATCTGTCTTGATTCGGATTGAATAAAAATGTCATCAAGTTCTTGTGTTTGTTGATTCGGTTTGTTATGTGGGATGTGTTTGATGATGAGATAAATCTGATATGAGTTATGAATGGGTATGTGAAGAGTGATTGATGATATCAGATTATTAGATCTGTGTTTTGGGTGAGAGAGATGTGGTAGGCGTTTGTTTTGGTATTTAAGTTTAGGTCAAATGAATGGAGCGTTTAGGGATAATTGGAATGTCTTATATCCGGTTAGTAAGTACTTATGGATTGGATCGGGTATTCCGAAACTTAGAGTGGGTTGTAGCTTCTCGTTTGGATCATAGGCCTATAACAGGAAATGGATATGGGCTTTGTGGTGTTAAAGGTCTTGGGCTGGTAACAGAAGCAAAACTAAATTGAAACAATGATATCAATTTTTATGTTAATGCCATAATTAACTAAAAATTAAGATAACATTTTATATGGAGAGTGGTATTTTTTGGTATGGTATATTTTCACGGAAGATACATAAATTCACGGCTTGAGCGATAATTTGAAAAAAATGATTACGAGGTTTTTGTACGGTATTACTTACAATAAATTGACGTAACATTTTGTAACCACCGGTAAATTTCACCTCGTATTAAACTAATATAATATTCTAACGAAAAATACTTATCCATTTTCTACGTCCAATTTTTTTTTAAGAAACGATATCCTTTTATTTGATCACAACCACTAGCCAATGTAATGAACCTCACATCTTTGATAAACATAAACATCTTTATATGTAAAACTATAAAGGTTCTCAACGTTTATTTACCACTTTACGTTATTTCGTTAACATACAATTATTAAACTTTCGAACTAAACGTTAGCCCTTTATTAGAGATTTCACGAAGCCCTAATTTATTTTAACTATGATTTTACACAACTAAATCATAATTACTAAAGTACAACATTTTATACCTAGAGTACAAGTCATTAAAGCACGGAACCTAGCTATACTTTAATTTTCGTTACAAGCCCTAATATACAACTCTATGATTTTATGTACATGATATATTTTCAAAATATTAATGTACAAGTCTTTCAAGCATATGTACAAGTCTTTAATGCATACAAGCTTAATACTTATATGAATTATATTATAAACCTCAATGTACCTATTTTTAAGCACAAGGTACAACCATGTAATGCACAAGTCTTAAAAATATTTTTTTATTTTTAGTAAGTACAACTAAACAATGCTAATGTACAAACAACAATGCACCTTTTACTTTTATTATTTACATGTAAATTAACCTAAACTATATTTTACCTAAAATAAATTACCAACCTAACTAAGTACTTACATTACTACACAATAGGTCCAACAATAAAAGCCCTAGGTACTACCCCTCAATGCCAACGCCCCTCCCCTTTTACCCTAGTTAAAATTGAACTAACTAAGTTACCATTTAGTTACCAAGCACTACTTGTAAAAACCTTAGCCACAATTGATCTACTTGCACAAAATAGTTACACATCACCTTGTTTCCTCCATCTTGACAACTCTTCTAGGCTCATATTAGGCCACATCTCTTCATGTTCTCTTGAAATCACAAGGACCTCCCATGTGTATTGGAACACCTCACTATGTCTCTTCACTTGTGAGACAAGGTGACCTAGCAATTGGAGAACCATGCACTCCCCTTCCTATATAAACGCACCATACCCCCTTCCTTTGAGTCCCATACAATCACACATATTATACCACATCACCTACATATCATACGCCCCATAAATACTTTCCATACTCACCATACATTCTGAATATTACCTTAAGTAGTGAAATAAAAGTGCTAAACAAAAACCTAGAAGGAAGGAAGAAGTCTTGTTCAACTTAGAAATCCACTTGGTCTCATTTTGGTTCTTGTCAAATTCCAAGTTTGTAAGTCTATTAAACTCAACCTATTTCGTTTTAACTTTTAATATCAATTGCATACTGTTAAAAAGGATTTTATAAGGAAAACGTAGCAATTTGAATCACTTAAAACGAGTACACGAGTCAAAAGTTATGGTCTAAAGAAGTTGCCAAAAATCTGTCTGAACTTTCTATGGACAGAACACTCGGGCACGCGAAACGAGGCATTTCTGGTCCGTTTCATGAAAAAGTTAAAACACGAAAGTTGTCCGGAACGACGTTTTCTACAAAAACTCAGGAGCACGGGTCTAGAAAACGCATAACGAAGCCAGAATTTAATGAAAATCCCAACAGCTGTTATGTATAAATTACAAAAACAGCCCAACACCCCCTACTTGCGCCCTATTTATTTACATCGTGTCAAAGGTATTAAGGCCAACCAAAGTACCGTTGTAAACACCACTTAGGACACTCTAGAACGCTCCCATAACCCGGTTAAAAAGCCTAGTCGTTATGTTTACAAACAGCCCATCATGTTGGTCAAAAGTCATAAACACCAAAAAGCTTTTTACAACAAATATGTGGGAAAACATGGGATTTTTGATAAATTTGATTAGGAATTATCTTAGAAACATTAGATATGGGTAAAACAATATTTCATAAGATCGCATGAAAAAGATATAGAGTTTTATGGTTTAAAAACGAAAATTGCCATTTGGTAAGAATAGTCTAAGTACCCCTTTTCCGTGATTATTATCTTGCAAGTTAAAAGGTTTCAAAGTACGAGGTTTACACCGTCTTAAAGGGTTTGCTGCAAAGTTTTTAACGCCCCAATAACGTCTTTAAAAGCACTTATAGTCTATTTTATAATTAACCACAAAGAGGGTGACTCGCGGGAATTTTCATAAATAGGCCTTGTGTACATTTTTCAAAAATTGAGTCGTGGGAGTTATAGGATGATGGGAAATAACTTAAAAAGAGTTAATAAACATATTACAACATCTCTAGGTGACCCCGTAAAGGTTAATGGGTTAAAACTGAAATTTTCTTAAAACGCGTCGTGGCCTAGTGACCATGTTCGTGGACTCGTATCTTTCTAATCAAAGACGACTAGGACATGAGACTTATGCCATCTAAGAGAGCTTACAGCAAAGTGTTTGAAGGGTCAAATGTGCTATAGAAACCCTAGCTGGTCTTGTGTAAAATCTGCCCTCTTTTAGCCCCGTTATCGCCCAAAAACAACAAAAAGCACATAACCCCCTTACTTTGTAAAATCATTGCAACCAAACCGTAAGAGCTTAAGACCTCTAGTTTGGACCATTAGAAAGACCACCGGACAAACTCTTGAAAGGATCAAGAACGTAGTAAAAACCTATTAAAGCCTCGCTTTTATTTACCCGTACTTTTATCCACTTAGGCCAAAATCTAGTAAATTTCTCTTATAAAATTTTAAGCATAAAAATTATAAATTTTGTAAAATAAAGTTCCTTTGGACTAAAAATGTAATTTCTGAGAAGTTAGTCATATAAGGGCTGATTTTGTCAATAACCCATAGTTGAGGGTTAAAAGTGTCATTTTTGAAAGTACAAGGTAAAAACTGTAAATATTTAAAATTGTAAAATATAACATTTTGGAAACATAAATTATTTAACAACTTTGGTTTTGAAAAAAACTTATTAATAATTATTTGAGCCATAATAATAAGTATGATAAGTATATTTAATTTTTGTAGAGACTTCATGTTATCTATATAACATTTCCGTCGCATAAACTTGAATACGAATGCTAAATACATGATATACTAACTCAGGTCAAGAGTCGGAGCAGTTTGTTCATATTATCTAATTTGTTTTTCATCCAGACTACAATAACACCGAGGTGAGTTCATAGTCCCACTTTTACGTATTTGTTTTCTAAACTCGTGGGGAGATACATGCTACAAAAACCGAACACATGTATTTTTCTGTATGTTATCCTGATTAATATTGCCTAAGTTACCTACTGTTGCCACTAAAAGTCCCTCATATCATGAACCATTAATCACTTGCGAGTGAACGCGAATATCGTGAATAGATCTATTGGCAGTTGACGCCCCATTTGTGTTAGCCGGATAGGTAACCAAATGCACGTTATTTGAGAATACTAGGAGAATGGCAAAACTCCTACTGAGGGCATTGTTGCTCACATCATCACTATGGTGTTTGTAACTTACGTCATTATTATGGCGCGTTCATGTTAAGGTTTGCGTGTCATGAGACTTAGGGCAATATAATGTACTGCAATATTACTGATTTTACTACTGCTTATCTTGTGTTCAACTGATTATTATACAAACACTATGGATTCACTCAACCTTTGTGTTGACTTTTTAGCATGTTTATCTCAGGTTCATAATTTACGAGGATGGCATGGAAGGGGACGGATACTCAAGAAGGCTATATTATCATTCGATAACTTATTTAATAAACTGTAAAACCACTGGGACCTCATTTTGTAAACTCTTATATTTATATAAATCGAATGATAAATCTTTTAAAATTATACAATTAGAGTTCGTTTCCTGTTATTGTAACTGTTGAGCCATGAAGTAACACCCAGTTTGAATTCCGCTGCGTATCACGAAATTGGGGGTGTTACACATTTCACGGGTGATCTTCTTTATCTTTGAGACGATGGTTGGTTGGTTGCATGTCTCAAGATAACTTGTTGGGGTATTACTGTCACTTTAAGTGATTTTGAATTGACAATCTAGTTATAAATGAGGTAAGGAGTTACGTTGTAGTGCTCACAGTGTGTAACCATCACTTTAAGGAGTTACGTTGTAGTGCTCAGTGTCACACGGCGTTGTGGATTGTTTAAGAATTTAGAACAAGCAGTAAGTCACAAAGTGGGGATGTTTACTTCCTTTTCAAGTTGGTCGTATCGGGTTTTCTCCATATGTGGTCATTACTATTAGCCGGTGAATTCAAAGGAGGTTCGATTTCAGGTTGGTTTGAGAGACGTATTGAGAGTATTTTTGCGACATATTCTCACAGAAGTTTGATCAAGTTAAAGTTTAAAATTGCATCAAGAAAAAGGTAATACAGTATGTACGCAACATTATGATGATTCCGATAGGTCGCAACCATCAGGAGGGAGAAGTTGGTATTTCATCTTCCGTGATTGGATTACGAAGGGATTTGTGCTTAAGACCGAAGAAGGAGAAGTAGTATGTGTACATCGGGGCTTTTTACCAACTTGGATGCAATACTAAGTGAGTTATGTTGTTACGATGTTCCCAGAACGACAACCATTGTGCTAGAAGAGTCTACTTTCTCCGTTGCGTGTTGGAAGAATGTTGTCAGTTCAGGAGGGAGCAGAAAAAGAAAAAAGGCTCACTAGTTATGAGGGAGTAATAACCTAACTAGACCGTTACAGTTGAAGTTCAGAGCTACAAGGATTTGTGTCGTCAGCGCCAAAGATCAAATGCCGAGATCGTCGGAAGGGAGAACTTCAAGTTTGCCTCAGTATCTAGAATACAGAGACTCTGCGCTTCAACAAAGTCAACATTGTTCATTACTATTGTAATTTACTTTGTTTTGTATTTATAGGTCTCATTGTAACCATTCACGTGTGACGATATCTTGGAGGGAGATTGTTAGCCTCGTTTTTTTATAAAGATAGCGTCACATACGTGAATTGGACTAGATGCGTAGTATACTTTGCCCGCAGGGACTAGTATTGGTTAAGTGGCAAAGTAGTGATTGGATGAGCCTATAAATACCCCTCATGACACTCCATGAGGGGTGAGGTTAAGCATTTGGTTAAGTGTAGTGTGTGTTTTCTTAATAAAAGTGTCATTTGTTTCTCCTCCCTCTCTCTACTTTCTCTCACTAGAAGAGATGAATATCTTCATCTTCTTCCACCAACCTAGACCTCCCGAACCACATAAATCTATATGTTTTTCGGTCCTAACATTAGTTGACCCAAGCTCACAAACAGGTTTTGGCCAACTAACATTAGAAACATATATTATGTTAGTTAGCCCAAGCCCGGTTGTGCGCTTTGGATCCATCATGGTTAGGGTTTTGTTATGTACTCTCTATAAATATTGTATGAATAATAAATTTATTGATAAGGTTTTAAAAGGTACCTTTTTGAGGGGTCGTTTAAGCCCTTATTCGATCACTTTTGTATCCGTTATTGCTTAATATCGTTCATTTTCACTTTTTAGGTCTCTTGAAGGCAAAATGCTGGAATGGCACTTATTTGGACGAAAAGGCGCGAATATACGAAGAAAATGGCCAAAGTCAGAATCGAGACACTCAAAGCTGCTAAAAACATAAGGTGACGGCGTCACGTGTTAATTGCGACGCCGTCGGAGGACTTTTGTGACGGGACAGAAGCCAAAACTCCTATTTTTAAGTTACGACGTCAAGTTATAAAAGAGTAGGCCGCCGTAACTCAGACGACCTAGATGTAATCCAGACGGCGTCAGAAGCTGAAGAGGACGGCGTCACAAGCATAAGGTGACGCCGTCGCAAGTCTAACGTGGCCAAGACGAAACCCTAATGAAGGCGACACGACGGCGTCACAAAACATAAGGTGACGCCGTCGCACATGTAATATTATATATAGAATCCGAATTTTTCAGTATTTGGTGGGTAGTCTTTTGGAGTAAAAACCTAAACCGAACCAAGGCTGTCTTGTACAATATTTTAGGGTTCCAAACCCTATCTTACATCAAGATAAGTGTTTTACTTCATTAATACAATTATGTCTTTGATTATTTGTGTGTATGTTTGCATGTTCTCCATGTCCGGCTAATTTACTTGTGTGTTTGCTTAGGGAATATGAAACTTAATTATTGAATATTGATTGGTTGTCTCTTATCTTGGTTGATTAATGATCTAGTAATGCGATAGGTCATTCGTTGTGTACTTAATGCTTGATTAAATCTTTGTGAACCTTAGAATATGACTCCTTGAGTAGTTGTAAGCTAAACCATCCAAAGAGTGCCTTAGAGTAAGAGTTTATTATCCCTAGTGGGTTTTGTAGACGAGACCCTTTGGTAAGTTCAAAGAGTTAGGGAGAAACACATACCCTACAACCTTAGACACACAACGCAACTAGGAATAAGGACGTGACAATTCAACCACCAATAGGAGATAATTAAGGAGTAGTAAAACCTAAGTAAACACATCTTTAAACTATCATACGAGCACACAATAATTAGACATAGACTACATACACCTTAGATTAGATAATTAGATAAGTAGAGTAATCGGTAGCAATACCAACCCCCCCCCCCCCTCAAATTCAAACCCCGAGATTCGTACCTTTCCATTTCATAAAAATATAAAAAATACAAAAACAATCTTCCTCAACCCCAACCTTAGCGTAGTAACTTCTCACTAGCATTCCTATTCCCCTAGAGAACGATATCAATACCCGTGGCTTACCCTAATACTACACTACAACGATTAGGTTCACTGCCTAGGGTGTTGAAAAACTTGCTCGACGAAAAGGAAGTTCCTTTGACCCCGAACGACGCGTGTAGCGTTATCAGTTATTCACACGAGGTTTAACCTCTCAACAACGTGTTGTTTGCAATCAATTCCATTAACAAAATTTTGCAATCAAAATATATTTTTATTAACGATGCTATTAAATAATTAGAAGGTCTTGCGCTATTAAAAAAAATGGATTTTAAGATGCTCTCTTTACTGCCAAAGAGATTGCTAAAGAAATGAATGTAAAACTAAAGTACATTGTAGATCAAGATTTCATTACTTGACAGTGGGTATCACCAATTTAGAGTGTAAGAAGCTATCTTTAATTGTATATTTTAACATTAATAATTCAAAGTCATTTAATGATAATAAGCTAAAAGATAGTTTTTCTTGACTTTGAAAGTTCTTTAAACTATAACAATTGTTCTGATTTAATAATATTGATTTAGGATTTAAGAGTTTTGAGAAAAATTATATATGTAAATAACTAAATATTGATACACCGATTGATATACATATCTATATTAGAAATCTAAATTATTTCTCTAAAATTAGCTTAAAATTCCGTTTTGGTGACATATGATTCTACAAAAAGAAGTCGTTTCAAAACTATAAGTTAATTGAGATTAAAAGTGTCACAAGAAAGACTAAATGGAATAGCTCATTTGTCGATTGAAAATTAGTTATAATATTATGTTGATATTATAAACTTGATCAAAGATTCCGCTTAAAAAAAAGCTATAAAAAATTATCTAAACAAGTTTTCGACAAATAACTTTGTTATAAAGGTCTCGTTTTGAAGTTTCGCTTTATACCTCCGTGAAGATTAAAGCGCCCCTGAAAAACAATAAATGTTTAGGGTTAATTTTAGATTTATTTTGATGTGTTAAACCTTTATTTGTAATATTTTTACGCTCGGTAGGATGTTGAGTATGAATAAATTCTAGGAGGATATTGCTATATCCTTTTATAATTTCTTCTTACTAATCATTATATATTCCTACCCGCATATGAATATGAGAATGGGAATTCTACTTTTTCATCCTCTCAAATAAACATTTTCTTATATCTGTCAATAACATATGAGTAAGATGATATGTATGAAGAAAATATAAAACTATTATATATAGAATAAAAATAACTACGATAATCTAAGAGAAGTGGAAAAAAGAAAGTCAAACACCTGAGCCCGAGGTTTACTTTGTCCCCAAGGCATGCATAGATATTCTCTCATACATGACGACACTTCTTGTTTTATTGGAATCTTTTAATATGCCCATTGTAGAATTATTCTAATTTCGTCAGCTATGCATAGTTGCATACAGTACAAAACTACAAACAAATCAATTGCTTATTTATTTATCTATTTATTTTTGTTAGATATACAAGGTGAAACGCGCTATCCACTTTCAAGTACTAGCTCCATAAATATTACGAGTAATTTGATTTTAGAAAAATGAAACTCTATGTTGAATCGGATGTCTATGTTAACATGAGGAAGAACTTGAGAATCCTTTTCCTTATTGTTCAATGAAAAGCATCTGCAAACAATTAAAGTGAAATGTTGTAATTGTGTCATTTAAGTTATTGGTCCTTCTATTAGTTTACCGAGTTATGATTAAATGAGAAGCAAAATAAAAATAAAAGTTTGAGAAGTAAGCATAATCACACATTTTATTACACCTAAAAGATAAATATGTTAACAGACTATGTAAGTTATCCAAATCTCGAGTATTGACTTAGCCACTTAGGAACCATTAGAGTTTTATGCTTTGTAGTCTATAAATACATACTACATCTGTCCTTAAATAAATGTTTACTGTTGATTTTTAAAGTCTTTTTCTTTCAACTTTCACCTTAAATTATTTAATCTGTGTTATGTAATAATTGATGAAAATTATACCAATGAAAATATATTTCAAACCCAATCTATTCATATATTTTACATCAAGTGTTAAATAATACAAATAAAATTATTTAGGAGAAAGTGTTTTTAAATGTATCCAAGTTACCCTGTTTTACTAAGTTGTGTATCAAAAAATTAATCCTCCTAAACAATGTAATATGTTTACTAATCATACTAACATGTGCATCAATTAAGACTCCCGTCTATTTTTGCTGACGTGGCAAAGTGGAACCGTTATCTTTGTGTTTTCCTTGTTGACTCATGCCCAAGTGGCAGTCAAACTATACCCTCTATCTATTATCCCGTTAATATATAGAAACGAGATTTGAGCCCCCAAATCAAAAACCACCACTTCAACGACGACAACCACCACCACCATGTCTTATGCAAAAGACACTCCTCGTGTAATAGGGCAATACGTTCGACCTTTTTGTGAATGTGGCCATCGATTGACAGTGAAAACGGCGTGGACACCAGAAAATCCAGGGAAAAGGTTTATTGCTTGCCCCATTTATGTAAGCCTAATTTTATAATTGGGTATTTTTTGAATTTGTTGTTTTCTTTACATCTGATTTTGTTTTTGTTTTAACTATAGGATAAGAAAAGAAAGTGTGGTGTGTATGAGTTCTTTGATGAAGATTTACCAAGTGATTACTATAGGCAGCTGCTATTGGATTTACATGCTAGGGCGAGGAGAGGTAGTGAAACAGTAGAGATGCAAGAGCATATTGGTGTGCTAACTATGGAGAAAGCAAGGCTTGTGCAAGAGTTGACAGTGACAAAGTCAAAACTACAATTGTATGACAGAATCTTTGTCATTTTGGTGGGTGTTTTGTTGGTTTTGTGTCTTGTATTAGGTATGAGGATTGGGTAGGATAGTGTAGGATTGTGGTAGTATAGTGTAGGATTGTGGTAGTTTTTGTTGTAATGGTATTTGACTCAAGTTATTAGCAATGAAACAATTTGCAAATTTCTTATATTGATGTTGTAGTTTTGTTATGTTTTCAGTTTGCATGTCACATGTGTATGCACTTTAGAAAGTAAAATTAGTAACTTAAAATTGACTTTAGAAAGTCAATCTACATTATTCAGTTCCTAGATTACAAGAGTGATATTATTGGGCATTAGAGCCATACATAAACCACCTAGTACAACTAGTTCAGTAGCTTTTGCCCTTGCCTTTTGAACCACTGCATTTGCCCTTGCCTTTTGAAGCACTAGCAGACTCATCTGTTGGAATTTTGGGTTCAAATGGCTTGATACCCAAAAGTTTACAAGTTTCTTTGTTTGGCAGACCTAGAACCTTTTTCCTAGCATCATAAGCTTGCCTTGCAAGCTGTTTTGGGGTTAAGTCTTCAGGTTAAATATGGATTGAGCTTGCAGCTTCATGATTTGGATAGCCCTTTGGAAAATAGTTAAACCATGCTCCCTCTGAAGTGTCACTACTATCACTAGAAATAACAATGATGTCTGCAAAAAAAAGGGTTAATAATAAAAATTATAATTAACTAAATAAAATAGGGATTCTGCTCACCATTGCAGGTTTCTTTCCCCTTGTTGGAGCTCATTGCAGTGAAAGTGAAAGTGATTCAATAGTTAAGTGAAAGTGATTGCTAGTTAAGTGAAACTTATGGCTGAGGAGTGCCTGATATTTGGTCTTTATAATGGTTGGAATTGTCTCAATAGTTAAGTGAAAGTGATTGCTAGGTTGAAAAAAACAGTGCATTTGCAGGAAAGATGCTAAAAGTGGATTTGCAGGATGATATGTTGAATACAATAGTGCCTTTGCAGGAAACATGTCAAAATAGTGCATTCAAATAATAGAACATACAGAGTGCATTGAAAAAAACAGTGCATTTGCAGGAAACATGTCAAAATAGTGCATTCAAATAATAGAACATACACAGTACACAACCATAGCTTGAAAATTTGACTTTATCAAGTCATATAACTTCATACACAACCACAAAAGAGGGCATCTAGTTCAG
This sequence comes from Chrysanthemum seticuspe, assembly GCA_019973895.1. Classification (NCBI taxonomy): domain Eukaryota; kingdom Viridiplantae; phylum Streptophyta; class Magnoliopsida; order Asterales; family Asteraceae; genus Chrysanthemum; species Chrysanthemum seticuspe. The sequence continues at coordinate 272,960,572 of BPTQ01000004.1, forward strand.
TAGGTTAATACATATTGCAAGTTTGTCAATGCCCAAGTTACTTTAATACACAAAAGAGGGCATGTTAACTTACTTACTACCTTAATACATCTAGTTCAGTACCTTAATACATATTACATAATTAGTGACTAGTCTATGTTCATTGGAGTGTTTTGTGAGCTTCCTTGTCCCAGAACAGTTTTCGCCAACTTGCTTTTAATGATTCTTTCACTTGGACCCCTTTTTCTCACTGCAATTTTAAGTCTTGGTTGCTGCACTGGCTTAACCTGTGCTTGCACCTCAGCTTCATTAGGGACTTCTGTTTGGCTAGCAGCATTGTCTTCATTTCCAAACCAGAAAGAAAATCCTTTTGATTTATTTGGTTGCAATGGTCTTGGTTGTGAACCACTTGGGTTACTTGCAAAATGAACACCACCAACCTTGTTGAATGCCCTTGTTGGAGTTGATGCAAATTTTAATCCTGGGATATCAGAACCCATAAGAACACCACTGACATTATCATGTTGAGAAGTTGTAGACCCACTTGCAGACCCATGTTGAGAACTTGCAGACCCTCCTTGAGCATTTGCAGACCCACCTTGAACATTTGCAGACCCTTGTTGAGAACTTGCAGATCCTCCTTGAGCATTTGCAAACCCACCCATTGCAGGCCCATCTTGACCACTTGCAGACCCTCCTTGAACATTTGCAGACCCACCAACACCTCATTGTGTTGAGCCCATCTTCCTCATTGTGTTGAGCCTTTCAAGTACTATTACTCTAATTGCATCCAACATAGTCAGAAGAGGTTTGCTTCTCACACTCACCAAGACTGAGTTAAAGCACTCACTGAAACCATTCTCAACAGCTTCACACCCTCTATCTAACTCAAAAAAGCCCTTGACCATGACTTTGGGTTTTTCTCTATCAAGTACTTGTGAGCATGAGGGTTTATAGCCTTGATCTTTTCCATAATTTTATTGAACTTTTGAGGATATGAAGCTTTACAGGCTGCCCAAAACAGATTCCTATACTCTAGTCCACTGAATTGCTTCCTAAAGTTTTCATAAATATGCCTAGCACATTGCCGGTGCTCAGCATCAGGCATAACCTGTTTCACAGCCTCAATGAGTCCTTTATGTTGGTCAGACATAAGTGTGAGACCTTGGCCAGTTGGCATTTCTAAGTCATCTCCAAGAAGTTCTAAAAACCAAGCCCAATTTTCCTTGTTTTCTACATTGACAACAGCCCAAGCTATAGGGTAAATATGGTTGTTCCCATCTCTTCCTATGGCAATTAAAATCTCACCTTGATTAGGTCTCTTTAAGAAACAACCATCCAATGCAACCACCCTTCTACACCCACTTTTGAAACCTTCTTTTAATGCAGCTAAACAGACATAAAACCTATCAAAATAAGTCTTCTCATCTGTTACAGAAACACCTAGTTTGACTGTGGACCCTGGGTTACTATCTAGTAATTCTTTGCCATATGATCTAAGCAGCCCATAATGTTGTTCTATAGTTTTCTCATACTCACTTAATGCCCAATTCTTTGCAGCTTTACATTGATTAGGACTGACACTACATTTATACTTTTTCATTACAAGATCAGCTATATCTACTAGCTTTATATCTGGATTCTTTCTAATTTTATCACCAAACTGTTTTCCTATCCACTTATAGTCCACTAGTGACCCAAACTTGAAATTTCTCACACAATTATGTTCAGACTTTAAAGATATAATCTGAAATGTTTTTTCAGAGTTGATCCTAGCATATAATCTGAAACTACATTTTGGTACATCTTCAGGTATTTCACAAGGATACCTGAATTGCTTCCTTTGTTTGCCTCAATCAGGATCCTTAAGGTTTGGTGGTCTTTGGCCACAAACAACAATTACCTTATCTGATGCACTCCTCTCATACCAAATTGAATATCCATTGGCCAAAGCATAGTATGTTAAGCATTCCTTCAATTGTGCTGCACTCTCAAACTTTTGCCCAAGCTGTTACATGAAAACAATTCAAATCAATGAACATATTAGCCAAACTTTTGACCAAACTATTACAAGAACATAAAAAATAAGATTCATTACCTCTGGAAGCTGTGACCTCCAATGTGTGCTAGGATCATATGTAGGATATTTCTCTACCACATCTTCAGCACCAACAAATGGGTCTTGCAAATCAGAATCATCACCATCACCCTTCAACTTTCTCAATAAATCTCCTATGAACTCATCATGCTCAATCAATACTTCATTTTTGTTTGAAACTGCAGCCCTACTACTCCTTGCAGAACCAGAACCATCTGCAATTGGTGTTGGTTTTCTCTTACTTTTGTTTGCTTTCCTAGTTCTAAGCTCTATGACCTCTTCTTCACCAGCACTTAGATAATCAATGGACTTCTGAGAGTAATCACTATCATCACTGTCACTATCACTATTTCTATCGCTATCTCCATCACTACCTCCATCACTACCTTTATCTTTATCACTTTCAACCACCATTATGCCTTTACCCTTATGAACCACACTCCCTTGTTCAGCATCCTCCTCAGCCCACCTCTCCATTTCTTCAACTGTAAACACATTGCATTGCCTCTTAACAGGTGTTCCTATTTTCTTAGAGGTTCCATCACTAGTTGCACTAGGGTCAGGTTTAGCTAAATACTGTGACAAATCAATGGCACAATGTTCCAAGTATACCTCTATTCCACCATGCAACTTTGAGAGGTCATGCATGTGAATCAGGTCATCGTCATTACCTACTTTCACTAAACCCTTCTCTAGATCATGTTCTGGGATTCTATAGTATACACCAAATATGTGGGCACAATTTGTTCTCTCAACTACCATGCTCTTAAATTCTTCATATTTAAGCCTACCAACATATATGTTGGTAGTTGTTCCACCGTCATACCTTAGTGGTTCGTGCAGGAAAATCCCATCAAACCGAACATCCAACTCTACACCATCAGGCCCAGGAATAGTCATTCTAAAAGAAACAAAATACAAAATTGGGGTTAAACCCTAAACTGTAGTTGTAATAAATTAACAATTTGTAAATTGGAACTAAAAAAACACATACCTTAATACTAAAAAAAGCACAAATCAACCTACGAAAACACTATTTCTTACATACAAAAGAGTGCGTTTGGTATGCTGCCATGAATGACAATAGTTATGAGTTTGATAGTAATGGTGGGTTCCTCACCTATGAAAGATCCATAGATAGCTGATGAGTGTGTAAATACTCATCATTTTTGTACAAAATAAACTGCAAAATCATCTGAAAACACTCAGAAACACATCAAAATGATCAAAATATCACAAATCAGTGTTTTATGAGTTTTAAATGCAAAAATATCAAAATCAGATGAAAAACATATCAAATTTGCAAAAATTGCAGTTTTAGTCCCCCAAGTTTCAAAAGTTGTCAAAAACAGTCCCTGAGCACATAATTTCAAAAGTAAAGTCACCAAAGGTCCTTTTAAAATCAAAAGTTATCAAATTTAGTCCTTTGGTGAAAAATATCAAAAATTTGAGAAAATTACAAAAATGGTCCTTCAAGTTTCAAAATTGGCAGAAATGGCCCCTGGAAAATTGCAAAATGGCAACATTGGTCCTTGTACTATTGATACTTGTCAAATTCAGCCCTTGGATCAACTTTGAGATGTTGGCAGCTTAGGTCCCTACATTTTCAGGATTTACACCTTTAGTCCTTGAAGTTTTAAACCATTTAACTCATTTTTGGACCCTTGCTCACCTTTGACCCCCTGTCATTTTGAATTATGAACCCCTTCCATTATTACCACTTGCCTGGTCAATTCTGGTCAAAAAACCATCACCCGCCAAAAAAGTCTCCTCTCAACTGCTTCCCTGAAACTTAGCTACACCCCATCCCCCTCCTCAATCCCACTCTCCCATGTCCCCTCCACCTTAGCATACCTCCAAACTTCATTTAAAGCTTCCCTAACCCCTCACTCAACCTTATCTGTCAAACAAGGAATTTGGCGCCAAAAACTGATTTGAAGGGCCAGGATTAATTTCAAGCCATCCAATGGCTAGGGTTGATGGGAAACAATCAGATGAGAGATACAAAGAGATTGGGTTATAAAAAGAGAAGGAAAGAGAAGAAGCAAGTAGTAGATGTTTTAGTTTTTAATTTTACTCTTATGTCGTTTTTTTTAATAATGTTTTAATTTACTTCAAAAGCTGTAATCTTTTGTTCTTCAGTATTAAACTCAAGTTATATTGTCAGTTTGATCAAGTTTTAAACATTAATTCCAAGTTTCATGTTATTTCATCTTTATATGCTCACTGTTGAAAGTAGAAGTTTCCATGTCATACATTCAAGCTTCATAAAGCTTCTTTTCAAGTTTATATAAGCTTATACAAGCTCCTTATAGCTTGCTATAAGCTCAAGTTTAAGTTTTAACCACTTTTGAAATTTGGTCAACCAAAGTCAACTGGAGGGCTAAAATTGGAAATGCAGTTGGAACTGGGTTGATGCAGGTTTGAAATGGGGTGATTTACAGTTATCTAAGCTGGAATTGATAGGTTAGGGGTTGTTAGGCTAGTGGTTACTTGTTTCATCATTTTGGCAAGCCACAGTGGCTAAGGATCCTTGTAAGTTCATAATCTGTTATTGCTCACTTATCTGTGATTGAATCTGTCAATTAGTCTTAATTAGTACTGTTTGATGCTTGTTTAATGTTTGTTAAGTCTTATCTAGTCTAGATCAGTTTGTAGTTCTATAATCAGTAGGATAACTTGTGTTTGGAAGAGCTTAAATATCTGTGCTAGAGAGTAGTTAAGTTGTTAGGAGTAGTTGCTGCATGTTTATGTAGTGATTTGATAGTTATTTGCAGTCCTTGATATAGCATTTTAGCTCAGATAGTCAACATCACAGTAAATCTGCTCTAGTTTCTGAATCTGTCAAAATCAGTAGGTGTTATAATCTGCAAATTGGTTTGAATCTAGTAGATCTAGCCTTTGGTAGTCATAATTAGTGTTAAATCTTCATAATCAGTTCAATAGTGTGGATCAAAACTGAGTTTGGTCAAAGTTCTTAAGCATTCTTCAAAAGTCAAATCTGTCAAATAGCAGTTTTCAATAAAACTTTGTGCATCAATTTCTTATTCATCTCTTAGATTCAGTGTTTGAAACTTTGGATATTAAAAGTTCACTTGGTCTTGTTTTGATAACAACTTTTTGTCAAATCTGAGCTTGTCATTTTAAGCTTCAAATAAGCTCTTCAATCAGCTACTATCTGCCCTGTTCACACTTAAGTGTGAACAGGCTATTTTGAATCTGTTGTACTGGTCTCATTTTTAGAAGTTAAGATCTGGTATTTGGCACAATCATAGCTGGCCAGGTGTTTAGTAGGACTGCATAAGTGGTCTTTTGGATTTGCTTATTGGTTAAGCTGTGCATAAGCTCAAACAGTGGTCCTAAACCACTGTTTGGTTCATTTAAGCAGTTGGCTTATTTGAAGCTTCTGAGCTTTAGAATTGATAGGAGTAGTTAGAAACAGTTGATATTAGTTCATTTTAGTATAAGTTAGCTGTGCTCACTGTTTGGTTGGTATTATAGATCATTAGCTTATTCTAGTAGCTTATTTGAGTAGCAGTTACACTATAGCTTTTATATTCTACAAATAGCCTGCTAGTTTTTCATTTTTCATAGCTTCATAATATTATTTTAGACTTTTCCTGAAATTTTCAGATTTTTCTAAGCTTTTTTGCTATTTTTCTTAATTTAAATCACTTTTTAGTACTTTTTAAATAGGATTTAATACAAAAAATTAAGAAAAGGTTCAAAAAAATAATTTTTCAATTTTATTAAGTTTAAATAAATATAAAAAGTAAAAAAAGTAATTTTCCATATTTTTCATAGTTTATTTTGTAATTTTTAATAATTTAATTAGTTTTAAATAGTTTAAAATTCCTAGAAAATAGAAAAATAATCATAAAAATACAAAAATAGTTTTGAAAAGTCTATTTTGATATTTTAGACTTTTCTAAGTCTTAATTTTATTTTTCTAGCTTTATTTCCTAATTTTTTTGTATTTTAGGTAATTATTAAATAGTTAAAAATAGTTTTTTATTAATAATAATTAATTAATTAGTCATAAAAATAATTTTCTTTTTCTAAAAAGTTTCTTATATCATTAGGATTGTAAAAATGTATTTTTCATATTTTTAGGACTTTTATATCTTAGATTTCACTTTTTATTTTGTACGTTTACGTATTTTTATTTTAAACGTAAGTTTTTAGTTTTAATTTTTAAACGTTCATCATTTTAAATATAGTGATAGCGTTTATTTAATAGATTTTATCTTTTTAATTTCCTTTAATTTGCATTTAAGCCGTTTTTATTTGCTGGCTTTTTCCGTAGTTAATATCATATCCAAATCCTTTTCCCGTTCAGATTCCTCGATCACTAAACGTTTGATAATCCATTGCACAACTCGCTGGGACATAACGACCCGGGGAAACATTGTACTCCTCAGATCTTCATTGCATCTGTGCTTAAGCAGTTTTAAGTTTCTTGCTTGCGTGAGAAAACTTGACGGTTTTGCGCCCAGATCAAATTTTTGGCGCCGCTGCTGGGGAGCTGTGCTAATTGTCTTACGTCTAGCAGATTAGTTGTTTGAATACTCACTCATTTGTTTATATCATCCTTATCTATCTATATATATATCCATATTTTTGTAAAAAATCCAAAAACCCAAAAACAAGCAAAAACGTATAAAACACAAAAATATTTTTTCTTTTGTTTATATATATGTATCAAATAATAAAAATACAAAAAGATTCGTCGTTTTCTTTAATAAAAACAACTTAAAAGATTACCACCGCAAACCAAGGCAGTGCACTACCTAACTAGGGGTGCGACCATAATAAGTTCCCGAACTAAAGATTTAAAACTTGCCTTTGTGTCCTTGTGATTGGTGTACCTTTTTCAAAGAAGCCATTCATCTTGGATTATTGGTTAAGTTCACTGTTGTTTTGCCTCGATCTTGTGTTAATTGATTTTGTTGTGATATCGACGTTTCAGAACCAGAAAACCCATAAAGATTCTTCTCACCCCATTTTTATAAAACGTCTTCATAATTCTCATTCTCATCTGAAATATCTTCATAATTCCATTTCTCTCCTTAACTCTGAGAGTCCTTAGAGTTAACTCTAGTGCATGCGCACTCGTTCTTCTAGATCATTGAGTCCTTTGCGTGATCTAGCAGAAATTCCTAGAAGACGTTCTCGTAGGCGTGCTGCCCAAATAGTAGAACCCGAGATTCGTACTATTTCTAACAACACCATGGCAGACGAACGTACTATGGCGGAAATGCTCCAGGCACCCACCGAGGGTTATGGAGATGCCATCGTTTTACCGGTTATCAACTCTGATCACTTCGAATTGAAGACACATTTGATCACACTTGTGTCTACGAATCAATTCCGCGGGTCTGATCGAGAAGACCCGTATGCACACATCCGTTGGTTTAACAAGTTAACCTCAACTATCAATTTCAAGGATGTACCTCAAAAGGTCATCAAGTTGATGCTTTTTCCATTCTCTCTTGAGGGGACAGCCCGAATTTGGCTGGAAAAAGAACCCCCTCGATCCATAGAAACTTGGGAGGATCTTGTTCAAAAGTTTGTCAACTATTTCTTTCCTCCATCAAAGACGACTAATCTGAAAAATGAAATTTCTGGATTTCGTCAAAATTTCAATGAAAATTTTGGAGAGGCATGGGAGAGATTCAAAGATCTCCTCAGGAAATGCCCCCATCATGAATTCACGGAGCTTCAACAAGTCAATATCTTTTACAATGGGTTGAACGGTAATGATCAAGAGTCCTTGAATGCAGCCGCAGGCGGCAATATCTTGAATCGTAAACCTAAAGATGTGATTGAGATTTGCGAGCAAAAATCAAAAGTTCCTATTTCTCGCAACAAAGTCCATGTTCCGAACACTCCTGCTTCTTCATCCGGTAACTCTTCTGAGTTAGCAGCTCCGTTAGCCGCTCTAACGGACATCATCCATTGTATGATAAAAGAGGTAAAGGAAATCAAAAGCGAAATTCATAAGCCTGAACCAGTCAAAGCCGTAAACAAGGTGTGTGAAACTTGTAGTGGTCCACATGCGTATTATGATTGTCAAGCAACCGATGCTTCCTTTTACCAAGCTCCCGTAGCTTCGGTAAACCACAATCAATACCGACCACAGGCTGATCCTCACTACCGTGCACCTAACGGTATGACACCACCTGGTTTTCCTCCCGTGCAAAACCATGGCAATCAGAATCGCTTTGTTCCGAATCAAGGACAAAATTTCAATAACTCTCAAAATTTCAATCAAAACCGGAACAATTTCAACCACCCTCAACCATATCAAGCTCCTAATCATCAAAGTTATCAACCACCTCCTCAAGCTCCCATGCCAAATGACTTCATGAAAATGACTGAGTCAAACATGCGTTCTATGCAAACTCAGATCAATAACATGAGAGTTGAGCTTAAAAGGGAAATTGATACCACAATGTCTCGGCAGACAAATGAGTTAAAGAATATGATGAGCAGTTTCATGAACATGAATATGAACAAAGCTTCGCCATCTTCTGGAGGACTCCCAGGTAATACTATTCCCAATCCAAATGCCGAGTTGAAAGCCGTCACCACTCGTAGTGGTAAGACGCACAATGGACCTACGACTCCAATGCCCCCTCCTCCTGTGGCATTTAGTCAAGTTACCAAGGAGACAACGGACAAGGTGCATTATTCAAGCCCACGAAGTACCGCACACGTCCCACCTTCGGTAGTCCAAGCTTTAAGTCCGGAACCCGATGTTCCGAGGAAAAATCCTGAGCCAGAAAACACTTCCATTCCGGCTCAAAAGTCTAGTCAGCTTCCTTACCCATCAAGAATGAATGATGAGAAGCTCAAAGACAAAAACAAATAGCAGATGGAAAAATTTTTCCAAATCTTCAATGAGCTTCACTTTGACATAAGCTTCGTTGATGCTCTCGTTCTAATGCCTAAATTTGCATCCACACTTAAAGGCTTACTCACCAACAAAGATAAGCTATCAGAGATGGCCAAAACTCCTCTCAATGAACAATGTTCAGTGGCCATTCTTAATAAGCTTCCCGAAAAGCTTGAAGACCCTGGCCGGTTTCTAATCCCGTGTGATTTCTTGGGGATGTTTCAATGCTCCGCCTTGGCCGATCTTGGCGCTAGCATTAACCTCATGCCTCTCTCAGTGTGGAAGAAACTGTCTCTTCCTGAACTTTCATCCACTCGTATGACACTCGAGCTAGCGGACCGTACCGTAACTCGTCCACTTGGGATAGCCGAGGATGTCGTGATGAAAGTGGGAAAGTTTCACTTTCATGCTGACTTTGTTGTAGTAGACTTCGATGCGGATCCTAGAGTTCCCTTCATCTTAGGGAGAGCTTTCTTGAAAACGAGTCGTGCTCTGATTGATGTGTTTGCTGAAGAGTTGACCATTCGAGTTGACAACGAAGAGCTCACGTTAAATATTAACCAAGACTCCAAACCTCTATACAAAAAGAGTGTTGCCACAATTGATAAAAAATCTGAAAGAATCAATGCAACACTCTCAAATTTCACGGTTAAGAGTGTTCACCAAAAATGTGCTGAGCTCAAAGCTTTAAAAATCACCCCTGGTTCAAACAAATGGTTTGAAAGCTGTACCAGGGAAGTCAAGAGTGTTCTTGATGATGATGACGATGATCTAAAATCGGAGACTTCATCAGAAGTGGTGGAAACTGCTAGCTCTAAGAGCACACCACTTGTCCCACCTCCGGCATCAGTTTGTCGCATCGAGTTTGTTAAGTCTGTGGATGAAACCATACTCTCTTCAGTTTCATCTGAGTTGGATGATGATGTTTGTGATCCAATGGGAGACATTCTTCCCATTGATGAATTGCTCAAAAATGATCCATCATCTTCTAGTCTTATTCCCGACTCTTCCATTCCTTCTCTCACTCCTGATGAGGAAGATGACAACTTTTGGAATGAAGTCGATGCATTTCTTAGTGATGAGTCAATTCCTACGGGAATTGATAACACTTACCTTGATCCGGAGGGAGACATCCTTTTTCTGGAAAGTTTGTTGATTGAAGAACCAGTTCCCACCCTCCCTCCCGGACATCTTCTTGACAATCACCATCTAAGCTTCAAGTTTAAGCTTAAAGATGTCAAAACTGGTGATTTGCTTCTCTCTGCTGAGGAATGGACATGCATTCTCATGTACGTCTTTATTCCATTCTTCACAGATGGTGTGGTTGCTCTTTCCCTTTTCTCTTTCGGGAATGAGGACACCATCTTTGACCCCGGTATCATCCCTTATAGTTTCTACTATTAAACAATACCGCGGTTATATCTCATCGGTGTGGAACTTTCTGATGTTCATATGTTCATTAACATTGTGAACGAAAGTCCGATTGAGATTGGTTTTCCACGATACTTTCCCCATGAACAAATGAATACGGGGTCGAGTCAAGCTAGCGACTCGGGAATCAAAAACAGTAGCATGCCATATGGGTTTTCACCCATATTTCTGTCTTCTCACCCCTTTCTACCACCCTAGTGTGGGGGGTTGCCCACATGTAAAAAAAAAAAAAATATCTCTTTCTAAATAATGGTCGTAGTATTTCCCTTTTACGTTCTTTGTTTCGGCATAACCGCCGGTACTTTGAATATTGAGGGCAATATTCATTTCTAAGTGTGGGGGGGAATTCTCACGAATTTTATCATATAATTATACCCAATTCCCCCATTTTTGGCCAAAAATTTTTTTTGGAGTAAGTGTTCTACACTTACTCATTTGGTTATCAGTCCGCCATGTCTGTAAGACTAAAGGATTGGCTAATCCAGGAGCAAACAGCTCTTGGTAAAGATTTCTCAAATCCGTTGACGGCTTGCAATTTGCCCAAAATTGTATGGTATTCAGCTCACCATATCCTAAAAAGTGAAGAGTTGGCTAGCCCGCAAGATTATGGCTTGTGGTAAAGGCAGTGGAAAAACCATAATTGGTAATCGACTCACCAAAGATAATATTGATAATTTATCTAAGAGTTGGCTAGTCCAGAAGGGTACGGCTTCTGGTAAAGACAAATCAAATCCGTTGGAAGCTGGTGGTTTGCTCAAAATCACATGGTTATCGGTGTACCATGGTTCTTACTTGAACTGAAACATTTGGCTACTCCAGAAGTAATGGCTTTTGGTAAAGAGATTAAAATCCATTATGTTTTCTCAAATCATTGCTAGGGACTAGCAATATCTCAGTGTGGGGGATTGATGAGTGTGTAAATACTCATCATTTTTGTACAAAATAAACTGCAAAATCATCTGAAAACACTCAGAAACACATCAAAATGATCAAAATATCACAAATCAGTGTTTTATGAGTTTTAAATGCAAAAATATCAAAATCAGATGAAAAACATATCAAATTTGCAAAAATTGCAGTTTTAGTCCCCCAAGTTTCAAAAGTTGTCAAAAACAGTCCCTGAGCACATAATTTCAAAAGTAAAGTCACCAAAGGTCCTTTTAAAATCAAAAGTTATCAAATTTAGTCCTTTGGTGAAAAATATCAAAAGTTTGAGAAAATTACAAAAATGGTCCTTCAAGTTTCAAAATTGGCAGAAATGGCCCCTGGAAAATTGCAAAATGGCAACATTGGTCCTTGTACTATTGATACTTGTCAAATTCAGCCCTTGGATCAACTTTGAGATGTTGGCAGCTTAGGTCCCTACATTTTCAGGATTTACACCTTTAGTCCTTGAAGTTTTAAACCATTTAACTCATTTTTGGACCCTTGCTCACCTTTGACCCCATGTCATTTTGAATTATGAACCCCTTCCATTATTACCACTTGCCTGGTCAATTCTGGTCAAAAAACCATCACCCGCCAAAAAAGTCTCCTCTCAACTGCTTCCCTGAAACTTAGCTACACCCCATCCCCCTCCTCAATCCCACTCTCCCATGTCCCCTCCACCTTAGCATACCTCCAAACTTCATTTAAAGCTTCCCTAACCCCTCACTCAACCTTATCTGTCAAACAAGGAATTTGGCGCCAAAAACTGATTTGAAGGGCCAGGATTAATTTCAAGCCATCCAATGGCTAGGGTTGATGGGAAACAATCAGATGAGAGATACAAAGAGATTGGGTTATAAAAAGAGAAGGAAAGAGAAGAAGCAAGTAGTAGATGTTTTAGTTTTTAATTTTACTCTTATGTCGTTTTTTTTAATAATGTTTTAATTTACTTCAAAAGCTGTAATCTTTTGTTCTTCAGTATTAAACTCAAGTTATATTGTCAGTTTGATCAAGTTTTAAACATTAATTCCAAGTTTCATGTTATTTCATCTTTATATGCTCACTGTTGAAAGTAGAAGTTTCCATGTCATACATTCAAGCTTCATAAAGCTTCTTTTCAAGTTTATATAAGCTTATACAAGCTCCTTATAGCTTGCTATAAGCTCAAGTTTAAGTTTTAACCACTTTTGAAATTTGGTCAACCAAAGTCAACTGGAGGGCTAAAATTGGAAATGCAGTTGGAACTGGGTTGATGCAGGTTTGAAATGGGGTGATTTACAGTTATCTAAGCTGGAATTGATAGGTTAGGGGTTGTTAGGCTAGTGGTTACTTGTTTCATCATTTTGGCAAGCCACAGTGGCTAAGGATCCTTGTAAGTTCATAATCTGTTATTGCTCACTTATCTGTGATTGAATCTGTCAATTAGTCTTAATTAGTACTGTTTGATGCTTGTTTAATGTTTGTTAAGTCTTATCTAGTCTAGATCAGTTTGTAGTTCTATAATCAGTAGGATAACTTGTGTTTGGAAGAGCTTAAATATCTGTGCTAGAGAGTAGTTAAGTTGTTAGGAGTAGTTGCTGCATGTTTATGTAGTGATTTGATAGTTATTTGCAGTCCTTGATATAGCATTTTAGCTCAGATAGTCAACATCACAGTAAATCTGCTCTAGTTTCTGAATCTGTCAAAATCAGTAGGTGTTATAATCTGCAAATTGGTTTTAATCTAGTAGATCTAGCCTTTGGTAGTCATAATTAGTGTTAAATCTTCATAATCAGTTCAATAGTGTGGATCAAAACTGAGTTTGGTCAAAGTTCTTAAGCATTCTTCAAAAGTCAAATCTGTCAAATAGCAGTTTTCAATAAAACTTTGTGCATCAATTTCTTATTCATCTCTTAGATTCAGTGTTTGAAACTTTGGATATTAAAAGTTCACTTGGTCTTGTTTTGATAACAACTTTTTGTCAAATCTGAGCTTGTCATTTTAAGCTTCAAATAAGCTCTTCAATCAGCTACTATCTGCCCTGTTCACACTTAAGTGTGAACAGGCTATTTTGAATCTGTTGTACTGGTCTCATTTTTAGAAGTTAAGATCTGGTATTTGGCACAATCATAGCTGGCCAGGTGTTTAGTAGGACTGCATAAGTGGTCTTTTGGATTTGCTTATTGGTTAAGCTGTGCATAAGCTCAAACAGTGGTCCTAAACCACTGTTTGGTTCATTTAAGCAGTTGGCTTATTTGAAGCTTCTGAGCTTTAGAATTGATAGGAGTAGTTAGAAACAGTTGATATTAGTTCATTTTAGTATAAGTTAGCTGTGCTCACTGTTTGGTTGGTATTATAGATCATTAGCTTATTCTAGTAGCTTATTTGAGTAGCAGTTACACTATAGCTTTTATATTCTACAAATAGCCTGCTAGTTTTTCATTTTTCATAGCTTCATAATATTATTTTAGACTTTTCCTGAAATTTTCAGATTTTTCTAAGCTTTTTTGCTATTTTTCTTAATTTAAATCACTTTTTAGTACTTTTTAAATAGGATTTAATACAAAAAATTAAGAAAAGGTTCAAAAAAATAATTTTTCAATTTTATTAAGTTTAAATAAATATAAAAAGTAAAAAAAGTAATTTTCCATATTTTTCATAGTTTATTTTGTAATTTTTAATAATTTAATTAGTTTTAAATAGTTTAAAATTCCTAGAAAATAGAAAAATAATCATAAAAATACAAAAATAGTTTTGAAAAGTCTATTTTGATATTTTAGACTTTTCTAAGTCTTAATTTTATTTTTCTAGCTTTATTTCCTAATTTTTTTGTATTTTAGGTAATTATTAAATAGTTAAAAATAGTTTTTTATTAATAATAATTAATTAATTAGTCATAAAAATAATTTTCTTTTTCTAAAAAGTTTCTTATATCATTAGGATTGTAAAAATGTATTTTTCATATTTTTAGGACTTTTATATCTTAGATTTCACTTTTTATTTTGTACGTTTACGTATTTTTATTTTAAACGTAAGTTTTTAGTTTTAATTTTTAAACGTTCATCATTTTAAATATAGTGATAGCGTTTATTTAATAGATTTTATCTTTTTAATTTCCTTTAATTTGCATTTAAGCCGTTTTTATTTGCTGGCTTTTTCCGTAGTTAATATCATATCCAAATCCTTTTCCCGTTCAGATTCCTCGATCACTAAACGTTTGATAATCCATTGCACAACTCGCTGGGACATAACGACCCGGGGAAACATTGTACTCCTCAGATCTTCATTGCATCTGTGCTTAAGCAGTTTTAAGTTTCTTGCTTGCGTGAGAAAACTTGACGGTTTTGCGCCCAGATCAATAGCCCTCTTGATGTATATGGAGTATGTATTTTATCTATCATTCATTACTATAGTGGTGGGCCCGCTCATCTTAAACAAACACCTTTAATCACTTTCATAGTCATAGTCTCATTCCCCTAGTGGGATACCAAACGCACCTAATACATAATTTAAAACCCCCTTCATCAATATATACAATTATCTAAGCAAAATGTACAAATACAATAATTTTAAGCAAATACAAGTACAAAAACATAATTTACAAGTATTTGAAGCAAAAATAAAACTAAAAAAATATTATTCAACACATACAATTAATACACAATTTAATTCACCCGTTCATTAAAATATACAACTATTTTTAAGCACAATGTACAATCTAATTAAGCTTCAAAAACATAAATCTGAAATCCAGCAACCCAAAATAAAATAACATTTGTTCACCGAAAAATTTAGTCATGTGGTACCCGCTCCCGCATCACGCGTGTACCCTGCTAGTAGTATGAATGTAAAATTGATTTTCAATTTTCATGCCTATTAATAACAACGGGCGAGAATTAAAGGGCTTGTGTTCTAATAGTATCACTGTTATGTGAGAAGCTCTCCAACCAAATGGTTGTAGGTTCAAGTCCAACTTAAAATATGTGAGATAGTATATAGTGTGTATATTGTTAGATAATTAGTTGCCGTTTTAAAAATAAAATAAAATAACAATAGACGGGAAAAAACCCGAAACCCGCAGGCACCTGCTTGTGACGGGTGAGTAAATGTAAGAATGGTATCAAAGATCAACAATTAAAAGGATGCAATCACCTCACAACATCAAACGCTCAACACTCGAAATAAATCCTAACTGAATGATGCACACAAGGTATCATCTCTCAGTCCAATGGTATGAGCTTTTAACTTTGTGTCAATAGACCGAGGTTCAAATCTCTCCATTGGTCTAAAAGCTTTCAATTGGTATCATCCCTCACCGCAAATGCTCATCAACGAGGGGCCTATTTGATAAAATGATCAGGGTTCAAAGCCCACCTCCTGATAAGTACAATCACTGTGACAGGTGCTCATTGCTTGGGGCCGGGTCTTTGAAGGAGAGTCCGGTTGACATCCTTAAGATGCATGGGACCAGGGTGATCCCACCGTTCTTTACCTTTTTGGATAAAGATAATCGCTCGTGGTTTTACTGAACGTTTTATTGATCAAACTTTTGGATTGTCTGAAACCTATATACATCTGGGAAAATAGTCTATGGGCTAAGCCCAAATGTACATATTGAAAAGTAAGCCCAGATCATTTACAACATAGCTGGTCCACAACATAGTGAATTCAGACTTTCAGAGGCTATAAAAGATTGTAGCTCAGCATACAATCGTACATTAAGAAAAAGGCAAATTTATCTCACAAATGTCTTATTAATTTAGTTGATGAGTCGCTTATATATCACTATAACAAAAACCATTTAGTCCAATACAACGTTTTTCGTATTTACCAATGTATATAGCTTCTCCACATACCACCTTCACAAACACCAACCACCAATAATCACCACGCAAATTATTGTACGACAGTCTATCAAACAAGGATAATACTGGTTACTACTTGTGTGCCTCTGACCATTATTCCGAGATGTACGTTATTATAAGAATCTAACAATACGTGTACTAAGTCAGTAAACTAGACATGCTCATTAATCGGTGAAACTCCTAATATATGTCTTATACTTTTGAATGCAAATAAGCAGTATATTCTTGCTGCAATGTATAGAGAAAGTTATAGAGATAAAATGCTAGTTATTAAGTTTTCTAAATGTGAAAGGAAAAAAAATTGCTACTAGTATTTTTTAAGATCAAGTGCTCAACCCCCAACAAGTGTGATTTATTTCACATAAGGTGGTGACCATGTTCGAGTTTTTAAACAATGATTGCTCAAGTGAAAAGCATAAATTCTTTTATTGATACATATTGTCGATTATACATGTTAAATTATTTGTTTACTTCAAAAGATGAATTGGAAGATACCCTTAATTAAGTTGTTTTTTGGGTTGTACTCATCAATTCAATCCACTTTTTCGAGATTATATAGGGCCATGGCTACCAAATATTCATGTAAGGATGATCATAACTTTATTTGGTCAATAAAATTAATGAAGGAGAAAACAATCAATAACTTGCAAAAAAAAAAAAAAACTCATTCGGATTGTAATTCTCAAATCGTTATAGGCAATTAAATCGGTTTATATTTAGCACACACTCATTAACGTGGTTAATGTCTACACGAGTAAATGTCAACCCTAACGAAACAATAACCACAACATACAACGTTCTTTCTTACATAACGAGGGTTAACATTTTGTTAGCTAGCGTTTTCACTCGTGAGTTGCTCTTTTGATGAAAAAAGATGGAATATAACACACAAGTCTTTACGTTTGGATTTGATTATAGTGGAAAAACATCTAACTTCCTCACAAGAAATTCCGGATTCAAACCTAACATATACATATTCAGAGGTGGCAAGAAAAAGGGTCAGAAACGGTTACATAGATATCTTGGTTACCTCATATATATTCAATTCAAATACTTGCTTTCCCGAATATCTGAGCAGAAAAAACTGTTGGAAATGTATATATTTATAAATACGTGAATGTCCGTATTCGAACTCGTGACCACGGGATTGCACACATTACGAATGAGAATTAAAGTTAATAATTAATGTTAATTGATTACGATTAATTATTATACAAAACTCGTCTAACGATCGTCAAGTATTTAACGGAAAATAACTAACGACCGTTAAATGTAAAGAGAAGGACTTGTAGTGTAAAATCTTAATATGGAAAAGATTCGGGTATCCCTTGGGGGCATTATAGTGGCCGGCCATGGGAGGGTTTTCACAACCCTAACCCTAACTTGTTCCCAAAGATTTTATAACACTATAAATACAAAGGCTAGGGTTAATGTTTTTTTCATAGCTTTTGTGCACACACATTAACCTAAACATTTTCTTGTTTTCTCTTGCATAAAAAACGGCCAACCCTTTTATAGGGTGTTTGGTTTTGTTTTTCTAAAACAAAGTTTTGTAGATCTAGCAATCGCTTTATTCGTTTGTTAATTTGTGTGTACAAGAACGTGGTAGTAAGACACTATTCTTACACCAATTGGTTTGAGTTATAAAACGGTAAGGGATAACTCATTAAACCACTTTGTCACATCCATTGAAGAGATCTACCAATTGCAAGAGGTACGTTACGCATCTTTCAGTTAATTATTTATTTGTTATGATTCTAAGTCTTCCGCTGTGTACTCTGTGGTGTCTATATGATTTTATTGTTTTCATATATCCTAAACTCAACAGTGGCATCACGAGCCTTGTATAACAAGTAATTAATTACTGAAACACATAAAATAAATAAACATGATTGTGTTATTAATTGTATGCGTAGATCTAGGGTTTGCAAAACCTAAACCCTATTTTTTTTGGGGGGGAGGGGGGGGGGGGGGCGTTTTTTGGTGCCCTAATTAGGGTTTTGTAAACTTTTGTTTTAATTGGATTAGAAACCCTAGGTCGCATGCAATTTTATGTGTATTGCGTAACTCTGTTTAATTGCATTAATTGTTAAGTGTGATTTACATCCATGATAAATACATGCATGTTTTGTCATGGATCTGCTTTTATTGTATGCTTTACTTGGTTAAGTGATATACACTAAATTATGATAAATCTAATATTGGGGAAGACCTCAATCATTATTATTTAATCAATTATGTGTTATGTGGTATGTGTTTGATTTCGACTCACGCAATCGATGAATCGATGCATGTGGCTCACTTTGTACATTGCTGAAAACGGGTGAGAGTCTTAACTAAATATATACATATTGACAAATCTAGAATTGGTTATTAATAAGATTTATCAAAAATGTTTGCATGTGGCTATTTGATATGCATGACTTATTATTATGTTATGCATTCATTGTTTATGTGTTTATTTTAACTACTTACTTGTTGTTATGTGTAACAAGGTTATTTTGATAAGAAAATAAACTGACCTAAACAATGGTGAAACATGTAATTTTAAGCATAGTAATCGTAATCGTTTAATTGATTGATTTTTTGCACATAATAGTTAGAACGGCTCACCCATTAATGACAAACTGTGTGATGGGTACAAGGAGGGTACGCATTAAATTGTGACCCTAAAGATGAGGGTTTTTAATATGCTTCGCGCTGACCTGATTCTTCGCTCGTTTGTGCGTCTTAATGGAGCTACCAAGTATTCCTATGAATGTGCATAAAATCTTAAGGGTGAATTGACCTAAATTCTACGCGCCATTTTTGTGGTAATTATCCGAATAACTTGGGTCTTATGACTCATTCAGCAGTAGGATATAGTGGTAATTAAAGGTAATTTTTTAATTGGTTTACCAATACCTCGATTAAAGTTTGATGATGAAAAGCTTAAACATTAAAACAAGGATATGACTGTTTTAATAAAACCTTATGCTACGAAGATGAATGCATGACATCTTTGTACATATTTGATTTGACACCAAAATCAAATTTATAACCCTTAATTTAAGTTGTATGCCATCTAATGAAACGGAAACACCTGAGATTACCTTTTATTTGCTTGAGAACGTGATTTAGATCGTAATCAAAGGGTAAAATATCCACGTGACGTGAGAACGGGCATGGATGATTTTGCAGTTTCTTAAGTTGGACAACTTAATTGAGCTTTGTAGTAAGAACTGACAACTCAAGGCATAAGATGGGGATAAAACATGTTTACATGGCAATTGAAATTGGCTAAATGTAAATCCCATAAATCTAGGAATTGCAATTTGAAAATTGGCAATTGAGGTTCGACTCGTACCATCTTGAATAATTTCATTACTAGCAGATCAACTGATGTGATGAAACTATGTCAATTTGGATCCTAGTTTTTCAGTGAAAATTAAATGGTTATATGCTTATGAACCATGGGTAATTAATTTTCTTGAAAAGGTTAATTATCGAAAATACTAAAATTGAATTTTGTAATTCTTTTGTATGTATAAATGCAACATTTAATCGTAAACGAGGTTTAGTCTTTGATCAGTAAATTGATCCATTCTGATTTCAAACAAAGTTTGATCGAGAATAATTTACCGAAAAGACAAACAAAGTCTCTTTTCCATGGGAGAAGCATGAGACTCAATCCTATTCCTTTTCATGAATGAGAAAGGTATAATAGGAACGTTTGAATTGTCTAAATTCTAATGTAACTCATAGCAATGAATTGCACATCATATTTTCCATAAAGATTTCATTACCCTCATTTGGTGAATGAATCCTTTTGTAACAAACATGAATGTTGGTTAACTGGAAAACATGTATATGAGTTACAAAATTAGAAGCTAGACAAATTACCGCGAAAATTGGTAAAAGGCAAACTAGCATATTTTATCTAGTTGTTTTGCTTTAGCCTTTAAAGGTGCTACATACCAGTATGGGGATGGTAGACCTGTTAAGGAAAAAATTGCACACCCAATTTTTCAAGTTAATAACATTGGTGGATAACCCATCATTCATAGAGTAGAATACACCTCTTAGTACCTTAGTAATGATTACATATGGTTCTTCAAAGGTGTAGGAAAGTAAAAAGCAAGCAAGTTGTTTTCACTGGTTATGCAACACTTACAATGTTGTCAGATTCAGTGGGAGCATTTGTGTTGCATTACTGAATAAGAAGTTGTTTTATTGATTTCTAATTCAGTGGGAGCTACAAGCCTTATTTCCTGTGTAGTAACCCAGATTATCTTCAAAGATAATTATTTTCCAATTGTAGGCACTTATGTTTTTTAAGGAGAGTCATGTGCTTTTTCTTACTAAACAATATAGTCCTACATCTACTTGTTATATCTATGACACAAATCATATTAATCAAATAAACGGACGTGTATCGTGTTATTTATCTGCTACATGATGTTGTTCCATGCACAAGTGGGAGAAATCTTTATTGTGTGCAAGGTACAACACATATAAATATGATTTAAATGGATTCTCTTGACCGCAAGGTAAGAGAGTAACGTTCCAATAGGAATTATACATTTAAATGTGTATGATTGCCACATTAAGAACATGTGTCAAGATGATAACAAATACTACTTTAAATATTTATGTCATTCAATATTTAAGAAACACTTGTAGTTACAATTTTTGTTACGTGAAAACGTGAACTAGATTGTAGTCCAAGCTAAAATATCCACGTGTCGTGAGAACGAGCATGGATGATTTTGCAGTTTCTTACGTTGAACATTTCATGGAACGACATAATTAAATGAAGTAATCTAATACTACTTTGGATTTAAGTATTCGTTGAATGACTTAAATATATGTAGTAAATATTAACTTGAAATATTAATTGAAACCCGAGGTGGTGTTCATAATTACTTTAATTATAAATGTTTATGATTCTGTAAAGTCACAAACATAAAGTCTGTTAATACAAGACTTACAATATAAAGTAAGACGTCAACTTGCTATGTTTTAAGACATATGCATGAAGTCAATGGTAAATCAATGACTTACAACGTAATAGTGGGATTATAACTGATATGTCTTTTGACTTGGTCAAGAATACTTGTGTTATAATACATGCAATTGACTTGGTAATTCTATTGTACCATTAAGTTTTACTTTGTTGGTAAATAGATAAGCCAAAGGTAGATGGTTATCTTAAATGTTAGATTATCTTACAATATTAATTCTAATGAAATACCATAGTTTTATGGTATGTTCAGTTAGAAGAATCAAAATCTATTGGCATGTTTAATTCAAGATAACTATAGTTTCTTCCACATGTTATCAAGGTTAGAAGATTGAGTATAGTTTGAATATACTCAATAAGACTCCAACCTAGAAGATTGATAAGACACCATTTGTTTATGGAATATGATGAATCACATTAAGTCTTATAATGAAGTTCTGAATTTGTTAAACTACTTGTAAAGTGGGTTGTAACAAACTAAAATCAGGAACTGTCAATGTTTTGTAATATCCCAAAAGAGAACAATGTATTGTTGCTCTACTTGTTAAACTATTTAAAGGTAATCTTTAAATTGTTAAAGGCAAGTGGGAGTTTTGGTTTAGATCTTGAAAGATTAAAGTTACAAAATACATAATCTTCTAAAATACACTTGCAAATATCATGATGAGGCTAAACATGTAAATGATAAACCTCAATATGATGGAATTGTCATTCATAGATCCGTAAGGATATCTCAGATATTTAATATGCTGACGATTATGTGTTACAGGATCATGGTAAGCCTGTTAATCATGATGATGAATTTACCAAATGTTGAATTGTGGTAAATCAATCATACTATGAATGTTGAGATGCTGTCCATAAAGATAATCAATTTTAGATACTTGGTTTATCTAAATGAAGATGATTTTATTCAAAAGATGAAAACCCTAGTGGTTTAAATCTTTGTGTAGAAATCATATGGACAATATTGTACACGTATTTAATGTATGTCTAGTGATAATAACATTAATCATACTTAAGCAATTAACTATGATTGAATATTCTTTCCTAGATACATTAAATAGAAGTATAAAGATTATAATTGTCATACTTAGTTTCATTGATATAAAAGTTTGACAATGAATATGAAAACTCTTTGTTTTGGAATTACTTTTGCGAGGACGATAAGTAATGCAAATGAGTTTTATGAATTCAAATAATCTTTGAATATGTACAGACTGCAAGAATCCATGAATGGATATATGCATGCATCTAGGAGATGATTCTTATGTTTAATATTAAATCCATGTTTGATTTAATAATTAAAATAAGATAGCTCATAAGTATTCCTGAAAGCTAGTGGGAGTGTTATTTTTAAATCTTATATGTTGTATGGGCAACTACATTCCACCAAAATTAAGTTTTAGTTGGGAATGAAACTTCGTTTGTAAGATTTGGAAATAAGACATACAACCTTGGAATATATGTTTCTTACTATAAACATATGCGGTAAATAAATGAGTCTAATAGAACATGATGGATATATAATGAGATCTTAAAGTCTAACTTGAAGATTCATCATGTACATCATGTTGTAAGATTGTTGTGTCATGCTTGATTACAAGATGATTTGACAACATTGAAAGTTGTTAGTGTAATAAATATTTTTAAAAGGAAATATGTTTGGATTTAGAATCACATTCCACAGTCTGGAGATGCTCCTAGATTCTATGGATGAAAATATGACAAGTGTTTCATAATTGTCATTGCAAACAAACTTGAGTTTTGGTAAGCACCAACATTACACTATAACTGTTCAAAGTTTACAGATGTTTAAAGAGCATATTGTTGTACACAATGATGCTAGTATAATTGAGATGACACTCAATTCTAGTCATGGTATCCTTGATGATGACCATGTTGACTAATTATGTTCCGCTAAGGGCATAGTTGCATTATACATTAAAGAATAAAGAATACTTTAAACTTTAAGTTTTGGAAGTTGATTGTCATAAAAGGGTGGTTCAGGTTATCACGCACCTTAAGGAATGATATGACAATATCAAGATATGTGTAAACACATACAAGAAATTCACTTATTGAATTCTTGAAATAAGTATTCTCAAAATTTCTATAGATCAAAGTTAGTTGAAATTATGCCCTGTCAACAAGTATGATTATCATGACTTGAGGCAAAATTCATTAACTAAGAATTATCATGCATTGATCTATTTAGTATTTTGATAAAGGATATTGTAAACATTATTATTCAAATGAAATAAAGTATTTTGTTATGTTTATTATTCATTTATTATAATGTTATCCTGTATTTGCATGTTTAAATCCTTGAATAACTTAAGTTATTCTAAAAAGTCTGTTGTCGATCAATAACATGGGAATGATATTGAATTAAGACAAACCTGAGTATTAGTTAGAATATACTTGAAAGTATATTGATGCGCAGCATAACTAATTTCAGATGATATTCAATGGATTGAGTATAGGACTTATCCCACCCACATGATGGTACTTTATGGGTCTTAGTCATTAAGTACATCATGAATATTTATCCTCTGACTTGAGATACTAGAGAATTGTCATGGATGTAGTGCATTTCTGTGAAGCAATCTAACGCTATACGTAACTGGTAGTTATAAGGGTTGTTTTCAGAAGTGTTGCGAAATTTATGATTTCTGCTTGTAGTCAAAACGGGATTTGTTTCCTTCAAATTTATTTTGAAGTATAATACTGTTGGGCCCCTCGTAGGGTTGTTAAGATGTTTGCATGGCCATGCCCAAGGTCTTCTGGAATATGTTCAGAAGAATTGGTGTAAGATATAACTTTTCACATACACATCAAACCATAACACAAGGTGGAGTATAAGATGGAATTCTAGAGAGAGAAAGTTAGAGGTTTAGGGAACTTAGTGAGAGAAAGTGAAAGATATTATTATGAGCTCCAACTCTCTACCTTGGGAGGTAGAGAGTATTTATAGTCTTACACAAATCGCCACACTTTGGGCTGTGGATCAGGCATACAGTGGGTAAAGACCCGTCCGTCCTCCACGGTGTTACTTAACTAAATACTACTTAACTTAAAATAACTACGACTACGAGCTTTCTAACGATTACATATACTTGAGGTGACCGACTCTTTAATACTGGGAATTTCTAATTCCTAACAATCTCCCCCTAAGGGAGGTCACCTCAATCATGTACCAAAATTACATTGAATACAAATAGATAATACATTAAACATAGTTCTTGCATTCTTGATGTAGTCCTTTGTACTTGAGCTCGTAGTCATTGATTCTTCACAATGCATGTTTGGTTATTCCAAGTGGAGGTCTTTTACTGATCCACGTGATGATAATTTTGAGCCATCATTTGAGATCATCAGCAATCAACAATCTCTGAGACTTCCATTGTGGTGTTGTGACTTTGGGACCGACATGCTCACATTCTGGATCATGATATCTTCTCATCAGAGTAGCGGAAGCATTTGTTGAATCATGATATTGGCAGCAGCGTAGCAGAAGCATGGAGTGAAAATATCAGAGTCATTGATGCACTAATCATGATTTCTTTTGAGATGAATGTGTTAAGTGAGCATGCGGCTATGGATTGACCGCTTCATTCTGATCAGCTGCAAACATCGGGCGTACCTGCATACAACAGTTAGCAACAAATCGCACGAAAGTGTCTTTGATCACTTTCGATGAATTGAGGTACACGGCCCACGGTTCCCCGTTGATCAGTATAAGTACTGCCTGTGATCAGGTAGGATTCATAAGAATCTCCTTGACAGGGTTTCGCAGCTGTTCTAGCTGTTCTCAAACCGGAACATCTCAAAGAAGACAACACGGAGTGAGTGAACCAGCGAATTATAAGTCCACTGATTGATGAAGAGAGATTTGAAAAACAATCGTGTATTGCTCAATATAAATTGTTTTTGCAATACAACGAAGGTTTTATTGAAAATCAATTATCAATCATAAAAATACCTTTTGGTTTGAAAAATGAGTACACAGTCGATGTGCTAAAGAAAAGAGTTTTTAAGCACAAAGACCGGTTTTTCAAAGGTATCCGTCAATCCCTAACCTGAACCAGGATTGATTCAAGAGATTGAATCGCCCCATTGTTTCTGTTCAGTTGTCACATGGTTGATCTATATAATAGATCTCACATGCCACCTACCAGGAGCTTGTTTGATGTTGGCTCCAGAAGGCTTTCCATCTTCATTGTGAATATGTAAACACATCACTCAGATGTTCTGGCAATACCACAAGGATAATGCGTAGGACTCAAGATATAATTTCTCTTTCCACATTGTGTGAAACAGAGAGTCTTCATTGAAAGTGTCCTAATGAGATTTATTGATGATCTCGTGGCTCTAGACTCAATTTGTGCATATTTGGATCCTATAACGGAGACTAGGGAGAGGGTCTCCTTCTTCAATATCAACCATCTCTAAGAGAAAGTCGATAGATAATGTCGGTTCCCCGTGAGAATGAAACAAGCCCTTTTAAGAGGAACTTGAGTGGTTTGGAAAGTTGAAGTGCAGTGCGTCACTGGGTCCATGACGTCTTGTCTTCAATACCGATGTTACCATCAGTAGCATATGAAGTGAACCCGGTTTCTGCCCTAAGGTTGAATTAATGGAGGGCTATTTGTTTTCACCCTTTTCTCATTCAATTCTTTTTAATTCTTCAACCCCTTCAGTGCTTACCAAGACTTCATAGCTAATACCTTGTTGGGTTTATTCCAGTACTAGCTCAGTCTTAGTCGGCACTCTTCCCATATCTCATTTTTCTCCTTTTATCATCATACCTAAGGACTTCTACACTAACTAGTGGATTGTCCCTGGGTAGATCCCTCCGGTTCAGGCGGATCATGGGAACCAATACCTAACCTTATCATCCTTATATCACCGTACATAAAGTAAAGTTGGTCGGTCAATTTGGTATCGTTCGTCTGCCATTGGATCCAATTGAAAACCATTTAAAAAAATCAATTCAGATACTTGTGATATATTATCAAAGCATTTTGTACCTGAATTGTTTTTGATATTTTTAGAACGAGAACTCCCCCTCAACATGTGCATCAAGTATTTGAAAATGTTTTGCACACGGAGGCAAGAGAAAGAATTAACTTCTTTGATTACCATTTTCTAAAAGATATCAACATCACTTCCCTCAACAAATCAAGTAGATATAGCATTTCCGGGAAGGATGAGGTTTTCATAAATTTGCTCCCCCTCAATATGTGCCTCGAGGTTTGAAAAGAGTTTTGCACATACTAGAGGGAACCTGCACATTGGGATAAATGATCACGTTTTAAATCAAAGGTTTTAAGATAGATGCTCCCCCTCAACATGTGCATTGAAAAATTGAAATCGTTTGTCACATGTGGGCGGGATAGCATGTACATCCTTTTATAACCATTTACCTAATTATCAGTTTAAATCCAATTTAAATCACACATTCTCCCCCGATCACAATTATCAAATCATTTGAAATTTGTGATCTCGTATGGATTTAAATTGATTTGAAAGCTTTTAAGGAGAATTGTGACTTGATTGTGAAAGCGTTTGAACTGATAAGGATCGGATTTTAAGACTTTAAACTCCATTTATAAAACATGCATGTATATCTTTTGAAAACAATTTTAATGCCAAATAACTTTTTAATTTAATTGAAATCATTCTCCCCCTCAATCAATGACGTAGGTTGTTGATTGAGAGATAGAGATTTTGACAAATGAGTCCTGATGATTATCAAAAATAGAGATTGAGTTAATTTTTAAAGCATTTAGTTTTCAGCAGATAGGAGTTTATAGAATCAGAGCATGGAATTTTGAAAACATGATAAAACATGGCTCTGTTCTTTCTTTAAAAACCGGGTTATTGCCTGAAGATGACAATAAACCATTTTTTTCTCTTTCTCCCAAAAATATTTTTGATTTTTTTTTTTTTTTTTTTTTTTTTTTTTAAATTCGAACAATATCTAAAGACCCGTGTCATTCTTTGAATGACAGCACAAAGACCGTAGATATTATCGAATCGAGAGAAAAATGACAAAAAGACAATATTTTTTGAAGATTTTTCGAATTTTTCAAATTTTTTTTTTATGGATTTTGAAGGTTTTATATTTTTCTATTTGATTTTTGAAGATTTTATAATTTTGTATTTTGATTTTCGAATAGATATATACAAGAGATAGATGAAGATAGACCTTTACTCCTCGTCTTCCTCCTGAAGACGTTTGAGAGTTTCTGGTTGAAGGCTTTTCAAACCAAGACGTGGAAGAATAAACTCAAAACGTTCTCTTGGAAGAGCTTTGGTGAAGATGTCAGCTAATTGATATTCAGACCTCACAAAATATAGTTCCACCACACCTTTTTCAACTTGTTCCCTGATGAAATGATGTCGAATGTCGATATGCTTTGCTCTTGAGTGTTGAACGTTGTTGCATGAGAGAGCAATAGCACTTTTATTATCACAGTACAGAGGGATTTTGTTGAATTCAAAGCCATAGTCAGATAATTGAGATCTCATCCATAAGATTTGAGCACAACAAGATGACATGGCTATGTATTCAGCCTCTGTAGAGGAAATAGAAGTACTCATTTGCTTCTTTGAAGACCAGCTCACAAGCTTATCACCCAAAAACTGAGCACCTCCTGACGTACTTCGACGTGTATCTTGACAACCTGCATGATCAGCATCTGCATAGGCCGTTAGTGACATACCGGTGTCCTTCGGGTACCATAGTCCCATATTGATGGTTCCTTGGAGATACCGAAAGACCCGTTTAACTGCTTCAAGGTGCTTTTTAGTAGGCTTAGCCTGGTATCTAGCACACATGCACACAGAGAACAAAATGTCTGGTCTACTAGCAGTGAGATACATCAGGGATCCAATCATACTCCGATATTTTGTTTGGTCAATCATGATCCCTGAGAGGTCCTCATCTAGTTTGGTTCGGTCAATCATGGGGGTGTCAACAGGGTCACATGAATCAAATCCAAATTTCTTTAAAATCTCTGTTGCATATTTAGATTGATTTATGAAGATGCCTCCGGGACTTTGTGAAATTTGTAATCCCAAGAAAAATGACATTTGTCCCATCATTGACATTTGAAACTTTGAACTCATTTCATTTGAAAAACGATCACATTCCATTGGGTCAGTCGAGGCGAAAATAATATCATCAACATAAATTTGAACATGAGTTAAATGTTTGCCTGACTTCCTGGTGAACAATGTAGGATCAACTGCTCCTTTGCTGAATCCGGTTGATAAAAGAAACTTTGACAGTGTATCATACCATGCCCTTGGAGCTTGCTTTAACCCGTAAAGAGCCTTCTTCAAACGATAAACGTGAGTAGGATGCTCTTGATTCACAAATCCTTCAGGTTGGCTGACGTAGACGACTTCTTTAAGATCTCCGTTCAGAAATGTCGTCTTTACATCCATCTGATATACCACCATGTTCTTACTTGCAGCATTAGCCAAAAAGATTCTGATTGCCTCGATTCGAGCAACTGGAGCAAATGATTCTTCAAAGTCTATACCCTCCTCTTGACGATATCCTTTAGCAACCAATCGAGCCTTGTTTTTCAACACATCACCATGCTCGTCAAGTTTTACTTTGAAGATCCATTTGAGAGCTATAATCATAGCACAGTCTGGAGCAGGTACTAACTCCCATACATCAAGACGATCAAACTCATGAATTTCATCTTGCATAGCATTGAACCAGCTATCTTCATTCATGGCAGTTTTAACGTCTTTTGGTTCGATCTTAGATAGTACGGAGTTGAAGAAGCACCATAAGGCATCGGTTGCAAGTTGCTTCCGGGTTGATACAGGACGAGAGGGATTACCAATGATGTTGTCTAATGGATGATCGTGAGTCCATTTTCTGAGGTGTTCATGTGGCATTTGTTGAGGAACTGAGGTAGCTGAGTCGATGTCTCCTGAAGAAGATGGTTCTGCTGATGATTCAGGAGTAGCAAATATGTTTTCAAATGGAGCATCTTCAGGAGTCGCAAAGGGATTAACTTCATCATTGATGCCAGAAACATTTCCATGATGTACATTTGAAGAATGATGATTTGTTGATGAGACTGAAGGATCAGCAGTAGGTGCTTCTTGACTTACAGATATTGAAACTGATGGATTGACTTCATTCACTGGAATCTGAGCATCCTCTGTTGTAGGGATCAGCACTTCATTAGTAGTGGACTCATACAGTTCATCAAACATTGGATCAAACAACTTCTTTACATCATCTTCGGATGGAGGTACATATGGTGTTTCTTGAGAGGAGTTTGGAACAAGGGATGAGCCAATAGGACTGTTATGAAGTGCGGGTCCTGAGCTGGAGTGTCCAGGAGCCATTTGACCGGTCAGCTCATCAAACGTAACGTGAATTGTTTCCATGATATTTCGGGATCTTTTGTTGTAGATTCGGTATCCCTTTTTGTTTGGTGCATATCCTACAAATACTCCAATGTCAGCTTTAGCTCTAAGTTTGCCCAAGTCTTGACCCTCATTAGTTGGATAGCACAAGGCACCAAACACACGAAGGAAAGATAGATTGGGTTTCCTGTTGTGGACAAGTTCATATGGAGTTTTTCCATGAATGGTGTGAATCAGGGAACGATTTTGTGTGTAACATGCAGTGGCAATTGCTTCAGCCCAGAGAACATTGGAACCTTTGAGTAAATCAGCATTGTTCTAGCAGCTTCAACAAGAGTACGATTTCGTCTTTCAACTACACCGTTCTATTGAGGGGTTCGTGGAACACTTCTTTGATGGCTGATTCCAACGCTTTCATAGAATTCACTAAGTTGTTTGTTGACAAACTCAGTTCCATTGTCTGTTCTGATAATTCTGACAGTTTTGTTTAGTCTAACCTGCAGCTGTTTGATGAGTTTGATGATGATATCAGGAGTTTCATCCTTTGTCCTTAAGAACTTGACCCAGGTGAATCTAGAATAATCATCAACCACAACTAACACATATTTCTTCCCAAAGATATTCTGCACCCTCATTGGTCCACATAAATCCATATGAATCATATGAAGAACTTCTGTGACAGAGTTAGAAGGTTTGGGTTTATGGGCATACTTCTTGCTTTTTCCCAATTGGCAAGCTGAACAAAGATGATCCTTTTCATACTTTAGTCTAGGTAAACCTACAACTAAGTCCTTTCTGGAAAGATCGTTGATGGTGCCGAAGTTCAAGTGATTGAGACGACGATGCCATAACCATGACTTTGTTTTTGAAGCCTTTGATAACAAGCAGATTGGTGATGCTCTCATCATGTCATCGATAGAGATAGTGTAAAGGTTTGAGCCACGAGTTCCTTTCAACAGTTCCTTTCCATTAAGATCTCTAACAAAGCAGGTATGTTTTCTGAAGGCTACTTCTAGATCCGAATCACAGAATTGACCAACAGAGAACAGATTATGACCTAAACCTTCCACATAATACACTCTAGAGATGACACTATCACCAACAACATAATCTCCATAACCCATAATAGCACCGAAATGATCATTACCAAATCTAACAGTCCCGATGAATTTGCTCACGAAGTTCATGAGCCGTGACCGGTCTCCAGTCATATGCTTGGAACAGCCTGAGTCCAGGTACCACAGAACGATTTGAACGATCTGCAGTTGAACACAGACAAGAATGGATAACTGGATAATTGGGATCCCCATGCAAGAATGGGTTCCATTTGGTTAGTAGCAACAGTTGGACCACCCACATCAGAAATAGAAGCATTCATATCAGAAAGTGAGGTAATAGAATCATTGTGAATAGATGCAATACTAGTGTCTGAATTAACCCTATTTACAGTGTGACCACTTCTTAGGGGAATAGTTCTACCAGTAGGCATCCATTTTCTAGTGGGCATTATCTGATTAGTCTTATGACCAACAGGTATCCAATAAAAACCTATTCTGCTGAATGTTCTTCCTGTGGGTTTCCATTGTTTTCTAACTTTCTTTCGCTTTTGCCTTTTAGCCTTTTTAGCATGAATTTTAGCATTAGCAATATTAACTGGACAATTAACATCATTAGGCAGAACAGTAACACCACATTCATGATTAGAAACAGAATTCAAGCAAACATCAGTACAAGTTTTGCAAATAGTATCAGAATTCGAATTAATTACAGTACGCTTATAGCTAATACTAGAATCAACACGATTCGTTTTATTTGATTCAAACTTAAGGTTCCTAGATTGTTCTTCTACTTTCTTCCAGTGCACATTCTTAGCTTGAGAGGTCCTATCATTCCTTGTATTGTCTTGAGACTTTGACCTGCTCCGCTTAATGTCACTGATTACTCCTGTAGAGGGAATGGGAACATTAGTTGGCTTAGCTACTCTTTGCATCACCTGTTTAGATGTACTGGGATCTGAACTACATGCAGGTGCACTAAGGTTCATTTTCTTAAAACTAGAGGTACTGTGATTTGTGCTCCTAGAAGGCACACTTGAGTTCTCTTTCTTAGCATTGACAGATCTGGAATCTGAGCTGTTTACAGGCACACAACTGTTCACTTTCAAAACATTTGGAATCGAATGCGTATCATACTTAGCTTTAGGCATTGAGCATGGAATCAAAGGATTAACTCTCTCACCTAATGACTTAGGGCATATTGTGATCAAGCATTCTAAGATTTCTTGACATCGTTTGGCATATACGCACGCATGTCCAATTGCATTATCATGAGGTTTCTCTAGCTTATCCTCTTCAACAATCTCACGCAGACATTCTAGGCAATCCTTAAGGGATGAGAAGTATGTTTGAATGGCAAGTTTGTTGTTTCTTAGATGAGGGGGGACATATGTCACAGATAAAGCATGTTTATTACTAGAGCGAACCTTAGATACAACATTCTCCTCATTGATCATTGGCATTTTCCCTTTTACCTGACTCTTCAGATTCTCAATTTCCTTTTGCAATGAAGTTATTTGTTCGTTGTTTTTGTTACGAGTGACTTTAATTGATTCAAACAACTCATTGAAATGACGTTTAACCTTTTCATTTTCTTCAAGAAAACTTTCGTTTTCCTTTTGTAAAGCATTTACTAGGTTTTGAAGATGAAACGTTTGAGAATTCTGAGAATCTAAAGGAGGAGGCATTTGGGAGCCTGTCATATTGTTCGTTTGGCCCTTTAACTGAGAGATTTGGGCTTTCAACTTTCTGATCGTGTTGGACTGAGCTTGAATCTGTTCATCACGTTTGTTAATTTGAAAAACTGCATCAAACTCTGGAGCATCTGAAGATGTCTTGATATTTGAAGTTTTGACATTTTCTTTGAGATGTTGATATTTTAGTTGTAAATTAAAATACTCAACTTCTAGTTTAGAAAAGTGTTTAACCAACGTGTCGTGATCATCCAGTTCAATTTTCTCGTTTAGTTTAGAATTAGTTTTTTCAAGCTCAATGACACGATCATGGGAGACTTTCAGGGCCACAGATAATTCATGAAATTTTGAAGCATTAATAGAGCAATTTGAAGCGGTGAAAAACACATCTTGAGCAACACATTCAGTAATAAGATTCTCATTTAATGTATGCAAGTTCTTTCTCTCAATCTCATTATATTTTAGTGCACGCTCATAATCACTAACTTCAGCAACCATTGCATCAAATTCCTTTTCCATACCCTTAATATCAGCTTCTACCCCCTTTTTAAGACTCTCAAAGTGATCTTTTAGAAGTTTAAAGAAAGGCATGACCTCAGTTAAATAACATTCTTTCATTTGTTCAAAACCTCTTTCACCTTCAGTTATACCAGTGGGAGTGATCCTTTTCTTGCAAGTTTTTTCAAAATCAACAAATAGTTGGTATATAACGTATTGGCTAATTAATGTCTTGCTTTTAGTGGCAATTGTTCTAGGTACAAGATGCATAGGTGTATTAGGAGGATACACAGTTGCTCTAGGCATTTTCCGAAGGGGAGGGTTTGTTTCTACAATATTTTCGGCTTTCTGCTTATCTAAATCCATTTTCCAGAAGACTTGTTCGGGAGTCAACAAAGTCTGAGGCTTAAACTTGTTTAATGCAATCCAGTTTTCCTTTTTGTAATCGTGAGGAGAGATAATTATTTTTTTCTCTTTGCATTTAGGGTCATCTAGTTTTTTGTTCATCCTTTCCCTAGTGACTTCATCTGATTTCTTATCTTCCTCAGTGCACTCAACGCAACTAGGTTTCTGCCTAGGCTTAAGAATTTCATCACCATCATAAATCACCTTATGAGCATTTCTAGCCTTTTTGATTACCTCTGGATTTGGTTCCTCAACAAGGGGAATGCTATGCTTATCGCTTAAGACTCGATGTTTGGTGACCATGTGAGCAGTTTGAATGGTGTTTCCTTGTATGTACAACTTGTTTTCAAGTTTGTTTTTCAAAGTTTTTAGATTAGAAAAATCTCTCAAGAGTTTTGATTCCTTTGCATTGAATTCTTGCTTAAGCATTTTCACATTTTCTTGAAGTTCTTGTTTTTGTTTAGCTGTTTTAGAAAGTTTTTCTTGCAAGGAATTTAATTCTTGTTTCAATACTTCTTCTCTAAACTTACTTTTTCTAATTACTGTACTCACTTGGACATCCATTTCCTGCTCACGAGTGGTCAACTCAAATTTTGCACGTTGTTCATAAATAGCAACACGTTCCTTATAGGCATTTAGTTCAGAAATTATGGAATCATCAGGAACACATGCAGTGTATTCATCAAAGACATAGTCATTGTTGACTGCAGAAGATGCATCACTTGGTACAACTTCACTTTCACTTTGTTTCACGTATTGATCGTATGGGACAATATTGATATTACCCATATTTTCAATATTTGATTCAATAGTTTCAGTTGGTTGTACTTTGTCATGAATCTGTTGCACATCAGCATCATCGTATAGCTTTAATACCTCTGAGATGAGTTTGTCCTTGGATAGGCCAGCTTGTGGTGAAGAAGAGATCTTGGGAGAAACCATTGGAGAGATGCTAGCCATAAAGATTGTGTGTGCAGTAGGTCCATCATCTACATCAGAGTCGTAAGCATCACAGTCAGCGACTTGAAAGGCGTTCTGATGATTGTGACCTATCTCCTGAATAGGCTGCTCATTCACATCTGCATCATAAGTCTTGGCGTTACCCTCAGCAAGAAACAGTAATTCCTCTTCATCCAACGCAACACCATTATCCTGAGCTTGTGCCAGCAGCATCTTATCTCTGAAGTAATCAGCATTCTGTGGACGCTTTGGAGATGTGCAGTTCCTTGCAATGTGTCCCTCACCACCACAGTTGTAGCATTTGATCTGCTTAGCTTGACCTTGGTTACCATTCCTTCCTCGATTCTGATTGCCCACATAGCCTCTACCAGCACCACCCCTTCCCTGATCATACTGTCTTTCCTGAACTGGTTGCACCACGATCCTTCCATCTTTAACAGTAGCTTGATTGTGTGGGTTAGATGCTGTTCTCAGATTGTTGTTGGTTTGTGGAAGAGAATTCATGTTTTGGCTAATCATAAGAGCTAGTTGATTAATGAAGCTTCCTACGTGTGCATCAGCATCAGCTTGTTTGTACATAGGATCAGGAATGAGTTTGTGATTACCATTACCCAAGGGTATGACTTGTGAAGCTTTGGTTTTGATTCCGATGTTTGAATAGAAGGCAGTTGAATCATTAGACGAGCTTGTCTCTCCTGGGTTAGTTTTGAACTGATTGAGAATCAATTTTTCAAACATGGCATGTCTCTCATTCTGAAGGAGGAAGGCATAGAGTTGCTCATAGTTTGTGTTCTTCAATCCTTTAGTAAGCTTCACAGCGGTAACAAACTTGTGCCATTCAGGATTCATATTGTTTACAAATTTTGAATTCAACTGAATGTTAGGCATAGTCATTCTGATGTTCCTCATGTCATTAACTAACTTATGAAATCTCACATAGTACTCATAGACATTCTCATCTGGTTTCATCTTGAAGTGCTCAAATTCGTCATAGAGTTGTGATTCTCTGTCTTCCATGGTTAATTCTGAACCTGAGAGAAGCATCTTTACATTATCCCATACTGCTTTTGCATCAGTGTTATGATTGATCAGCTTGTAGATGTCTTTAGGAAGACCTTGAAGAACAATGTTTGAAGCCCTGATATCTGCATCGAATCTCTTTTTCTCCTTATCATCAAGCTCATCATACATCTTAGGTCTGTCCATTCCGTAAACAGGAGTACCATCTTCATTAGTATCAAGTATGTCTCTAGTCGTCTCAACACGATATGGTCCTTCATCAATGGATTTGAGAATGTTGACACCATTTTCCTTTCCAAGGCAATACAATCTGATTCGTTGAGCCCAAGAATCGTAGTCAGTTCTGTCAAGCATTGGTGGACGAGTATCTGAGCCAGCTGCTTGAACATCCTCGGCAACAGTGGAGATGACAGTGGGAACAGTGGGAATGTTGGTAGACATGTTAACAGATTATACGGGATTTTATAACTCTATGATTAAACCGGGAAATAGATTCTTTCACGGGATTTTACTAAATCAAGAGAAAACCGTAAACAATCACTCAAGTTGCTAGATGATAAAGTGCTAACTCGCTACCAACTAATGCACTAAGTCGCTAGAAATTAGTGCAATAAGTCGCTAACCCTTAACTCGCTACACGTCTAATTCGCTAGAGTCCCAAGTCGCCAACAGAAAAGCAAGTCGCTAAGTAGTAACTCGCTACAGACTAAGTCGCTAGCCAAATTTGTGCAGTAATTCGCTACACAAGTCGCTAGATATGCAAGTCGCTAAAGAGCAACTCGCTACAGACTAAGTCGCTACCACAAGTCGCTAACCGTAGTGGAGATTCCACTACTTGTACTATAACTCGCTAGCTCTAACTCGCTAGCTTTTATAACTGTAAGTCGCTACAAAACTATGAAGTAAGTCGCTACCAAGAAAACAAGTCCGAGAGCTAAGTCGCTAGCTTGAAAAACAAAATAACCTTCACTTTTCAATCCAAAAACAACCCAACCAAGATGATTCAAGCTTACCAAATGAAAACCTAAACACTTTTGATGATTCTAAACATAAAAGTACCAACAAAATTCAAACTTTAACACAAGAAATCAACCAAATGATGCAAAAACCACTAAACTTTTTCAAACTCAAAAACCACCTAAAAACCACTATAAATCCAAAGATGTGCAAGATATGATCTAACCATGGCTCTCTGATACCAATTGTAAGATATAACTTTTCACATACACATCAAACCATAACACAAGGTGGAGTATAAGATGGAATTCTAGAGAGAGAAAGTTAGAGGTTTAGGGAACTTAGTGAGAGAAAGTGAAAGATATTATTATGAGCTCCAACTCTCTACCTTGGGAGGTAGAGAGTATTTATAGTCTTACACAAATCGCCACACTTTGGGCTGTGGATCAGGCATACAGTGGGTAAAGACCCGTCCGTCCTCCACGGTGTTACTTAACTAAATACTACTTAACTTAAAATAACTACGACTACGAGCTTTCTAACGATTACATATACTTGAGGTGACCGACTCTTTAATACTGGGAATTTCTAATTCCTAACAATTGGTTATCTTGATCAATCACATAAAGCGAGAAACATAATAGTTAATTAAGAAATGAGTGAGATCCATATTCTTATTAACATGGTATTAGAAACAAGGATGAATATGATGATGAATCATCGAAACTTGGTTTTTCTTCAGAAAACCATACACGAGTTGTACCGGGAGCATTGGCGTGTTGCTAGACGCTAACCAATGTCATTTCACGTTTTGTAAACATATTCAAGTGGGAGCTGTTGGAAATGTATATATTTATAAATACGTGAATGTCCGGATTCGAACTCGTGACCACGGGACTGCACACATTACGAATGAGAATTAAAGTTAATAATTAATGTTAATTGATTACGATTAATTATTATACAAAACTCGTCTAACGATCGTCAAGTATTTAACGGAAAATAACTAACGACCGTTAAATGTAAAGAGAAGGACTTGTAGTGTAAAATCTTAATATGGAAAAGATTCGGGTATCCCTTGGGGGCATTATAGTGGCCGGCCATGGGAGGGTTTTCACAACCCTAACCCTAACTTGTTCCCAAGGATTTTATAACACTATAAATACAAATGCTAGGGTTAATGTTTTTTTCATAGCTTTTGTGCACACACATTAACCTAAACCTTTTCTTGTTTTCTCTTGCATAAAAAACGGCCAACCCTTTTATAGGGTGTTTGGTTTTGTTTTTCTAAAACAAAGTTTTGTAGATCTAGCAATCGCTTTATTCGTTTGTTAATTCGTGTGTACAAGAACGTGGTAGTAAGACACTATTCTTACACCAATTGGTTTTAGTTATAAAACGGTAAAGGATAACTCATTAAACCACTTTGTCACATCCATTGAAGAGATCTACCAATTGCAAGAGGTACGTTACGCATCTTTCAGTTAATTATTTATTTGTTATGATTCTAAGTCTTCCGCTATGTACTCTGTGGTGTCTATATGATTTTATTGTTTTCATGTATCTTAAACTCAACAAAAACTTCATCCTTTACCCGTTTACACAAACCTCTACGACCTAATGCATTTACTTGTTTCACACTTTTCATTTCAGATTTCAAAAGAACCTTGTATTCCAAGATTTAACTTTACATATAAATAAAATGACTTTACCTTAAAAATCATTATTATGCTTCTCATCTCCCAACATGGCACTCTTGTATACTTGAGTATGGCTACTAAAGATATTGCCCTTGCTTTAAAGTTAAAGGACCTTTTCATCATTTTTTTTTCCAACAAATTTTAAGAACCTCAATCAAGCTGTTCATTTTGCCTAATGTTGTTTAAACAACTTTTTTACCTACACTTTTACAGTATTCAAGATGGACCCTTGCTTTGTTATTTTTATTTCTTCTAGACCTTTTTAATGAATATTATTCCTCATCCATAACTTTATTCATGCAATAAACCAACTGTTTTGTGAGTTGTGACCACTTACAGTTCATGTGTTTGTCTTCTTTTAAGTCATGTGGAAATGGGGTCTTGCTCTAAAAAGAATATAGCTTTTTCGATAAGAGTTTTTCTTTAATAAAAAGCTTTTCTAGTATACATATTGTATAACTGCTTAGTAAATATCATCCCATGTTCATTACGATATTCTAAAAGTTATATAATGTCCTTATCATAAATGGAGTTGTGGAAATTTATCGACAAAATTAGGTAATCAAATTATGCAAGGTTTCATGACTAGAGTATGTCATTGTTGCAAGTAGTTTCGTTGTGTACGTATCACGTTTTTGTTTCAATCGTTGTTTGACACTTCCCAATTAACTACTCCGCTATGAGTTCTATTTTATGTCGACATATACCAAAAGGCTTTGCCTAAGTTGGTACCCACCTCCAAAAAACTCATGAGCTCACTAGAGAGATTTTGTGTATAAAAGGTTAAGGTTCGAGTCTCGGCTCTTACTCACTCCAGTTGGTGCCCTATCGGGGGCAGAAGAGTTGTCGAAGCTATTTCTTGTTGGTTGGACAATGACAAATATAAAAAAAAATTGAAGATAAGAATGTTCCCACCAATTCACAATTTTTTATTTTTTTTTTTATTTTTTTTATTTTATTTTTTTTTTTAATTTTTTATGTCGACATATTAGACAAAATCGTATATTGGAAGATGAAAATAGATGCCACATGTTAGTTTTGTGTGCAAGTGAGTCTGTGTTTTAGCACTAATTGGTGAATGCCATGTAAGATTAAATACATTTTTTGCCTTTATGCATGGCAATTATGTATTTATTTCTCATTAAAAAATGATTTGTTTTGTCATGCCATGAAATTTCGTAATTTTTGTTATACGACATGTTCTCCCATAAAATAGAAGAGGTTTCAAAATATAACTATATACACAAATTAACCAACTGGCTTAACTCAGTTGGCCACTTTAGAGTCCTTAGGAGCTTTTGGGGGAGGGATGTCTTGAGTTCAAATCCTGTAAGGGGTTTGAATAAGTGATTTTTCTTCAAGGTAGTCCTTTAATGAAGGGGTTTTCCCCCCATCGAGTATTTGAAATAGGCATTTCCGCTTCGAGGGAGCTCTCTAGCGCGGACCCGGTTTAGACAACGTAGTCTAGACCTCCCGCTGTCGAACCACGACACGAAGCACTTTATAAGAAATTCACCTTTAAAAAAAAAAGGGAGAATTGCATATATACCCACTAAAACTTAAAAACTTGCATATTTTCCCAAAATACAAGTTTTCAATGCATGATGTACAATGCAACTTAAGCATGTTTTGGGTATATATGCAAATATGCAAGTTTTAGTGGGTATATATGCAATTGACCCAAAAAAAAAACTATATACACAAATTACGAAAAAAGAATGTCTTGTGAGTTAATCTAAACTTTAGTGTGTTGATTTTACTTTTGACCTTTTTGTAAAGACAAACAAATTGAGGTTGGCATGTCATATAATTCACGGGTTTTAGGACCCCCTTAGTTTTTTATTAGGACCCCCCTTAGGGGTTTTTTTTTTTTTTTTTTTTTTTTTTTTTTTTTTTTATTTTTTATTTTTTTTTATAATTTTGTTTATATCAAAAAGTTATAAACCTGAAAATGCGGAACTGTAAATATAAAGTTTAATAAGTCAAACGCTTAAAACTGTCAGAAATACGGAACAGAAACTGACAAAAAACTGTGTTGTATTGAAAAAAATGGGAGACAAAAGGAATATTCTCTATGATTTGACATCATAAGGAGGGTTCCAATAGTAGGACCCATAATTCACAGGTTGATATATATTTGTGGCCAAGTCAACCACACTATTTTTGTCAACATTTTGATCAATCTAAACGCACACAAATCATTAACAGAATAGTTATATATTTGTAATCCTATGTATTTTAAGTTATTTAAAATTGAGTGAAAGTCATACACTTAATATGACTTTGATAAGTGAAACAATTAAACTTTTGATCCGGTTAACAAAAACATATTGATTTGGTCAACAACTTCAACTAAATTATGGCAAATCATCTTCAACTTTATTTTAACGAACTTGTATTTGTTTCAAGGGTTAAAATTTGAAGCATATTAAACAAGGAGTTGAGATCAATACAGAACTTATATTTGTCATAGAACAAATGAACCAATCATAACCCTCCATTTTTTATCTAAATTAATACAAAATCATTTTCCACATTTTTTTTAAAAACAACATATCTTACAAACGGTAAATCTTCAAAATATAAAAAATACACCATGGTGACGAGAATTAAATTATCTTTCTATAGATATGCACTTTTATATATTTTCGACAAACATTTTTTTTCAAAAATTCCGTCCGAAAAAATCATATATGATTTTTACGAATCATATATGATTTTAAAAAATCATGTATGATTCGATTTTTACGAATCATATATGATTTTTACAATCATATATGATTCTCAAAAATCATATGTGATTCATAAAAATCGAATCATATATGATTTTCACAAATCATATATGATTTTTGTTGACCGAAATTTTGAAAAAAAAAATTTGTTAAAAAATATAGTAGTGCATATCTATAGAAAGATAATTTAATTCTCGTCGCGATGTTATAATTTTTATCGCGTAACGATTAACGGTTTACGAGATATTTAATTTTTAAAAAAAAGATGAAAGTTTATCATAATAAAAAAATGAATGGCTATTATTGGTTCATTGGATCTATGGTAAATTTTGGATATATATTGAACTTTTGCCATTAAACAAGAGTGTTGATACTCACACCACATTTTTTTACACTTTCACCATAATATATGCATTACAGTATTGCACGGTGTGCTATATAACTTGTTCAAAGTGATGTAACTATCAAATAAAATGATGTGAGTATCAACGCCAATTAAACAAATACTCACAAAACATGCTAATCGCTACAATATCTTTGTTACACTTACATGTTAAATTATGTCAAATCAATTACTATGTTAATAAAGTATACTTGCCTATAAAATAAGTAAATTTGTCCAAGTCATAGACCCAAAGAACTTTTCTTCTTTTCTTCAAATGCTGCCTGACTTTTTAAGGCTCTCCATTTTGTTTCTTCATTGACTTTTAGACATCAAAATTTGATTCTTTGAAATTTATAGTTTAAGTATTAAACGTTCCATCTCTTAAAAGTGTGAAGAACTTGAACCAAAGAAAAAGAAATACTCCGTAATAATCTCGAGATAAAAAGATTCATAAGTTAAACAATTAGGATCAAACGAAAAAAAAAAAAAAAAAAAAAAAAAGCTACAAACACACATTTCAAATACACCACCTTCAATTAAAATTATCTCTGCTAAATAAAATGTGTGGCTATAAATTCTCTTTTTACATTATCTACTAACCGTATCTCTTTCGATACAACAACACGTAATTATAAGGTTGTTATACCCCTTTATCACATATACCTTATCAATACCCACGTTAAACACACGTATACCCACGTGAAACAATAAACACTTATGCGTAGAGATGAATGAAAGCAAAGAAAGATGGTGACTTGAATGATATATTAGGCGTGTATGTATGTTTAGAGAGGTAGAGAGAAGAAAGATGAAAACAATAAGTTGTATATTGCTTCAAGGAGAAAACTCACACACACACACACTTTCAAGCACACCCCTCAAATGACCATTTGAGGGGTATTTATAGTACAAGAGGTTTATTGCCCAAAAAGCTTTCCATGGGCTTTTCGTGGACTTGGATTGGGCTTGGGATGCTTAAGCTTATACACGGCTTAGCATACCTTAACATTTAACCAATTAGCTTAGCCCAGTCCATGAGCCCGTTGACTATTCTATCACGATATCTAACACACGTTACAAAGTTCCTAATCGTGAATGACCATCACTTCTAATAAAACTATTAAGGCTAACAATCTCCCCTTAAGGGGTGGTCATTCAAATGATGCTCCACTTGATTAGGTCTTTACTTTCCTTGAGCTTGAACTTTGCGTGTAGATATAGAATAGTTTTGATTCTTTGTTCCTTCATGCTTTGTGATCAGATAATGTGGTTGTCTGCCGTTGTCAACTTCGTTGGTTAGGTGTCTCCACGCCTTTCTCCACCATGCTCACACTTCTATTTGACTTTGATTTACCAATGATGTAGTTCTCGAGTCTTTAAACTTTGTAGATTCTTTGACATTGACGAAGAATCATCTTTAACTTTGAGTTGCCTTTGATTATGATGAGAACTTTCATGTGTTGTTGGTATGAGCATGTGGCGAGTCTTCACGATCCATCCGCTCCGGAGCTTCCATAAGAAGAAAACATAAAAACAGGTTAGTAATAAGCGGATTCCGGCACTTACAAGTTTGAATTTCGAGGGTGTTAACAGCATAGTGTGAAAACACGTCTCTAATTCTCACAGAGGCCGTTCCTGAACTGGAGTCCCACAAGTGAGATAACGCGATGTACCGAAATACACCTACAGTTCAGATGAGTCGCTGAGGTACACCGAAGCATCACCCCACGACTGTAGACCGTTTGAGACACACTAAGCGTAATCCACGGGGAGTTACCGAAGTGACCTGCTGTCAGGGCTGCTTGATGTTGACCCTGGCAGGAGTTTCCATTCAATCACTGAAGATCACAAATGTGAAACTTCTCATAAATGTTCTGGCAGATTGCTAAGACCTGCGTAGGACTCTAGAATATATCACTTGTGTCCTTATTGATGAACAGCAAGCGATGTCATGTCATGTGTTCCTATGAGATCTTTTAATGAATCTCGTGGCTCTAGACTCAATAGTGCATTTTGGTTTTCCTGAGCGGAGACTAGGGAGAGGGTCTCCTTCTTCAATACCAACGATCCCAGTGAGAATGAAACAAATTCCTTTTTGAGAGGAATTGAGTGGCTAGAAGGTTTAGTGCAGTGCGTCACTGGGTCCATGACGTCTTTTTCTTCAATACCAGTGTCAACTTAGTGACATCCAGTAGCATATGTATTGAACCCGGTTTCTGCCCTAAGGTTGAATAT
This sequence comes from Chrysanthemum seticuspe, assembly GCA_019973895.1. Classification (NCBI taxonomy): domain Eukaryota; kingdom Viridiplantae; phylum Streptophyta; class Magnoliopsida; order Asterales; family Asteraceae; genus Chrysanthemum; species Chrysanthemum seticuspe. Next base: position 273,003,798 of record BPTQ01000004.1, read on the forward strand.
GGAGGGCTATTTCTTTTCACCCTTTCTTTCACATTTCTTTTTAATTCTTCAACCCCTTCTTTCTCCTTTCTCACATTACTCCTTTTTTCGATCATTCCTAAGGACTTCTAGTTCTAAACTATTTGTGATATCCTTGGGTAGATCCCTCCGGCTCTGGCGGATCATAGGACGGATTTCCTATCCTTAGTCACCTTATAACTCCATGACTGTCCTATTGTTGCCATAAAACCATTTTTCTTGAAAATCTCTCAAAGTGTTTATGATTATAAAACATGATTTTGTTAACACCTTGAGAGTTTTATATTTTCAGAAACACTCCCCCTTCACATGTGCTTATATTGTTTTAACTTAAATCTTCACAGTGAGGGTAGAGATCGCACTTTTTGAATTGATCGACTTTAAATGAACAAGACCGATTCGAGACACGTTTACATCACTAGAGAACTAGCTTGAAATTATTACCCGTCCTGGTCAAGTCCATAGAAAGTTTCTCGAGATGGTACATTTCCTGACTTTAATTTCTCGTCAATTGATTGGTTACGACTGAGTCGAGCTCTTTTTGAGATTCAAACAACGATCATTAAACTTTTTGATCACATTTTAATCACGTCTCCTCCCCCTCAAAAATAGCATATTCGTGATATTTTTGATATCAACGGATTAAACAACATTTTAGAATCTTTTTGGGAGACACACGGATTTGATTTAAGCATGAATTTGGAACATTTTGTTTTTATACTCCCCCTTAAAGAAAGCATATTTTTCTTACAGAAAATTTGGAATCAATTAAGGGTTTAGAGGGAGTTATCTTGGTACCAAATGTGAGAGATTTTGAAAAAATCTTTTTGAAAAATTGCGAATCAATGGTACGCAAGATGAAGATTTTAAAAAATCTTTTGAAGATATTGAAGAAGAATTATCTTCATTTGTTTTAGGATAAGTGCTCGATATTTTTGAAAATCGATTTTGCATAGCACTTTCCTTTCTTTAAAGATCGGGTTACAGTCTGAAGTAATTGTAAGCCATTATGTTTTTAGGAATAGCGCTTGAAAAAATATTTAAAACCTTTGATTTTGATAAGCACTTTCCTTTCTTTGAAGCGCGGGTCCTGAACTGATGTATTCAGAAGCCATTAATTTGAAGTCCGGGTTTCGTACTGAAGTATACGAAAGCCATTGTGTTTTTAGAAATTTTTGAGAAACGACATGTTTTGGAAGACATTTAAAGAACTCTCGCTCAAGCATCTGTACATGCCCGTATCATTGTTGAATGACATTTCTAGAAACGTACAGAATATCGATTATACGAGAGACATGTCGTAAAAGAATATTTTTGGATTTTTGATTTTCTATTGTTTTTGTATTTTTTTTGAAAATTTTGTATTTTTTATTTTGCTTTTGTTGGTTTTATAAAAGAAATGGAAAATCAAAAATAGAAGATAAAGAGAATGATGATGAAGAGTTTACAGAATTAGAACCCTCAGATGAGCTGGGTTCTGAGATATTTGATTCACCTGGAACCAAAGAAGAAGAGTTTTCACAAATAACAGTGTTAGAAGTACAATATTCCTCACGGTGAGGGTGATCACTATCAACGGTTGTAGTGGTTTCTACTTCCTTATCCTGATGATTGGCACTATTATCTGTGTTGGAGCAAGTATCAAAAATCTTTCCTGTGGGAATCCATCTAAGACCTATTGTGTTGAAAACTTTTCCCGTGGGAATCCACCTAAGGTAAGATCTAGGAGTTGTTTTCTTATCAGATTCAGCGAAAGACTCATTTTTTGAAAAACTACGTCCTGAAGAGATCCACCTATAAGGTTTCCTTTTGATGTTCATCTTGTCAACGGGTTTGTTTCTATTTGGTGTCTTAGTGGATTGTGCCTTGGCACGAGAATTATCTTTCTTGAGATATTGTAAGGCACATGCATCATGATTAGCTGAAAAGATACATTTTTTACATGTAGTACAGACAAATTCAATATTCTTGTTTAAAACAGCAGCTTTAACTTTGTCACTACAGTCTTTTGGAAATTGATTCTTGTTCGAAAAAGACTTAGAATTCCTAGTGTTGTTTTCTACGGGCATAGCATTTTCGTTTGCGCAACTACTCTTAGATGCAAGCCAATCCCTAGTCTTTTGAAGAGTGTTCCTAGGTAATGGTTTACTACTACTAGCAGTGCCTTGAAATCTTGTAGAATTCATCACCCTAGATGTTGCACCTAGAATTCTATCTTTTCGAGTATGTGCCTTTTTCCTAGCTTCTTCTAGATAGTGATTGTTGACCATGTTGTTAGAACCAACAGATTCTTTAATTGGATTTTTGGTCACATTCCGTGTACTATTCCTAGAAATGCCAGGTGTAATCACTTTTTCTTTATCAAAAACAGGTTTTTCAAAATCTTTGATAATTCTCTTTTTAATAGGCAAAGTCTGTGGAGTGACTGTTTTTGACAAATCATTTTTCTCATTGACTTTTGGAGGAAACTGAGAAATAGACATTTTTGGTTTGAAAACCGGTTTGGGAACATTTGTTTTCTCCTCAGTTAATGGTTTTTTAATCACAGTATCCACTGCCTTTCCGTTTTGACTTTCCAGCTGAGCCCTCAAAAGATCATTTTTCGCTTTCATGTCATTGTAGGCACGCTCATACGACAATTTGTCATATTTGCATTCCTCAGTTTTTCGATCAAGTTGTTTAAAATATGAGATATTTTCTTTTTCAAGTTTTTCAAGAGCATTTTCATATTTTGAAACAATTGCGGAGGTCTCAGACTGGAGTCTTACATGATCTTCAACAGAATATGTTTGCAAAATGATGGACATGATATCGGTAGTCATAACATCTTCGAAGAGAGAATCATTTAAATTTTCCAAAACTTTGATGTGTTCAAAACTTTCATTAGCTTGCTTTACCAGGGATTTATGGTCCTTGACAAAGTCAGCTGTTTCTTTCAAAAATGCTTGTTCAACATGAATTACTGATGAGTGTCTAAATACTCATCATTCTTGTACAATCTAAACTGCAAAATCATCTGAAAACACTCAAAAATGCTTCAAAATGATAAAAATATCACAAATCAGTGTTTTATGTGTTTTAATTGCAAAAAGATCAAAATCAGATGAAAAATGTATAAAGTTTGCAAAATTGGCAGTTTTAGTCCCCCAAGTTTTAAAAGTTGTCAAATCTAGTCCCTGGAATTCAAAAATGTGGAAATTTATCATTCAAGGTCCCTGAAATCTTTTAAGTTGTTAAAAATGATCCTTGAATGATTCTTTGGTCTATTGGCAAGAAAGGTCCTTAAACTTTGGAAAATTGCAAAATTAGTCCTTGGACCTTTTAAAATGGATTTTATGCAAAAAGGATCCTTGTTTTATCAAAAGTTGTCAAGATAGGTCCTTGTGATAAGTTTGGAAAGTTATCAAATTCAGTCCTTGAAGTTTGGTGTAATTGCACTTTTGGTCCTTGTTGTTATAGCTTAACCAAACGGATCCCTTATATCAATCCAATCCCAATCTAGGCCCAAAACCATCTAAGCCCAAACCTTGACCCGCCCTTTGTTATTAGCAACCCGGTCAAAGAAGGTCAAACCCACCCTTAGCGCGCCCAAATACCAGCTACTGTAGCTCCTTCTCTCACAAACACTGAAATCTCAAAAACCAGTCATGGTTTCCACTCCTTTTTCTCACCCCTCCCATACTATGTTCCCTCCTCCTCCACTAACAACAAAAACCTTAATTGATTGAACCAAACCCTCATTAAAGCTAAAACCTGCTCAAAGAAATATTTGGCGCCAAAATCCAAATGTACGGTTCTGATGAGTTTCAAAGATCCAAGGGCTTAGATTTGGTGGGAAAGATTCAGAGTACATCAAGGAATGCTGAAAAGTCATTATAAAGGAGAGAGATGCATTGTATCACAACAACTAGAGTAATTTACATTTTCTTATGTCGTTTTAGCTTACTTTTCAATTCCAGTGTATGTTTTAGTTTTTAAACTCTGTATTTCAAGTTTTCATGATATAATAAAGCTTCTGTGAATCATCAATTTCAGTAACAAGTTCTACTACAGTTTATGCAAAATCTCATGTTTATGCAAAATTTCATTAATGGTCAAATGTTGTTGTTTGTTGTTTGTATGGACTGATATAGTACACTTAAGCTCCTAGAAAGCTTAATCAAGCTTTTAGATATCTTAAAATTCAGTTTAGACTCAAAAATAAAAAATCACCAAAAATCCAAATTAAATACTTGAAAAATAAAAAATCACATGGAGAAGGTGTACACAGCTGGAGCAGGGTAAATCATGGATGGCCTTGGGTTAGTAGCTTATTGGTAAGCTTATAGGGGTGTTCATTGGTCTTGGTTCTCAGTTTTAAGCTTGGAAGCTTTTGTAAGCATTTTTAACCATTTTGGCATTTCACTGTTTTACTTGATCATTAGCTCTAATTCCTGTTTCTATTTGTTTAATAGTTATAATTTAGTGTTTTTGATCATTAAAATCAGTAGTTTGTTTTCTTAAAGTTGTATTTTGCAAAAATCTCATTTGGGCAGTCAAAATAGCTTAAGTCTCATTTCTTAGTTTTAAGTTGCTATTACTGTTGTTTAAAGCTTAATTGGTCTTAATTAATGATTATATGATGTCTGAAATCAAGTTCATGGTTTATATTTGTGAGTTGTTTTGAAAAAAGTTCTAAGACAGTCAAATAAGGGGTGTTTGTTTTAGCCTGTTTGATTGTGATCAAGAGAGTTTAAGACAGTACCAGTCTTTGTTCTATGTCACTTTAGTGCCTAATATCTCAAAGAAGTCAAGAAAACTAGTCTCCTTTGGTGAAAAGTCAAAACTGCTTTGGATCATGCTTATTGTGTCCACTGTTGGATGTTTATGAATCATGATCATTATTTTGTGTTCATAAGTTGGTAATCTTGCTTAAATCAGTTTTAGTTAACCTCAAAACAACATCATCAGTGCTTAATATCAGATCAAAATCCATCTTAGTCAACATTTTGGTTTTTATCAAAAAGTCAAATTTCACTTGGGTCGTTTTTTATTAAAACAAATATTTTCATTGTGTGTTTATTAATAAGTTTTAGCTTATAAGCTCTTGGGATATTAAAGTTTGGTTGGTAAACAAAAATAGAAAAATACTAGTTCTTTGCATTTCAGCTTGTTAAGTGCTTTTTAGCTAGCTTATTGTTGACACCTGTTCTGCATAACTGTCCTGTGCACAGTGAGTGTGCCCAAATTGATAAGCTCACATAGAGCTTATTAATTGTCCAAATCTTGTGTTCTCTGGTTCTTTGGAAAGCCAACCTGGCCATCTTGAAGTATCAAGTTTGGTTTTTCACTTTTGAGCTTGTTAGCTAGGGCTGCTAAGAGCTTAAAGATTGTCCCATTTCTGTGTTATATCAAAAGTGCTTATTGCTTATTCATAGCTTATCAGTGTGCTTCTTTTCATCTTTTAGCTTCATTTCAGTTCATATAGCTTATTTTCATCTTATTCTAGCTTTTGTTTCAGCTGGCAACCTTATTTGAGCTTATTTTCACCAAATAAGCTCATTTAAGCCACTGTTGGGCTTTTAAGCTTGTAAACAGCTTATTTGTGGTTTATAAAATTTTTGTCTTTGTTAAAGTTTCATAAAATCAGTATTAAAGTAGTTTTCAAAAAGAAAATCCAGAAAAAGTCCAATTAAAAATCAGTGATAGTGTTTATTTAAGATTTTCTAGCTTTTTGATTTTTCTTTTCATCTTATTAATAAGCAAATCTTGTTTTTCTATTTTTCTTAGGTTTCTGTCATCATATAGGATTTTTAGAAAAAGTTTCAGATTTTTCTCTATCTTTTTAGTATTTATTATAATTTTAAATAGTTAAAAATAGTAATTAATTAGTAATAAATAATTAAAAAGCATAAAAAATATCTTTTCTGTTTTAAAATTAGTTTTATCATATTTTAGATTTTTCAAAGTTAAAATTTTATTTTTCCAAGTTTATTTTCTATTTTCTAGTAATTAAGTGTATTTTAAATAGTTATTAATTAGTAATAATTAAATAAAAAGTGTGAAAAATATATTTTTAGTTTTAAAATTAGTTTTATAGTATTTTAGATTTTTCAGAACCATAAGTTTATTTTTCTAGCCTTATTTTGTATTTTCTTCTATTTTAGGTTATTTATTAAATAGTTAAAATAGTTTTTAATTTATAATAATTAATTAAATAGTGTTAAAAATAATTTTCTTTTTCTAATAATTTTCTTTTATTTTTAGGATTCCAAAAATGTCATTTTTATATTTTTAGGTTTTTTATTTCTTAGATTCACTTTTTATTTTGTGCGTATACGTAGTTTTTAAAACTTACGTTTACGTTTCTTTGATCTGATTGTTGTGCTTTCCAAATCTGTACTCCATTCCATTCCAATCAATCAGTAGTGTAATTTCTTAATCAAAACCTTTACAGATCACTATCCTTAGTGATCATTCTATCCTCTGAGTTTGTTTGACACACCATTGAGTCTCCGTGGGACTAAACGACCCGGGAATTCATTATATTCTCTGATCTTCATTGTATTTGTGCTTAAGCTGTTTTAAGTCTGTTAGACTTGACGGTTCTGCACAGATCAAATTACCCTCGCACTGATGGCAGTTAACGGAGGGGCAATTTGGGTTTTACAAAACTCTTTTGTTTCGTCATCATGACGAGTAACCCAGATGTTAGTTGTAATATTGGTTTTAGACTTGACAGTCTCTTGAAGATACCCAATTCTAGTTTTAACGTCATCTAAAATGCTTCTAGTATCACTTGTGTTAAAAGGATTGTTTGAAGACATTTGTTCGATTTTCGAAAGAGATTTTGAGACTGGTTTTGAAACGGGTGTTGACTCATTGTTTGAAACACTTGGTGTGATGGAAAACGTTGACTTTTCTACTCTCCTCAGAGATTTTGTTCCATTTGTTATAATCAATTGGTTTAAGATCTGGATTCTTTTGTTTCATTTTTGATCTACTCTCCTCAGACAGTTCCAACGTTTCAAGAGAATCACGAACAATTATGGGTTCATGCAAAGGTTTTCCGTTGTTCAACACATTCTTGAGGAACGAAGAAGGGGTGTTACCAAGAGCCATTTTATGTGCAGTGTGAAAAATCGGATTTGCTTGATTAGAAAGCATCTTGTTTGTTTTAGCGGAATGACCCGTTGTAAGAAGCAAATTATCCAATTTTTTGATAGTTTCATTTTTATCCAGAATTTCATCAAGAAGAGAATCTTCTCGTTTTGAAAAATCAGCAATCAACTGTTTCTTCTCTTTTTCAAGATCAGAAAACAGTGCTTTTTGTTTAGAAAGTTGGTCATTTAGTTCAGAAATTTCCTTGTTTAAAGATTTTATTTTCAAGTTCAAATTCACATCAAGTGTGTCATACTTGAGTTGCAATTGTTTTTCTCTTAAAACAGAATCTCGATAACCAATTTCTAATTCTGAAAGTTTGTTTGTATGAAATTCAAAGTCTCTGGCGTTCTCTTTGTAACTTTCAAGCTCAGCGGTCAATTTAGCATTCGCGGCCTTAAGATCGCGATTGACCGTTCTAACTTTCTCAACTTCAATGCCACATTGATTGATTAATGATTCAAAATAGGCACGTGTTTCCTCATCAGTCTCAGTATTTTGTGCCACACAGCCTCCACTAGGATCCACATCTGTAGTTTCAGAGTTAGTATTGCTACAACTCGGATTGTCCAGGTATGTATCATAAGTGGGTGCTGGCGTCACGGAATTCTGTTCGTCATGAGTAAACACATCACATATGACATTGTTATAGCATGGATCAATGATTGGTACCTTAGATACTGCATTTGCGTCATAGACAGGAGGTGTGTCAGAGTCAGTGTCGTACTTAGTCTCCTGAAGATTTGCCATGAAGACGCAGTTTGCATTGATGTCCTCTCGGTCTTCCAAATCATCCATAATAGCGAAAAAGTCATGTTCCTCAGCACTCAACTGTAACCCCGCTTCTTGCTTATCTGCTAACAAAGCAGCTTTCCGAAGAAACTCAGCATTCTTCTTGTGTGGCTTAGTGGGACAGTTGCGTGCCATGTGACCCATTCCTTGACAGTTATAACACTTAACCTGATTACCCTGATTCACATTTCCATAATTCCCAACGACTGGAGCTGCAACATTCCCATTCTGATTACCCACTGCTCTATTCCCAACATTCTGTCCCATCTGATTTCCAACATACTGACCCGACTGATTACCCTGATACGGAACCGCCTGATTACCCATGCGACTGCTAAATGCTTTATCCAATAAAGAAAATACCTGTTGCAAGGTCGCTTCTACTTGGTCAGTTTCATGATCAGTGATTCCTTGTTCCTGGTATTGTGGATACGGTTGTTGAATGACTTGTTGTTCTGGTGGATAGAATTGTTGTTGTGGTTGTTGAATGTATTGCTGCAAGTTGTTGTTGTTGGAGGATGATGAAGCTTGTTGTTGTGTATTCACTGGAGTTTGAGTCTTTGCAATGAGTGCCAATGGATCATGATTCTTTGCCAATCTTTCTTTCCTTACTTCATTCGCTTCAGATTGGTTTTGTTTCAGAAAATCGTTTAGTTGATCAAAGTTTACCTGATGTAAGTCTTTTGTTTGGTTAACAATAGTGACATATCGTCCCCATTCTTCTGGAAGATTATTCAGGAACTTGATGTTTTGAACGATAGTTCTGGGTGCCAACTTGTTTCTGATAAGCTCATTCATCAAAGTGCAAAACCTTCCATAGTAGGATTCAATGGATTCTCCTGGTGTAGATGTAAACTTCTCCCATTCAGTTAGCAGCTTGTTCTCCATGTCTTGTTTACCAATTTCTGTTCCATAACATAGCCGTCTAACACGTTCCCACATATCAAAAGCAGTTTCACAACTGTCTACAGCAGCAAAAATGTCTATTGGTAAATGTTAATACAAATAAACTGTAAAAACGTTTATTTATATTTTACGATCTTCTAATGTTTTGTCGATAATAAAAGTAAAATCATATTAACGAAACAAATAAAATACGTAAATGGTTTGAACTAATAGTTTTCTAACATATTCACATAAAACACTAAAACAAGTATAAGTGATTTTATGATCTAGATATATATATATATATATGTACAACAACTAGTGTTTACATATTGGCTTAACAAGTATAAGTGTTTCTATGATTTAGATATATATAGGGATTGAGTCGTAGAATAGCAACGTACTTTTTCAAGTGTCTCATTCTGGTACGTGTACTTTTTTTAAGCTGTAAAATAGCAATGTACTTTTCATAAGTGTCCCGTTCTAGTACGTGTACTTTTTTAAGTCGTAGAATAGCAATGTACTTTTCATAAGTGTTCCAATTTAGTACATGAGATGACGTACCAAATTGGAACACTTATGGAAGTAGGACGTACCAAATTGGAAAACTTATGGAAAGTACTTTGCTATTCTACAACTTAAAAAAAGTACACGTACTAGAACGGGACACTTATGAAAAGTACATTGCTATTCTACAGCTTAAAAAAAGTACACGTACTAGAATGAGACAATTGAAAAAGTACGTTGCTATTTTACGACTCAATCCCATATATATATGTACAACAACTAGTGTTTACATATTGAGCTAACACATACTTAAGCTAAGTATACTAAAATGGGTAAAAACTAAGTGTATGCTAAATTGGGTAATTACAAGTATATACAAAAAAGGGTAAATACTAGCAAATGGTTTTGACCCATAACCCATGGTTTTATATATACCACTTAACCAAGTACATTGTATCTAGAAAGAAAACCATGGATCAACCCATAACCCATGACCCATGACCCATAACCAAAAATACCCATGGGCAAAGAGGAGCGGACCACGGATCCCTAGCTTTGTGCTAGCCGGATCCCAAGTGGAAGGGATCCGTGGGATCCGGGGAAACAGTAGGTTGTTTCCTCTATAAATAGTGAGCCATTTCTTCATTATATCTCACCCCTATCTAACATATTTTCTCCCCTGAGTTAAATCTCACTAACCTTAGATCCAAGAGATCTATGTTTGTAGTTTTGTTTTTGTGTGATCTTTTAGGTTCCTCTTAAAGGGAAGATCACCACCTTTGAAGTCAAGCAAGCTCAAGTCCATGAGTTGCCAAGCTTCCTCATCATCAAGGCTATTGAAGTCCTCTTGTTGATGATCCCTTTCTTTCTTCAAAGAAGCGTAGTGTTAAAGACATTAGTGAAAGATGTCTCAAGTGTCAAGACGAAGATATTAGTGAAGGGTATCTATCGTCTATAGGATAAGCACTTGTGGTAGGTGCTTAGAAGTCAAGACAAGAAGCATTAGTAAAAGGTGCTTAGAAGTGAAGACACAAGACATTAATGAAATGTGTCTTGTAGATCTAATCAAAGACATTAGTGAAAGGTGTCTTGTAGATCTAATCAAAGGCATTAGTGAAAGGTGCCTTAGATGTACATTCGATATGGTGTGTTTCGATGTACTAGATAGACTAGCATTAGATCTAAGGATATTGATGTCCTTGATGATGTTGTAAAGGAGTAGATCTCCTTTGGGATTAGTCGTTGGTGTAGTGTGGTAATAGTTCCTCCATTGCAATGGAACTAGGTACTTAGCCTAGTACCTAATAAAGGGTAGGCGACGTTGTGAAGGTGTAGTTCACCTAAGGTGTGAAAGAACTCGGTGGTTAGCCTAGCACCGTATAAAGGGTAGGCGACGTTGTGTTAGGTGTGGTTCGCCTTGGTGTGAAAGAACTCGGTATTTAGCTTTGTACTGGAAAAAGATTAAGCGACGTTGTGAAGGCTTCTCCGCCATAAGAAGATTGGTGTAGTGATTACAAACTCTCGAGTAGGTGACTCGGGGAGTGGAGTAGGGCAAGGAAGGTGTCCTTGTAGCCGAACCACTATAAATACTCGCGTTGTGGTTTTGTGCTTCTTACTCTTATCTTTTCATTACATATCTTTATATGCTTGTTTATCAACATCCAACACACACAACCAAATAGATTGACATAAGTTGATCTAAATAGTTTAAAAGGAAGTTTTAATTGGTAAAACTATTCAACCCCCCCTTCTAGTTTTCCACAATTGGCATCAGAGCTTCGTTACCAAGTTTCTTGAAGTATATTGTACTTTAAAAACTTGATACGATCCATAGTTAATTGAAAACTACAAAGAAGGTTTTTCATAAAAACAAACACCATGTTTTTCAAAAACTATATGTTTGGATGTTGAGTTGATAACAACATTTTTTTTTCATTTAATTGCACTAATCCTCTTTGTGATATTGATTAGTCAAAGCTCATACCAACCAAGCTTTAGGAGTTGCTTGGTAACAAGAATACCTTCCTTAAGAAGGTATCTTAGACGCAAAGGAGCGGGAATCGTCTAAGTGACAATTGTCATTTGTAAAAGACATTCCTAAGTGCATTCGAGGTATGACTTTCTACTTATATCTAAATGATATTTGTTTAGTATATAAGTGTTATTTGCTAGGCTTTTATTTGAGTAGATTTTTGTGTTTACAACATGATTTACATGTAGCTTCGTTAGGAAGCCTGTTTCTCACATACGTGTTATTTTTCTCGTCTATAGTCATAGTATATAGAGCTTATGCTTTATTTCTTCTAATAAAACAAAAACACGAATTTCAAAAATTCCTCTTTCCCTATTAATAAACCCACTCGACGCCCACTTTTTCAATCCTCACTTTTTCAAATTTTCCAATTTCAAAAATTCCCTCTCATTCAAAAACTTTATCTTCCTCCTCATTCCATCTCTTCCTAAACCAAGAAGATCCGTCATCAACATGGTTTACATCGCACTCGTGCTCATCGCCCTAACACTCATCGCACTTGTGTTCCCTATGATGAAGTTCACATACGGAGAAATTTACTTTGTGTTGTTAATCTATATTGGGGTCATTTACCCAATCCTTTGTATCATCCTTAGCATTGAAATGCAATATTATTGATAATCTATTTTATCTAGGATGTTTGTGTTATTATGTGTGTTTCATTTCTTTTGATCTATATGTGTTATATTATTTCATGATACATTAGATGTCATGTATGCATGCTAAAAGAAAATGTAGGATAAAACATACTTCATGGTACAATAACCGTAAAACCTATGTTTTTATTAAAACTGGCTCTGTTACTACAGATCCATGGATCCCGGAAGTTACACTAGCCGGATCCCTTTTGAAAAGGAACCGTGGGATCCGTCCTACTGGAAAACAGTTTTTATGCAAGATTAAAAACCACTATCTTTCTAAAAGTAATAATCCACTAGAGCTTCAAAACCATGAGTTAGCTAAATACTAATTGTTAATAGAATATCTAGTAAAAACGTTAGATTATTATAGGTTGACCATAAACGTCTTCCCTTATTAACCCATCACTTCTATAGGTTCAACTATGACGCATGAATACGAGTTTGATTTTTCACTCACTAGCGTCTACACCCCGAACATTTCCCTTGAGCCCAACACACCTGGCAATCATGTCCGTGGGTTCAATAATCTCGAAAACCGTCACTTCCATGAAGGACGTATTGTAGACACCTCTCTACAATTCGAAGAAGGTATCAATACCTCCTTCCGAGCCATAGGACTAGAATGTCTTCTTGAAATCAACGAGAAGATATGTCCAAGGTTCATAATGGAATTCTTCCGTCAAGTCGAACTCGTTCGTAACGAGGATCGCTCTCTATCTCTTTGGTTTTATATCAAAAACCAAAAATTCACTTTAAGCCTTGGGCATTTTGCTCACATCCTCCGAATTCCAAACCATGGACAATGTGCCTTCACCGAAGATTGGTCTCTTGATTCTCTCTTCAACTTTCGTGAAGAAAATAGTCCATATTGTTCACACATACCCTCTCCGGAAGATTTAACGCGCATGATATGCAAACCTCGACCATATTACTCCAATCCAAACATTATCCATACACGGGATATCCGAGAAGAGTATAAGCCTGTTGCTCTCATTCTACGTGAAAATGTTTGGAGTCTTAGGGGAAATCGAGATATTCTTCCTGCTTGTTGTGCTCACATGTTGTACTGTTTGCTAACACAACAACCATAAAATCTCGCCTATTTCTTCGCAAGGCGAATTGCAAATCTTCAAGGCTCCAAGAATAAATTCATCCCTTATGGAATGTTCTTGACACGCCTCTATCACAATGTTATGCACTTCCATCCTCAATTTCAAAGTCCGTTGTATGTACTTGTGAACAAGATGATGGAACCGCTAAACATATCTCTCATGAAGACTTTCTTCATTCATGATTCCACCAATACCCATCAATCACATAATGATCCTCCTAGTGAAGACACTCAAGGAACCTAGAATAGTCAAATAGGATCAATTCTACTCTGTAATCGTATCTCTTCCATGAAATAAAACATCTTACATTTGATTTCCTAGTTTTAGAACTCACTTAAACAAAACTTGGAATATAATGCATTGTCAAAGATCATTGCATACCTTTAGTAAAGGTTATGTCTAGCAGATAGACGGATCCCAAATGTTGTACTAAACGGATCCCTACATCTAGGGAACCGCGGGATCCGGCAAAACAGAAAATGCAATTGCAAGCATTACATGTCAAACACACCCTTTTGAACACCTTACACTAAGCTAAACATAGTGTCTTAAGATTGATTAAAGACTTTATCAAAGATAGGTTGACCTTTACCACACTTTCCAACTCACATAGATCACATTCTAAGACTTTGTTAGATCTACCATTTCAATCCATCAATCTTCCGCTCTCAAAACTCACACTTCATATTTTACTTGATCCCTCACAACTAGGTTAGAAATCCTACGATTATGACATCCTTGCTCATCCATTGGTACTTTTTGAAAGTTCCAAATCCTTCCATAAATGACAATCATTAGCTACACCACTCATTGCCTTCAAACACTTAAGCACCCCTTCATTTAAAACACTTGGGAGAACTGAAACACTCAAGGTGATGTAGGTCTAGGATCTTAGAAACATCATTTCCACTCTTTCATAAACTGCTGAACGCCGGATCCCTAGAACTAGCCTAGACGGATCCCTCTGAGAAAGGAACCGTGGGATCCGGATGACAGTCTATGACAAATCTTGGTAAAACAATCATTTCAACTCATCTTCCTAACTCAAATACTCCATCTCATCTTAAATGAGTTCCTAGAACAGCACAACCTCTGTAGTTGACTCTTGTGCATGCTAATCATCACATTCCAATGAATCTTAGTGGCTTAAGGCTTAAATGCACTTTCCAAATCTCTTGGTTTATAAACCACCTTGTTAGGATCTCCATAGTCATCACTCTCATCCTAACTTTCAGCTTTTGCAATCCCTTAAAATCATCTCATCATGAGAAAAACCCCAAGTAACAACCTATCCACCAAAGAACCACCCATCAAAAGGGCTCGTGTTGTACACGAAATCTCTTCAACCGAATCATCTCCGGTCAAATCAACAAACCTTCATCATCCAATCAAACCAATTCCTAAAAGGATAGTACCCACAAAACTACCTATACCAAACACAACCATACCTCCTAGGCCAAACAATATAATCTCCACTAAACCATCACCTTTGGTTCCTAGAGCTATCTCTTTTACATCCCCACAATCATCACCTCACCTCTACAATTTAGATGACTTGCCACCTAGGCCGTCTCATCCGCTTCCGCCGACAACATTCTCCTCATTAGGAGGAACAATGATTCAAAATCAAGGTGTTGAGTCAACACTTGCTCCGGCTTCCTTTTCGCCGTTTCCATCATATAATCCCATTTGGATTATAAGAAATCATCAAAGTCAACCACCCGACCTTATGGAAGTTGACACATCTTTACCACCATCATCATTCTTGATCGAACCATTCCTAAATGGACCTCCACCAATCCCTCCATCATTCGAGGCTCCTCAAACCACTTCAATTGATCCTTTGAATCAAGCCACTTCATTTCTTCCACCACCACTACCTAGCCATGACAAAGATTGCTATCATTGTCAACATGTTGAAAGTTTGATACATGAAGTACGAGAAGACCAACTGATATGTGTCTAAATACACATATATTTGTATTATATAAACCCACAAAAACAACCAAAAACACACAAATGACTCTCAAAATGATACAAATTCATAAAAATGTGTTTTTATGTGATTCAGGTACAAAAGATTGAAAAACAAGTGAAAAATGATCAATTTCACAACAATTGTCGTTTTCAGTCCCTGGAGTTACACAAATTGTCAAAACTAGTCCCTAAAAGTTTTAAATGAATGAAAAGTCAACTTAAGTCCTTGGGAAACCAAAAATGTTCACAAAACATCCTTGGATAAAAGTTTACACAAAATGGCAATTTTTACCCCTCAAGTTACAAAATTGGCAAAAATGGTCCCTGGGTATTCTAAACTTGGAATTTTACAAATAATACCCTTGTACTATGCATGATTTAACAAATGAAACAATTTGATAACTTTTGGGAAATTACAAAACAAGTCCCTCAAAAATCCAAAATTACATTTTAGGTCCTTTAAAGTTTTAAATATAAATAAAATACAACTTTTGGTCCTTGTGTAATTGTGTTATGACAAGTTTGGTCCTTGTGAGAAGTTTGGAAAAGCTACATTTTCAGTCCTTGAAGTTTGGTCGAATTACACTTTTGGTCCTTATTATTTCTACTAAAACCAAACGGATCCTATTTTAATATCAAGCCCAAAATCCAAGTCCAATATACTAGCCCAACATCCCTTGACCCTTTGCCCTTGAGCCAGTCCACAACTCCTTTTGACCCCAGCCACAACCAATTTGACCCCTTTGTTATTAATACCACTCGGTCAACAAGTCAAACCCACCCTTTTGCGCGCTCAAAAACCAGAAACACTGTAGCAGTGTCTCTCCAAGCCTGAATCTCCAATACCAGACCTGGTTTCACCCATTTTTCAACCCTCCTCCCATACCATGTCCCCTCCTCACCCTCTAAACAACAAAACCTTTAATTACCTCAACCAAATCCCTTAAATGATAAAACCTGCTTGAAGAAAAATTGGCGCCAAAATGCAAGGTGGACGGTTCTGATTATTTTGAGTGATCCAAGGGCTCAGATGTGGTGGGAAAGATTCAGAGGTCAAAGAGAAATCACTTGGAGTATAAAAGGAAGAAGAAAGAGATGTGAAGAGTTACTTTTGGACTAGCCATTAGTCACGTAGTATAGTTTTTAAAGCTTTCTTTAAATTTCAATGTCTTTTAATGTTTTAATGTTGTAATGTTTCTTAAATTAGTGTAACGAAAGTTTAATTTCAGTTTAATTTCCATTTTAAATTCAGTTTCAAGTTTTGCTTTATTTTCTTCAAATTCCAAGTCTTTTTAATTTCATGGTATGTAGTTGTTTTAAGGACTCTTTAAGCCAATATGAGCTCCTGACAAAAGCTCACTAAGCTTTTAGATTCATTTAAACAAGTATAACCTTTAAATTCAGAAAAGTTCTAAAAAAATCAAAAGAAAAGTCAATGGAAGTCAACTGTGGTTGAATAAGCAGTTCTGGGGTGTAAGAAGCTAAGCTGGATGGTTTTCTGGTTCCTAGCTTGTTGACACCAAGCTAGGAGTGGTTTTTGGACCTTGGTACTCATTTTTCACCTTGATCACATGTAAGTTCCATTTTTACCAATTTTTACAAGTTACTGTGTTACTACTTCTTATGCTTTAATTCTTATGTTTTCCTGTTCCTCTGTTGTTGTTTAGTATTATTATAACTTTATATAAGCAGTTTGTTCATAAGATTCAGTTGTGCATAAAATTGAAGTTACTCAGTTGAAATTCAAATTTGACAAGTTTGTGTTTTTGACCTGTGTTCTTGAAGTTTATTGCTCAATTAGTCTTATTATGTGATATTATAATGTATGGAATCTGGTTTAGACTCAGATTCATTGCAAACCCTTGAAGTTCATATGACAAGTGGAAATCAAAGGAATGTTTGGATTTGCTGATAAACATGAGTTCCAGTGTTTGCTTGTTGTTGTTTATTGTTGTTTTACATCACATTAGCACCTAGTAACTCAGTTAAGTCATAATATACAGTTCTTATTTTGTAAAAAGTCAAATCTCTTTTTAATTTGTTCTTACAGTTCACTGTTGGAATTTTTAGTTGCCAAATTCATAGTTTTAGCTTAAAAGTATGTTATCTAGCTTACTTTAGTTTCAATATAGCTTATTACATCATATATAATCAGTAGTTTAAGATTTAAATTCACTTTAGTCAACCTTTTCAGTTTTTAGTTAAAGTCAAATTTTCAAATAGTCATTTTTGAATTAAATGTAGAATTTTATTGTGTGCTCAGTATTAAGTTTCAGCTTATGCCCTTTTGGAATTTAAATATTTTGTTAGGAATTAGAAATTCCCGGTATTAAAGAGTCGGTCACCTCAAGTATATGTAATCGTTAGAAAGCTCGTAGTCGTAGATCTTTTAAGTTAAGTAGTAATTTAGTTAAGTAACACCGTGGAGGACGGACGGGTCTTTACCCACTGTATGCCTGATCCACAGCCCAATGTGTGGCGAGTTATGTAAGACTATAAATACTCTCTACCTTCCAAGGTAGAGAGTTGGAGCTCATAATAATATCTTTCACTTTCTCTCACTAAGTTCCCTAAACCTCTAACTTTCTCTCTCTAGAATTCCATCTTATTCGCCACCTTGTGTTATGGTTTGATGTGTATGTGAAAAGTTATATCTTACAATTGGTATCAAGAGCCATGGTTAGATCATATCTTGCACATCTTTGGATTTATAGTGGTTTTTAGGTGGTTTTTGAGTTTGAAAAAGTTTAGTGGTTTTTGCATCATTTGGTTGATTTCTTGTGTTAAAGTTTGAATTTTGTTGGTACTTTTATGTTTAGAATCATCAAAAGTGTTTAGGTTTTAATTTGGTAAGCTTGAATCATCTTGGTTGGGTTGTTTTTGGATTGAAAAGTGAAGGTTATTTGGTTTTTCAAGCTAGCGACTTAGCTCTCGGACTTGTTTTCTTGGTAGCGACTTACTTCATAATTTTGTAGCGACTTACAGTTATAAAAGCTAGCGAGTTAGAGCTAGCGAGTTAAAGTACAAGTAGTGGAATCTCCACTACGGTTAGCGACTTGTGGTAGCGACTTAGTCTGTAGCGAGTTGCTCTTTAGCGACTTGCATATCTAGCGACTTGTGTAGCGAATTACTGCACAAATTTGGCTAGCGACTTAGTCTGTAGCGAGTTACTACTTAGCGACTTGCTTTCTGTCTAGCGACTTGGGATTCTAGCGAATTAGTGGTGTAGCGAATTAGTTGTTAGCGACTTGGTTCAAGAATTCGTAGCGACTTGGTTGATTTTTCCCGTCAAAACTTCAAACGGCCATAACTTTTGAACCGTAACTCCGTTTTCAGCGTTCTACCCATCAAAACGACCGTGAGAACGAGGAGAATAGACCGCCGAATGAACTAAAGTTCATTCGGGTCAACCTTCGAGGTCTAAATCCGCTCCGAACAGAAGTTATTGAGGTTTTTAAGTTTTTAGACCTAAATTTCTCAGGAAAAACGGGCATAAACCAATCCGAATCACAACCTAACAACATCTCTGCTTATCCCACAAACAATTATAAGACCTAACACACAATTGTCTATCATTGTGTCGATCCATTAGTCGTCTTAACACATTCCATTGGTCATTGCTTAACGGTTTAGTCTTGATTTTAGTAAAATCCCGCGAAAGATTCTATTTCTCGGTTTAAATCATAGACTGGTAAAATCCCGTGCATTCTACCACATCATGTCTTACTCTACTGACCCAGTGATTTCAGAAGTGCTTAAATTGTATGATGCTGTGGATAATAATGATAATGGATGCTACACTGAACGATTAAAGATGTTGGAATTAAACAACGAGGATGTGAGATCTTCATGTTCTGAGTACAATGAGAATGAATTGCACCTGCTACAGAATGCCATGCAAATGGAATGCAGCATTGAGCCCTATCAACTACTTCATCTGCACCTCATACAGTTGTTATCCATAGCTGGGGATCGAACATGTAGTGCTCTTTTCCGCCAGGACTTACCTACATTGACAAAAAGCTTGCTGTTGAACTTAGAGCATTTAAAACTGCAACTTACCAATGAAGAAGTTCAAAAAGATGGTTCCAGTGCAGCTCTTCAAGTAATCTACAAACAATTTCAACCATTCATCAGTGGGGAATATTCAGCAGATTACGATCAACACTTGACTGGAATTTCCTTCAAAAAACATACTGGAATGGAAATTCAGGAATTCATTGAGACATTTATCCAACTCATGGATAATGTGAAAAAGTACATTGAGGAAACTGCACAAAAGGATGAAAAAGTGAATGAGTGTCAGGTGCAGTTGAGAGATTGTTGTGATAAGTTGGGTAATGTATCTATGGAAGAATCGGGTGTTGCTGAATGCAGAATGTTAGAGAAAACAAATAATGATGAGTCGGACAATGCTAAAATAGAATCTTCAGGCTCATGTTCACAAGAGAGAGAGGTGCACCAGTCACAACCCGTGCAAGCTAATGCAAAGGAAAGCTCCATGGAAGCTTCGGATGTACCCAAGATAGAGATGCACCGGCCACAACCTGTGCACGTTAATGCAGAGGAAAGTTGCATGAAAGTTTCTGCAGTACCTAGGTATGCATCTTCTTCTCAAAATGATGATTATGAATTGCATGAGTACACTGCATTTGTGCCTGATGATTCCTTGACCACTGAACTCAATACCTATAAGGATCAAGTTGCTATTTATGAACAGCGTGCTAAGTTTGAGTTGACAACCCGTGAGCAGGAAATGGATGTCCAAATACGTACAATCATTAGAAAAAGTAATTTTAGAGAAGAAGTATTAAAACAAGAGTTAAACTCCTTACAAGAAAAGCTTTCTAAAACTGCTAAGCAAAAACACGAACTTCAAGAAAATGTTAAAATGCTTAAGCAAGAATTCAAGGCTAAGGAATCAAAACTTTTGAATGATTTTTCCAATCTAAAAACTTTGAAAAACAAGCTTGAAAATAAGTTGTACGTACAAGGTAATACCATTCAGACTGCTCACATGATCACTAAGCACAGAGTCTTAAGCGATAAGCACAGTGTTCCCATTATAGATAAACCCAATCCTGAGTATGGTAAGAAAGCAAAAGCAGCTCAAAATGTAATCTATGATGGAAATGAGATTCTTAAACCTAGACAGACACCTAGTTGCATTGAGTGCACTGAGGAAGATAGAAAACTAGATATTGCATCTAGGGAGATAATGGATAAGAAGCTAAATGATCCTAAGTGTAAAAAGAATAACATAACGATCAAACCCCATAATTACACTAAAGAAAATTGGATCTCCTTGAACAAGTTTAAGCCTCAGACTCTATTAACCCCTGAACAAGTGTTCTGGAAAAAGGATATGGAAATGCAAAAAGCTGAAAATCTTGTTGAAAAGAATCCCCCTTGTAGGAAACTGCCTAAATCAACTGTGTATCCTCCTAATACACCAATGCACTTAGTTCCTAGATCTCTTGCCACTAAAAGCAAGACCTTAATCAGTGAATATGTTATCTTTCAACTATTTGTTGATTTTGAGAAAACTTGTAAGAAAAGGATCACACCCACCGGTATAACTGAAGGGGAAAGGGGTTTTGAGCAAACTAAAGAATGCTATTTAACTGAGGTCATGCCTTTCTTTAAACAACTAAAAGATCAATTTGAGAGTCTTAAAAAGGGGACGCATTCTGATATTAAAGAAATGGAAAAGGTATTTGATGCAATGATTGTTGAGGTTAGTGATTATGAGAGAGAATTAAAATATAATGAGATTGAGAGGAAGAACTTGCATACACTGAATGAGAATCTGATTTCTGAATGTATTGCTCAAGATGTGTTTTTCACTGCTACAAATTGTTCCATTGATGCTTCTCAATTTCATGAATTATCTGTTGCTCTGAAAGTCTCCCATGATCGTGTCATTGAGCTTGAAACAACAAATTCAAAATTGCATGAGAAAATAGAACAGGATGATCATGATAACTTGGTCAAACATTATTCTAAATTAGAAGTTGAACATCTTGCTTTGCAATTAAAACATCAACATCTCAAAGAAAATGTTAAAACCTCAAATATCAAGACATCCTCTGATGCTCCTGAGTTTGATGCAGTTTTTGAAATTAGCAAACGTGATGAACAAATTCGAGCTCATTGCCACACGATCAAAAGATTGAAAGCCCAAATTTCACAACTGAAGGGTGAAAAGAAGGATGTGACTGGTTCCCATATGCCTCCACCTTTAGATTCTCAGAATTTCCAACTTCAAAACATAATTGATAACTTACAAAAGGAAAATGATTGTTTTAAAGCTGAAATTTCAAAGGTTAATGATCAAAACAAAGAGTTATATGATTCATTTAAAGTTAATCATGATAAACAAATTGAAAAGATAACTTCTTTACTTAACGATATTGAGAATCTGAAGCGTGAGGTGAAAGGAAAGTTGCCAATCCCCAATTGCAAATACTCTGTTCCTAAGGTTTCTGATTGTGATAAATATGCTATCGATATGTTATATATTCCTCCGCCCATTAGGAATAATGAACTTGCACATAAAGCATACCTCTCATACCTTAAGGAAAGTTTGAAGGGTCTCCGTGAGATTGTAGAAGATGAAAGATTAGAAAAACCTTTTGATAGTACTATAGCCTATGCCTGCATGGATGCCAAACGATCTCAGGAACTCTTAGAGTATGTAATTGTCACAAGTCCGAAATCTAACAATAGGCGAGATAGAATAGTTGTGCCTTGTTCTATGCCTAAAGCCAAGCATGTGACCCTTGATATGCCTTGTTCCATGTCGAAATTCAAGCAAGCAACCTTTGATGTGCCTCCTAGAATTTCAGATCCCAGCACTTCTAGACCAGGAATGCAGAAAGTAGTGAAGCCATGTAATGTTCCCATCGTTACTTCTACAGATGTTAAGATTGACACTAAAGTTAGCGGGTCAAAACCTAGAAGCAATGCAAAGAAGGATATGATTACGCAAACTATAAGTGATCATGATAAGGAAGTAAAAGAACACCATAGGGACAAGAAGTATGATTTGAACAAAAAGAATCGTGTTAGTTCTAGTATTAGCTCTAAGCTTACTGAAATTAATTCGAGGCCTTATGCTGTCTGCAAAACATGTAAAAAATGTTTATTTTCTGGTAATCATGATAAATGTGATGTGTTATTTCTGAGATCTAAGAATCATACCCCAGTTAAGAAAGTTTGGAAAGCAAAACAGATTAAGCAATCCTGGAAACCTACAGGGAAGGTTTTTACCAATGTAGGATTTCAGTGGAAGCCTACAGGTCGAATGTTCACGAATGGCAAACCTTGCTCTTTAACTAGATCCACTATGCCGAGAATAGTGCCTGTTAAGGTTTGGAAGCCAACTGGTAGAATAATCCCATTAAGCACAAAATGTCATTTGACTAAGTCTGATGCCTCTACTAGTTCAGCTCCTAGGGATAATGACATTGCATCTAGGGTTTCTGCTGATTCAAAGACTGTTTGTGCTAACCAAAAGGAACCCATCAGCACATGGGGATCCAATGTTTCCAATTCTCTGTCTTCGTCTGTTGTCCAAAGCAGGTCGTACAAATCGTCCCTTGGCATTTGGATTCGGGCGGCTCTAAACATATGACTGGGCTCTTAACAATGACGTCTGTTCACTTCAGTTCAGGCCTCGTACTTCATCATTATGGCGTCTGCAGATAACACTTCAGGCCCCGTTCCTCAAAGAAAAGAAAGGTGTACGCTTCAGTGCGCTTTATCTTCTTAAGAAGAGAAATCTTCATGTTTATGACCATTCTCATCGACATTCTTCATCAACATGCTTCATGCTTTTTCCATGCGCTTCAGTCATCAAGTGAACCGGACTACTGATAATTACTCTTATTCCTCTTGCTCAATATAATGAAGATGGCGACATCATGTGCTAATTTTGTGGGGGAGAAGTGTGAATATAATACATTTGGATGATAATCACTTGGTTAATCAAGAATGGCATCTCTGTATGCAATTCTTGAGGGGGAGAAGAAGTGTGAATTTTTTGCATGGTTGACTGATATTTGAGAATATATGGTCAAACGGCTCCTAACCCATGTAAGAACCGAGATTCTTCTTATCGGATCATCTTCACATGTAGTTTCTTCTAAGAGCCGTTGGTTGACATCTTCACACGGGCTGATATGATTAAATGACAAAGTGCTTCTAGTTGCTGGGCTGATTTCTTTGATGAACATCTTTCTGTTCTTGTTTGATTGGGAGGGATTTTAATTAAGGGGATTTGCTATTTACAAGTTAACGGGAATGCCTTTGGTGTGAAGAAGATGTTAACTGTCTATTTCCCCATTCGGATAATCTTGAAGAAGGTCGAGTCTACAGTCTAATCTACATTTGAAAGCTACATGATTAGAAGACTAAAGACGAATTGCATTTGATGATCTAAAGACTTCTTCTTAATCTGGGCTGAGAAGAACACTTGAAAATCTTCCTCAGTTTAGGGGAGAGCACTAATTGGGGAAGATTGAAAAGCCAAAATTTAATCCCCAATTAGACTTGCTCAGATTCTTTTGCAATCATTCATTGCTTGATTTTTGATGACTCTCTTTCAACGCCTAATGCTTCACTTACTAAGGATAAACAGGATTTATTGCTTGGGATTCATTGTTTCAAGATATGTTTGATGAGTATTTCCAACCGCTAGCGAATGTTGATCATCCAACAAGTACAACTCAGACTACTCAAGAAGCCCAATCTCCAGTTATTCCTTTAGGCGTTGATAATGACTATCAGAATATTGCTGTTGCAATCTTGAATAATGATCCGCTCTTTGGTATTCCTTTGCCAAATCTTCACGGATTATTGTTCATGATTAATGATCCGCTCTTTGGTATTCCTTTGCCAAATCTTTACGGATTATTGTTCCTCTCATTATGCACGCTATAAATCAACCACATGAACATTAAGGAAAATGACTACCTCATTTGCTTGAAGACATTTGTGGTGAATCTTCCAGATCAGTCTCTACATGTATACCTTTAGGAAGAATGCATTAATGTCGAGAAATCATTTGTTCCGGTTCATTTAGTGGATCGACGTACATCCGGTGGTACGTTTATTCACGTGTTGGGCATTTGACACAAGCTGATTACTTCGGAGTTAATCTGTTATCACTTATTTGAGATTGAAGTTAAAATTCACAAAGGCGAGCTTAAGATGTAAATGCATGGAATTCTTCTTCAGTTTCAAGTTTGGTATATCAGGTTTTCTTTATCAGTGGTCACTTCAAATTGTCTACATATGGGTTGATAAAGATAGTCAGAGAGAGTTTCTATCGCAGTGGTCAAATGGCTCCTGGACACTCCAGCTCAGGACCCGCACTTCAAATCAGTCCTATTGGTTCATCCCTTGTTCCAAACTCCTCTCAAGAAACTCCATATGTACCTCCATCTGAAGATGATGTAAAGAAACTGTTTGATCCCATGTTTGATGAACTGTATGAGTCTACTACTAATGAGGTGCTGATCCCTACAACAGAGGATGCTCATATTCCAGTGAATGAAGTCAATTCATCAGTCTCTATATCTGTAAGTCAAGAAGCACCTGCTGCTGATCCTTCAGTCTCATCAACAAATCATCTCTCTTCAAATGTACATCATGGAAATGTTTCTGGCACCAATGATGAAGTTAATCCCTTTGCAACTCCTGAAGATGCTCCATTTGAAAACATATTCGCTACTCCTGTATCATCATCAGAACCATCTTCTTCAGGAGACATCGACTCAGCTACTTCAGTTCCTCAACAAATGCCACATGAACACCTCAGAAAATGGACTCACGATCATCCATTAGACAACATCATTGGAAATCCCTCTCGTCCTGTATCAACCCGGAAGCAACTCGCAACCGATGCCTTATAGTGCTTCTTCAACTCCGTACTATCTAAGATCGAACCAAAAGACGTTAAAACTGCCATGAATGAAGATAGCTGGTTCAATGCTATGCAAGATGAAATTCATGAGTTTGATCGTCTGGATGTATGGGAGTTAGTACCTGCTCCAGACTGTGCTATGATTATAGCTCTAAAATGGATCTTCAAAGTAAAACTTGATGAGCATGGTGATGTGTTGAAAAACAAGGCTCGATTGGTTGCTAAAGGATATCGTCAAGAGGAGGGTATAGACTTTGAAGAATCATTTGCTCCAGTTGCTCGAATCGAGGCAATCAGAATCTTTTTGGCTAATGCTGCAAGCAAGAACATGGTGGTATATCAGATGGATGTAAAGACGGCATTTCTGAACGGAGATCTTAAAGAAGTCGTCTACGTCAGCCAACCTGAAGGATTTGTAAATCAAGAGCATCCTACTCATGTTTATCGTTTGAAGAAGGCTCTTTACGGTTTAAAGCAAGCTCCAAGGGCTTGGTATGATACACTCTCAAAGTTTCTTCTTTCAACCGGATTCAGCAAAGGAGCAGTTGATCCTACATTGTTCACCAGGAAGTCAGATGCTGATCATGCAGGTTGTCAAGATACACGTCGAAGTACGTCAGGAGGTGCTCAGTTTTTGGGTGATAAGCTTGTGAGCTGGTCTTCAAAGAAGCAAATGAGTACTTCTATTTCCTCTACAGAGGCTGAATACATAGCCATGTCATCTTGTTGTGCTCAAATCTTATGGATGAGATCTCAATTATCTGACTATGGCTTTGAATTCAACAAAATACCTCTGTACTGTGATAATAAAAGTGCTATTGCTCTCTCATGCAACAACGTTCAACACTCAAGAGCAAAGCATATCGACATTCGACATCATTTCATCAGGGAACAAGTGGAAAAAGGTGTGGTGGAACTATATTTTGTGAGGTCTGAATATCAGTTAGCAGACATCTTCACCAAAGCTCTTCCAAGAGAACGTTTTGAGTTTATTCTTCCACGTCTTGGTTTGAAAAGCCTTCAACCAGAAACTCTCAAACGTCTTCAGGAGGAAGACGAGGAGTAAAGGTCTATCTTCATCTATCTCATGTACATATATATTTGAAAAACAAAATACAAAAATATAAAACTTTCAAAATCCATAAAAAATTTAAAAAATTCGAAAATTCTTCAAAAAAAAAAAAAAAAAAAAAAAAAAAAAAAAAAAAAAAAAATTATTATTGTCATTTTTGTCATGTTTCTTCCGGTTCGATAATATCTACGGTCTTTGTGCTGTCATTCAAAGAATGACACGGGTCTTTAGATGTTGTTCGAATTCTTTAAAAAAAAAAAAAAAAAAAAAAATATTTTTGGGAGAAAGAGAAATGGTTTATTGTCATCTTCAGGCAATAACCCGGTTTTAAAGAAAGAACAGAGCCATATCTTTCCAAGTTTTCAAATCTTATGCTCTGATTCTATAAACTCCTATCTGCTGAAAACTAAATGCTTTGAAAAATAACTCAATCTCTATTTTTGATAATCATCAGGACTTATTTGTCAAAATCTCTATCTCTCAATCAACAACCTACGTCATTGATTGAGGGGGAGAATGATTTCAATTAAATTAAAAAGTTATTTGGCATTAAAATTGTTTTCAAAAGATATACATGCATGTTTTATAAATGGAGTTTAAAGTCTTAAAATCCGATCCTTATCAGTTCAAACGCTTTCACAAACAAGTCACAATTCTCCCTAAAAGCTTTCAAAATCAATTTAAATCTATACGAGATCACAAATCTCAAATGATTTGATAATTGTGATCGGGGGAGAATGTGTGATTTAAATTTGATTTAAACTGATATTAAGGTAAATGGTTTCACATGAATGAACATGCTGTCCCTCCCACATGTGACAAACGATTTCAATTTTTCAATGCACATGTTGAGGGGGAGCACCTATCTTAAACCTATGATTTGAAACGTGATCATTTATCCCAATGTGCAGGTTCCCTCTAGTATGTGCAAAACTCTTTTCAAACCTCAAGGCACATATTGAGGGGGAGCAAAATTCATGGAAACCTCATCCTTCCCGGAAATGTTATACCCACTTGATCTGTTGAGGGAAGTGATGTTGATATCTTTTAGAAAATTGTAATCAAAGAAGTTAATTCTTTCTCTTGCCTCCATGTGCTTAACATTTCTCAAATACTTGATGCACATGTTGAGGGGGAGTTCTCGTTCTAAAAATATCAAAAACAATTCAGGTACAAAAAGCTTTGATAATATATCACAAGTATCTGAATTGATTTTCAAATGGTTTTCAATTGGATCCAATGGCAGACGAACAATACCAAATAGACCGACCAACTTTACTTCATGTACGGTGATATAAGGATGATAAGGTTAGGTATTGGTTCCCATGATCCGCCAGAACCGGAGGGATCTACCCAGGAACAATCCACTAGTTAGTGTAGAAGTCCTTAGGTATAATGATAAAAGGAGAAAAATGAGATAAGGGAAGAGTGCGGACTAAGACTGAGCTAGTACTGGAATAAACCCAACAAGGTTTTAGCTATGAAGTCTCGGTAAGCACTGAAGGGGTTGAAGAATTAAAAAGAATTGAATGAAAATAGGGTGAAAACAAATAGCCCTCCATTAATTCAACCTTAGGGCAGAAACCGGGTTCACTTCATATGCTACTGATGGTAACATCGGTATTGAAGACAAGACGTCATGGACCCAGTGACGCACTGCACTTCAACTTTCCAAACCACTCAAGTTCCTCTTAAAAGGGCTTGTTTCATTCTCACGGGGAACCGACATTATCTATCGACTTTCTCTTAGAGATGGTTGATATTGAAGAAGGAGACCCTCTCCCTAGTCTCCGGTATAGGATCCAAATATGCACAAATTGAGTCTAGAGCCACGAGATCATCAATTAATCTCACTAGGACACTTTCAATGAAGACTCTCTGTTTCACACAATGTGGAAAGAGAGATTATATCTTGAGTCCTACGCATTATCCTTGTGGTATTGCCAGAACATCGGAGTGAAGTGTTTACACTTTCACAATGAAGATGGAAAGCCTTCTGGAGCCAACATCTAACAAGCTCCTGGTAGGTGGCATGTGAGATCTATTATATGGATCAACCATGTGACAACTGAACAGAAACAATGGGGCGATTCATTTTCTTGAATCAATCCTGGTTCAGGTTAGGGATTGACGGATACCTTTGAAAAACCGGTCTTTGTGCTTATAAACTCTTTTCTTTAGCACATCGACCGTGTACTCATTTTTCAAACCAAAAGGTATTTTTATGATTGATAATTGATTTTCAATAAAACCTTCGTTGTATTGCAAAAACTACTTCTATTGAGCAATACACGATTGTTTTTCAAATCTCTTTTCATCAATCAGTGGACTTAAAATTCGCTGGTTCACTCACTCCGTGTTGTCTTCTTTGAGACGTTCCGGTTTGAGAACAGCTAGAACAGCTGCGAAACCCTGTCAAGGAGATTCTTAGGAATCCTACCTGATCACAGGCAGTACTTGTACTGATCAACGGGGAACCGTGGGCCGTGTACCTCAATTCATCGAAAGTGATCAAAGACACTTTCGTGCGATTTGTTGCTAACTGTTGTATGCAGGTACGCCCGACGTTTGCAGCTGATCAGAATGAAGCGGTCAATCCATAGCCGCATGCTCACTTAACACATTCATATCAAAAGAAATCATGATTAGTGCATCAATGACTCTGATATTTTCACACCAAGCTTCTGCTACGCTGCTGCCAATATCGTGATTCAACAAATGCTTCTGCTACTCTGATGAGAAGATATCATGATCCAGAATGTGAGCATGTCGGTCCCAAAGTCACAACACCACAATGGATGTCTCAGAGATTTTTGATAGCTGATGATCTCCAAAGATGGCTCAAACTTATCATCACGTGGATCAGTAAAAGACCTCCACTTGGAATAATCAAACATGCATTGTGAAGAATCAATGACTACGAGCTTAGGAGCAAAGGACTACATCAAGAATGCAAGATCAATTGTTAAATGTCATATCTATTTGTATTCAATGTAATTTTGGTATATTATTGAGGTGACCTCCCTTAGGGGGAGATTGTTAGGAATTAGAAATTCCCGGTATTAAAGAGTCGGTCACCTCAAGTATATGTAATCGTTAGAAAGCTCGTAGTCGTAGTTCTTTTAAGTTAAGTAGTAATTTAGTTAAGTAACACCGTGGAGGACGGACGGGTCTTTACCCACTGTATGCCTGATCCACAGCCCAATGTGTGGCGAGTTATGTAAGACTATAAATACTCTCTACCTTCCAAGGTAGAGAGTTGGAGCTCATAATAATATCTTTCACTTTCTCTCACTAAGTTCCCTAAACCTCTAACTTTCTCTCTCTAGAATTCCATCTTATTCGCCACCTTGTGTTATGGTTTGATGTGTATGTGAAAAGTTATATCTTACATATTTAGATGCTAAACTTAATTATTAAAATAATAGTTTACCATTTCTCAGCTTATAGAGTACTTATTTTCTAGCTTATTTTGAGTACCTGTTTAAAAATGATGCCCTGCACCACAGTTTAGGTGTCAAGTTCACAAGCTTGCAAAAGCTTGTGGATTTGACCCTAGCTTGTGAGCTTGGCTTCTTTGTGTAGTCTTTATGGTCTTTTCATTATATGTATTCATGTTTTTACATTTCCAGCCCATTTAGGTAGCGTAATCTCACCATCCTTTTTGTCCCATTTTGACCACTCAACTGAAGCAAACAGTTGAGTGGGTCTTGTTACCTAAGCTTCTTATAAGCTCCTTAATGAGCTTGAGATTGTGATTCTTGGCTTTGTGAGAAGCTAAGCAGTCCATCTCAATGTCTCAGTATAAGTTGAGCTTATTAGAGCTTATTTGATAGGTTCAAATGAGCTTGATGTTTGCCCATTCACAACAATGGACTGCTTATGCAGTCCATTTACACCATTTCCTTCAAGCTCTGGCAAGCTCATAAAAGATCCATGGGTTGAGTGGCCTAGCTTTTTAGGAAGCTTAGCAACCCAGCTTCATGATCCTGCCCTTTAATTTCATGTTGCAGCTTATTCACTAGGGCTGCATGGAGCTTCTTGTTTGTCCCATTTTCTGAAAGTACTGCTTCAGCAGTACTGTGGTGATATGGATTTGCTTATTAGCTTATTGCAAGCTTTTAGGTAAATGCCAGTGCACCAGCTTGTACATACTTGCCCATATAGCTTGTATTCGTATATTTTTCCCTTTTATTTCCTGTGGGGAGCTTATTACAGGCTCTGTGAAGCCTCAATTCCATCCAAGTCAAGCCAAAAGCTTGATTGTCTAAACCATAAGCTCACACCATTTCTGTCCAATTTCCTTGTTTATAATGACCCATTGGACTTGTATATATATCCTATTTTACCTTTTGTTTTAGCTGTATAGCTTATTTAGAGCTTATTCCAAGCTTGAGCTCCAACAGTCAAGTCAAAAGCTTAACTGTTGGGCTCATAAGCTCTTATAGTGCTTGTTTTCAAGTTTGTAAAGCTTATTTTTCATCTAATATGTATAATATTACTGTATAATTAGTCCAGAAAACAGAAAAGCCAAAAAGAAGCCCTTTTCAAGCTTAAGTGATAGCTTCCATTTGGAGCTTTTGCTCATTAGCTTATTTTTGTACATAAGCCTCCATTTTTATACTTTTCCTAGCTTCTTTTATTTATTTTAGAATTTTGTAAAAAGTTTCAGATTTTTCTTTATTCATTTAGTATTTTTAATAATTAATAATAGTTTTTAATACTTAATAATAGTTAATAATTATTAATA
Source organism: Chrysanthemum seticuspe (assembly GCA_019973895.1). Lineage (NCBI taxonomy): Eukaryota > Viridiplantae > Streptophyta > Magnoliopsida > Asterales > Asteraceae > Chrysanthemum > Chrysanthemum seticuspe. The sequence continues at coordinate 273,034,652 of BPTQ01000004.1, forward strand.
ATTAGTATAATTGTATAATAAATATATTTTCTGTTTTAAAATTAGTTTTATAATATTTTAGATTTTTCTAAGTTTAAATTTTATTTTTCCAGGTTATTTTTATATTTTCTAGTATTTAAGTGTATTTTATATAGTTAATAATTAATAGTAAATAGATTAATTGTGTAAAAAATACATTTTCAGTTTCTAAATTTATTTTATAATATTTTAGATTTTTCAAATTCTTTATTTCATTTATTTAAGTTAATTTTAGATTTTCTTATTATTTAATTCATTTTTAATACATTTAATTCATTTTTAATTAATAATAATTATTACAATAGTGTAAAAATTTATTTTTCTTTTCTAATAATTTTCTTATCTTTTTAGGATTCTAAAAATATAATTTTCATATTTTTGGGAGTTGTATTGGACTGAATTCACGTTTTTATTTTGTACGTTTACGTAAAATTTAGTAAACGTAAGTTTTTTAGATTTTAATCGGTAAACAATTGTAAAAATAGAATTAAAATGACTTCAAAATTTTGATATTTTTATATTTCCTTAGTATAATTATAATCCTTTTCTTATTTTATTTTTGTTACATTTATGTAATTATTATGTATACATATATGTTTTAGTTTTTAGTTTTCTTAACTTTTGTATATATTTGTAAATTATAGTTAGATATTTTAATCTTATTTAATTTGCATTTAAGTCGCTTAGACTTGTAAATCTCTATTATAGTTATAATCGTTTTGTTTTTATACGTTTACGTTTTAATAATGTACGTTTGTTTATCTTTTGCGTTTTGAGGTTTCTGATTGTACGTTTTTAACAACATAGCTGTGACAGAGCTATTAATATTCACATTACTAGTGTTAGTCAATCAGATTCCTATTTTTGTACATTCTTGATCTTATCATTTTATCACACAGTCGTTGTATTCAGGATATCACGCCTCGCCAGGACATAAACGATCAAAGGATATTTTAATCCTTGGTAAACTTGCATTTTTCTCCCGGGCTGTCGCCCTTTTATAATCTGTTACGGTTTTGTGAGCGGAGAAATAAAAGAAGGTAGTCCGGGAGGAATCAAATTTTGGCGCCGCTGCCGGGGAGGTGTGCTGCGTAACGTACTTGTGTTTTATATCTATCCCTTGTATATATTATATATAATATATTTCAGATTTCAAAAACAACATAAAATCCAAAAACATTTTTTCCTTTGCACACAACTTGCCCAGTTTGATAAGTCCCTCAGTTACAACATTTGGTTGTTGGCTGTTTACAGTTGCTGAGCTCTGTCAGACCCAGATTCCCTTTCGAGGGGCGGTTGTTAGGAATTTCTTTTGTACATATATATATAAACTTAAAAATACAAAAATATTTTCCATTTCTTTTTATAAAATCAAAAATCAAAATATTCTTCTCGCTCTTTCTAAGTTTCTTTCTAAGATTCTTAGACTCATCTTAAGTGATGAATTTCATAATTCTGTGAGTGGCAATCCCACTCCAATTTCTCACCCAATCTTTGAGTGGCAGTCCCACTCAGTTCCCCATGAACAATTCAATTCGGGGTCAAGTCAAGCTAGTGACTTGGTTATCAAAAACAAGCCACACCATATGGGTTTTCACCCATATTTCTGTCTTTTTCCCCTTTCTACCACCTAGTGTGGGGGTAATAACCCACCTGTTGTATATATAAAAACTTTGAAAATTGTAAATACAGAAAAAATAAAATAATTGTTGTGTTTCCATACTTTGAATATTGAGGACAATATTCATTTCTAAGTGTGGGGGGGGGGAAATTCTGGCGAATTTGATCATAAATGTGCCCTTTTAGTCCATTTTTCCCCCAAAATGGCCAAAATTTAAAATTTTTTTTAGTGGAAGTACTATGTACTAAACACAACAAATGGTAATCAGTCCACCATGTTTGATAAACAAAGGATTGGCTAATCCAGGAGCAAACGGCTCTTGGTAAAGATATATCAAATCCGTTTATATGGCTTGCAATTTGCCCAAAATTGTATGGTATTCAACTCACCATATCCTAACAAGTGAAGAGTTGGCTAGCCCACAAGATTATGGCTTGTGGTAAAGGCAGTGGAAAAACCATAATTGGTAATCGACTCACCAAAGATAATATTGATAATATTGATAATCGACTCACCAAAGATAATTGGTAATCGACTCAGGATATCACGCCTCGCCAGGACATAAACGATCCAAGGATATTTTAATCCTTGGTAAACTTGCATTTTTCTCCCGGGCTGTCGCCCTTTTATAATCTGTTACGGTTTTGTGAGCGGAGAAATAAAAGAAGGTAGTCTGGGAGGAATCACCAACGTTTCATGTTCTATCATCTCCTCGAATGTTTCGACGAGATTAAACCTAAACATAACTTGAGCTAGAAGATTATAGTGGTGTCTAAGCTTCAAGCGTTAGTTGGTCTAAGAAATTCCTAGTCATGTATTGTCTATTTTCTTATTTTTGAGTCATGTATATCATAACTCTTGTTTTATTAAATGGAATTACATGCTACTTGTTATTTTTCTGAGAATATGTATCTCATTTATGTGATAACATTACTTGTTATATCACCTTTGCTGATTTTAGTCATCAGCCAGGCGGATTCCTCAGTATTGCCTAGACGGATCCCTACTAGAAGGGAACCGTGGGATCCGTGAAGTCAGAATGTTTTTCTTTATCACATTTGCCGGAAATTGTGAATTATACTTGTTTTCTAACCCTTGTTTTGCAGTTTTTCAATTAACACATAAAGTATTTGACATCCTAAAGCTAGGGGAGCTTGGTGTCAAAACAATACGTTGCAAAATTACTTGCAACATTTGATTTAAATTTCATAACTTCCCGTTGCAAATATTGCAATCATCTAGGGGGAGCACACCCGTCACATAGACGTAATCCTTTGCATAAGTTAGTTGCAAATGAACTAGATTAGAATTAGTTTCTTGACGCCCTTACTTAGGGGTGGACTCGTCAAGGGGGAGTAACGACGAGATCCTTTCCCGTTACTTGCTCTCTATTTTTTTTTTTTCATTTCACATGTTTTTTTTAAAAAACGATGTGTTGCTTTCTTTTAACACTTTTTGTTTCGACAAAAAGGGGGAGAAGAAAGTAAAAACTACAAATTCAAACGTTTACGAATTTTAGCTTTTCCTTAAAATAATTTTATGTTTTGTCATCAACAAAAAGGGGGAGATTGTTAATACAAATAAACCGTAAAAACGTTTATTTATATTTTACGATCTTCTAATGTTTTGTCGATAATAAAAGTAAAATCATATTAACGAAACAAATAAAATACGTAAATGGTTTGAACTAATAGTTTTCTAACATATTCACATAAAACACTAAAACAAATATAAGTGATTTTATGATCTAGATATATATATATATGTACAACAACTAGTGTTTACATATTGGCTTAACAAGTATAAGTGTTTCTATGATTTAGATATATATATGTACAACAACTAGTGTTTACATATTGAGCTAACACATACTTAAGCTAAGTATACTAAAATGGGTAAAAACTAAGTGTATGCTAAATTGGGTAATTACAAGTATATACAAAAAAGGGTAAATACTAGCAAATGGTTTTGACCCATAACCCATGGTTTTATATATACCACTTAACCAAGTACATTGTATCTAGAAAGAAAACCATGGATCAACCCATAACCCATGACCCATGACCCATAACCAAAAATACCCATGGGCAAAGAGGAGCGGACCACGGATCCCTAGCTTTGTGCTAGCCGGATCCCAAGTGGAAGGGATCCGTGGGATCCGGGGAAACAGTAGGTTGTTTCCTCTATAAATAGTGAGCCATTTCTTCATTATATCTCACCCCTATCTAACATATTTTCTCCCCTGAGTTAAATCTCACTAACCTTAGATCCAAGAGATCTATGTTTGTAGTTTTGTTTTTGTGTGATCTTTTAGGTTCCTCTTAAAGGGAAGATCACCACCTTTGAAGTCAAGCAAGCTCAAGTCCATGAGTTGCCAAGCTTCCTCATCATCAAGGCTATTGAAGTCCTCTTGTTGATGATCCCTTTCTTTCTTCAAAGAAGCGTAGTGTTAAAGACATTAGTGAAAGATGTCTCAAGTGTCAAGACGAAGATATTAGTGAAGGGTATCTATCGTCTATAGGATAAGCACTTGTGGTAGGTGCTTAGAAGTCAAGACAAGAAGCATTAGTGAAAGGTGCTTAGAAGTGAAGACACAAGACATTAATGAAAGGTGTCTTGTAGATCTAATCAAAGACATTAGTGAACTAATCAAAGGCATTAGTGAAAGGTGCCTTAGATGTACATTCGATATGGTGTGTTTCGATGTACTAGATAGACTAGCATTAGATCCAAGAATATTGATGTCCTTGATGATGTTGTAAAGGAGTAGATCTCCTTTGGGATTAGTCGTTGGTGTAGTGTGGTAATAGTTCCTCCATTGCAATGGAACTAGGTACTTAGCCTAGTACCTAATAAAGGGTAGGCGACGTTGTGAAGGTGTAGTTCACCTAAGGTGTGAAAGAACTCGGTGGTTAGCCTAGCACCGTATAAAGGGTAGGCGACGTTGTGTTAGGTGTGGTTCGCCTTGGTGTGAAAGAACTCGGTATTTAGCTTTGTACCGGAAAAAGATTAAGCGACGTTGTGAAGGCTTCTCCGCCATAAGGAGATTGGTGTAGTGATTACAAACTCTCGAGTAGGTGACTCGGGGAGTGGAGTAGGGCAAGGAAGGTGTCCTTGTAGCCGAACCACTATAAATACTCGCGTTGTGGTTTTGTGCTTCTTACTCTTATCTTTTCATTACATATCTTTATATGCTTGTTTATCAACATCCAACACACACAACCAAATAGATTGACATAAGTTGATCTAAATAGTTTAAAAGGAAGTTTTAATTGGTAAAACTATTCAACCCCCCCTTCTAGTTTTCCACAGTAAACCCAGTTGTACAATATGAATTGCCATGTCATCTGCATCGACTTGTTTCTGATCCTCTTCAAAATGGGGCCATTTCCATCTTCTAGAGGAAACAAATATATACTCGTGGCTGTTGACTATCTGTCAAAATGGGTTGAAGCAAAAGCTTTACCTACCAATGATGCCCGAGTTGTTGTGAAATTTTTAAAATCTCTTTTTGCTAGGTTTGGAACTCCGAGAGCTATAATCAGTGATCGTGGTACACATTTCTGCAATGACCAATTTGATCGTGTCATGCAAAAGTATGGTGTTACCCACCGTCTCTCTACTGCATACCACCCCCAAACAAGTGGGCAGGTGGAAGTTTCCAACAGTGGTATTAAAAGAATTCTTGAAAGGACAGTAGGCGAAAATCGTGCATCCTGGTCGGATAAACTGGATGACGCACTCTGGGCCTTCCGTACAGCTTACAAAACACCCATCGGGTGTACTCCATACAAGCTAGTGTACGGAAAGGCATGTCATCTTCCGATTGAGCTTGAGCACAAGGCATACTGGGCCTTAAAACATGCAAATTTCGATATTCAGACAGCTGGTGATCACAGAAAAGTTCAAATGAATGAATTAAACGAACTCCGTGATCAAGCATACGAGAACTCTTTGATCTACAAGAAAAAGACAAAGAAGATTCATGACTCTAAAATCAAGAACCGCTTTTTCAACGTTGGTGATCGAGTCCTTCTTTTCAATTCAAGATTGAAGATTTTCTCGGGAAAGCTCAAGTCCCGTTGGTCTGGTCCATTCACCATTGCTAAGGTTTATCCTTATGGTACCATTGAGTTATCTCAGCCTGATGGTCCAAATTTTAAAGTGAATGGTCATCGATTAAAGCACTACTTTGGAGAGGACATTCCTCCTGTGGTTGTCCCGGATTTACAAACTTTCCCCATGAACCAATGAATGCGGGGATCGAGTCAAGCTAGTGACTCGGGAATCAAAAACAATAGCACACACCATATGGGTTTTCACCCATATTTCTGTCTTCTTTCTCTGTTCTACCATCCTAGTGTGGGGGAGTTGCCCCCCCGCTATTGTATATAAATCTTTTCTAAAAAAAAAAAAAAAAAAAAAAAAAAAAAAAAAAATGGCCGTAGTATTTCCCTTTTATATTCTATGTTTCGGCATAACCGCCGGTACTTTGAATATTGAGAGCAATATTCATTTCTAGTGTGGGGGGGGGGGGGGAATTCTCACGAATTTTATCATGTAATTATTCCACCCAATTCCCTCGTTTTTGGCCAAAAATTTTTTTGGAGTAAGTGTTTTTCACTTACTCAGCAAATGGTAATCAGTCCGCCTTGTCTAAAAAACAAAAGGATTGGCTAATCCAGGAGCAAACGGCTCTTGGTAAAGATTTATCAAATCCGTTGACGGCTTACAATTTGCCCAAAATTGTATGGTATTCAACTCACCATATTCTAAAAAGTGAAGAGTTGGCTAGCCCGCAAGTTTATGGCTTGTGGTAAAGGCAGTGGAAAAACCATAATTGGTATTCAGCTCACCAAAGATAATACTGATAATTTATCTAAGAGTTGGCTAGTCCAGAGCAAACGGCTTCTGGTAAAGACAAATCAAATCCGTTTACAGCTTATGATTTGCTCAAAATCATTTGGTTATCGTTGTACCAAGGTTCTTACTTGAACCGAAACAATTGGCTACTCCAGAAGTGATGGCTTTTGGTAAAGAGTTTTTAAAATCCATTAATGTTCTAAATCATTGCTAGAGACTAGCAATATCTTAGTGTGGGGGATTGATGAGTGTCTAAATACTCATCATTTTTGTACAATCTAAACTGCAAAATCATCTGAAAACACTCAGAAATGCATCAAAATGATGAAAATATCACAAATCAGTGTTTTATGTGTTTCAAATGCAAAAATATCAAAATCAGATGAAAAACAGATCAAGTTTGCAAAATTGGCAGTTTTAGTCCCCCAAGTTTCAAAAGTTGTCAAAAACAGTCCCTGGTAAATCAAAATGTGGAATTTTATCATTCAAGGTCCCTGATATATTCAAAGTTGTTAAAAATGGTCCTTGAATGAATCTTTGGTCAAATGGCAGAAAAGGTCCTTCAAGTTTGAAAAATGGCAAAATTAGTCCTTGGATATTTTAAAATGGAAAATGATCAAATGTTATCCTTGTACTATTAAAGATTGGCAGTTTTGGTCCTTATGATAACTTTTAGAGAATTGCATGTTTGGTCCTTCAAGAATTCACAAATTACAACAATGGTCCTTGTAATATTAAACAAACCAAACGGCCCTTTTGTATTTTGATCCCCAGCCAAACCACTTGACCCCTGCCAAATACCCCGTGACCCCCCCATTGTGAACCCCCCTTAATATACCCCTCGGTCAAACAAAGTCAAACCCCGCCCAAAACAGCTTCCACTGTTCACCTTCCTCACCATGCCTGATATCCAAAACCAGGAGTGGTTTTTCCACTTTTTCAACATCCCCCCACCTTACCTTGTCCCCCTCCACCTTCACTAACACCCAAAGATCTTTAATTGCTTCAAACCACTTCATTAATGCTCAAACCTGCTAGAGACTTTTTTGGCGCCAAATATCCAAATGGACGAATGTGATGATATATGAAGATCCAATGGCTCAGATGAGGTGGGATACAATCAGAGGTCGACATAGAGTCACAAAATTCTATAAAGGAGGGTTGAGAAGCAATGGGAAGAGACATCTAGTGTAATTTTTAAGTTTCTATGTCGTTTTAGTTTACTTTTAAATTCCAGTGTATGTTTTAGCCTTTAAACTCTGTATTTCAAGTTTTTATTACATAATAAAGCTTTTGTGAAACATCAATTTCAGTATCAAGTTACATTTCAGTTTATGCAAAATTTTACTTTTGATCAAAATTTCATGAATGGTGGAATGTTGTTATTAGTTGTTACTTTGGACTGAATAAGCCATATAAGCTCCTCAGAAAGCTTATTTAAGCTTTTAGAAACATTTAAAATCAGTTTAGAATCAAAAAGGAAAATTCACCAAAAATACCAAATAAATAGTTAAAATTCAAAAATCCATGGAAATGGTGATCAAAGCTGGAGCAGGGTAGATAAAGGATTGCCCTGGGTTAGTGGCTTAGTGGTAAGCCTATAGGAGTGGTCTTGATCTTTGGTTCTCAGTTTTCACTTGGAATCTACTTTGTAAGCCTTTTGTTCATTTTTGCATTTCACTGTTTTAGTTATTTAGTAGCTGTAATCTCTGTGTCTTATTGTTCATTAGTTATAGTTAAGTGAAATTAAGCTATAAAATCAGTTGTTTGTTCATTTAAATTTGTAGTTGTTAAAAATCTCATTTTGACAGTTTTAATAGCATAATCATCATTTCTTGATTTTATGTTGTTAATGCTGTTGATTAGTGTTTCTTTAGTCTTATTAATTGATAACATGAGGTCTGTAATCAGTTTCATGGTTTTAATCTATGCTTTGCTTTGAAAATCACCAAATCAGTCATATAAAGGTTTGTTTGGATTTGTGAAGTTAAACTGTGTTAGAGGTTGTTTGAGTTGTTGTTTGTGTTTGTTTCCTGTCACACTTGGTCATAATAGTTCATTGCAATCAAGAAAATCAGTCTTCATTAGTGGAAAAGTCAAAATAACTTTTGATCAAATCTTGTGTGTTTACTGTTGGACTTTAATAATCTATGATCATGATTTTGTGTTCATAAGTTGTTAATATTGCTCAAATCAGTCTTAGTTCACCTTAATACATCACAATCAGTGATTAGAATCAAGCCAAAGTTCATTTAAGTCAACCTTTGAGTTCATCATAAAAAGTCAAAATTCCAGTTGGGTCGTTTTTGAATAAAATAGATAATTTTAGTGTGTGTTTAATATTGAGTTTTAGCCTAAAATCTTTTGGAATGTTAAAGTTTAGCTGCTAAACTTAATTAGAAAAATAATAGTTCATCTTTGTTTAGCTTATTCAGTGCTTATTTCTTAGCTTCTTTTGAGTACCTGTTTCAAAAAAGTGTCCTGTGCACCAGTTTTACAAGCTCAATCAAAAGCTCACATAGAGCTTTTTAGTTGGTCAAATCCTGTGTAACTTGGTTCTTTGGAAAGCTGACCTAGCCATCTTGAGGTCCCAAGCTTAGTCTTCCATTTTGTAGCTTGTTTGCTAGGGCTGCAAGTGGCTTGTTGTTCTGTCCATTTCTTAGTTTTATACAAGTGCTTATCTGCTTATTCATAGCTTATCAGTGTTTATAATTGTTCTTTTTAGCTTCATTTCAGTTCATCTAGCTTATTTGCATCTTACTTCAGCTTTTGTTTCAGCTTGTGAGCTTGTTTGAGCTTATATCCTCATTTTAAGCTAATTAAGCCCACTGTTGAGCTTATTAGCTCACAAATCGCTTATTTTTAAGTTTGAAAATTTTTGTCTTTGTAAAAGTTTCATATTTTAAGTAGTTAAGTAGTTTTCAAAAAGAAAATCCACAAAAACATCATTTTTAATATAGTGATAGCATTTATTTAATAGGAATTAGCTTTTTGATTTTTCTTTTCAGCTTATTATTAAGCAAATCTAGTTTTTATATTTTTCTTAGTTTTCTGTCTACTTAAGTTATTTTTAGAAAAAGTTTCATATTTTTCTCTATCTGTTTAGTATTTATTATAATTTTAAATAGTTAAAAGTATTAAATAATTAGTAATAAATAATTAAAAAGCATAAAAAATATCTTTTCAGTTTTAAAATTAGTTTTATAATATTCTAGATTTTTCTAAGTTAAAATTTTATTTTTCCAGGTTAATTTTGTATTTTCTAGTATTTAAGTGTATTTTAAATAGTAATTAATTAATAATAAATAGATATAAAGTGTAAAAAAATATATTTTCAATTTTAAAATAAGTTTTATAATATTTTAGATTTTCCTAAGTCTTAATTTTATTTTTCTAGCCTTATTTCATATTTTCTTTTATTTTAGAGTATTATTAAATAGTTTAAAATAGTTTTTAATTAATAATAATTAAATAAATAGTTGTAAAAATAATTTTCTTTTTCTAATAATTTTCTTTTATTTTTAGGATTCCAAAAATGTCATTTTCATATTTTTAGGTCTTTTATTTCTTAGATCTCACTTTTATTTTATACGTTTACGTAGTTTTTAAACGTACGTATTTACGTTTCTTTAATCTGATTGTTGTGCTTCCAATTCTGTTTCCAAATATCTTTCCAATCATTCAGTAGAGTAATCATTCATCCAAATCCTTACTGATCACTATCCTTAGTGATCATTCTATCTCTGAAAGTGTTTACACACCATTGAGTCTCCGTGGGACTTAACGACCTGGGAATCCACTATATTCTCCAGATCTTCATTGCATTGGTTTCTGAGCAGTTTTAAGTTTATTACGGTTAGCCATTCACAAGTGGTTAGCTTGAGTGATAAAATTTGACGGTTCACCACGAATCAATCACGTATACCTTATCACAAAACTCACGTTCCCAACAGCAAGAATACGTATAACATAAACAGTATGCGTATAGAATAGAAAGATAAAGAATAGAACTTGGTGACTTGAATATGAATTCGTATGTATGTTTAGAGAGATAGAGAGAAGAAAGATGAAAACAATAAGTTGTATATTGCTTCAAGGAAAAACACACACACACACACTCAAGCACACCCCTCAAATGAGACTTTGAGGGGTTTATATAGTACAAGTAGAAGATGCCCTAATGGACTTGGCATGGGCTCGTTTGGATTGGATTGGACATGGATTGATATAAGGCTAGCTTAACATAACTTCTAACCAATTAGCTTAGCCCAATCCACGAGCCCGTTGACTATTCTATCACGATATCTAACACACGATACAAAGTTCATAATCGTGAATGACCATCACTTCTAATAAAACTATTAAGGCTAACAAAGGTTTTTGAAATTATATTAAGAAAAACTTTTAATATAAGTTAAACATGTGAATTGTTTTTTTCACAAGCAACATATGTGACAGATTAATTGACCATTGTTACTAAAAAATTAACAAAGCATTCAAACTTTTGTTAGTTAAAAAATCAACAAAGCATTCAAACTTTTGTTAGGACCATATAACTATCGGATTGTTTTTCAATAATAATAATATACATATATGTAAACTACATATGTATATTCTTGTGACTTGATTTTTAGTAATAAATGGATATTGAGCTCGCTACAAAGTAAAACTTAATACACTCGGTGTCTTAAAGAGTCAACAACTTACAATTATCTTTAGGATGTTGTTATGCATACAACTTTTGCCCTACCTTTTACCCTCTTCGTTCACTTTTTACTTTTTACTTTATTTAGAGTAACAAACAATCTTTTTTTAGTTTTTGTTATGCATTTTTTATTTATCAGTTTTAGTTCTGTTTTTTTCTATCAAACTTTATATTTTATGTTAAATACTTTCTGTTTTAGTAGTTTATAACAAAAACATAATTACCAATATTAAAAATAATAATAATAATAAATAAAATAATAATAATTCCTCTCTTAATATAAGCCTAACAAAATTAGTCAATAAATAAAAATAGATACCAAATAGTTCACAAGTCTAAAAATAATCAACTCGCTTAGCTCAAATATACACAAATTAACCAACTGGCTTAGCTCAGTTGGCCACCTTGGAGTCCTTAGGGGCTTTTGGGGAAGGGAGGTCTTGAGTTCAAATCCTGCAAGGGGTTTGAATGAGGGATTTTCCTTCAAGGTAGTCCTTTAATGAAGGGGTTTGGGCCTGGTAACCCCATGTTCGAATCTTGGAAAAGGTAAGGGTTTACCCCTATTAATTGTCGTGCCTTCGGGCGGATTAGTAGGGGGTTTTCCCCCCATCGGGTATTTGAAATAGGCATTTCCGCTTCGAGGGAGCTCTCTAGCGCGGATCCGGTTTAAACAACGTAGTCTAGACCTCCCGCTGTCAAACCACGACATAAAGCACTTTATAAGAAATTCAACTTTAAAAAAAAACTATATACACAAATTACGAAAAAAGAATGTCTTGTGAGTTAATCTAAACTCTAGTGTGTTGATTTTACTTTTGACCTTTTTGTAAAGACAAACAAATTGAGGTTGGCATGTCATATATATAATTCGCAGGTTGATATATATTTGTTGTCAAGTCCGCCACACTATTTTTGTCAACATTGTGATCAATCTAACTGCACACAAATCATTAACAGAATAGTTATATATTTGTAATCCCGTGTTATTTAAGTTATTTAAAATTGAGTGAAATTCATACGCTTAAATATGACTTTGAAAAGTGAAACAACTAAAATTTTGATCCGGTTAACAAATACAGATTGATTTGGTCAACAAGTTCAACTAAATTATGGCGAATCACCTTCAACTTTATTTTAACGAACTTGTATTTGTTTCAAGGGTAAAAATTTGAAGCATCTTTGTGAGCTAATCGCTACAATATCTGCGTTACACTTACATGTTAAAGAGTTTATGTCAAAATCAATTACTATGTTAATAAAGTACTTGCCTATAAAATAAGTAAATTTGTCCAAGTCATAGACCCTAAGAACTTTTCTTCTTTTCTTCAAATGGTGCCTGACTTTTTAAGGCTCTCCATTTTGTTTCTTCATTGACTTTTAGACATCAAAATTTAATTCTTTGAAATATATATGTAGTTTAAGTATTAAATGTTCCATCTCTTAAATGTGCGAAGAACTTGAACCAATAAAAAAGAAATACTCCGTAATAATCTCGAAATAAAAAGATTCATAAGTTATACAATTAGGATCAAACGAGAATAAAGAAGGATAAAAAGAAGCTACAAACACACATTTGAAATACACTTATAGAATAAATGCATCTCTAACTAAAATTATCTCTTTTAAATAAAATGTGTGGCTACAAATCAAAACATGTAATTATAAGGTTTTTAAAATCATATTAAGGAAAACTTTAAATATAAGTTAAACATATGATTTATTTTTTTCACATGCAACATATGTGACAGATTAATTGACCATTGTTGTTACTAAAAAATCAACAAAGCATTCAAACTTTTGTTAGTTAAAAAATCAACAAAGCATTCAAACTTTTGTTAGGACCATATATCCTCTCTTATTATCAATTATATAAAAAACTTTGCAAATGGATAGTAAGTTTTCAAAGTTAAAATAAAAGTAAGATAAAAGAAGCGGCCAACAAAACTCCATTGATAGTGTACTGGTAAGCCGTGCCACTTTTATATAAAGTTCTTGAGTTCAAAACATTGTGGCCATTATAATTTGATTATTTGTAATATTTTCTTTTTTTCTCAATTTTATTTATAGTTCTGTTATTATTATAATAATTATTATTGTGATCTCAGATAACTTCAATATTTAACTGAACTGTAAGGTTGGACGCAGTAATACCAATCAATCGATTAGGACGATCGATCACTGATCGATCCCTTTACTGGGGCAAGTCGATCGCCCAAAAATTTTCACCCAAGTTGATCCTTGTAGCGATCGAATTGTGTGTATCATTTAATATGCAAAAAATCGTACCGTTGCAAATTTATGACCAAACAAAAAATAATAATAATAAAAAAAATCTAGTACTAAACTACCCTATAAATACAACATATTTACATACTAAATTCACAAATCTCATTTCACACATTCTCTATATTCTTTCCACACTATGAGTTTTAATTCTTACGAGCTATTCATTGCCGATTCGTCATCGGATGATGAAAATGAAGTTAGTAACTAGTTTATGATGTTTGCGGAAGAGTGTTGGCAGGCTTTTCAAGCGTCACAAACTAAAGTCTCACGAAACCAAATTAGCAGGGCCGTCTCGTGGATTTCAGTGGCCCCGTGCCATTACCACAAAGAGGCCCTTAACCACACACATAATATACATATGTATAAGTAGTGCATGAATTAATTAAGCTCGAGTCTCATATTGTGTTAATATATATAATAGAAGTGCATGAAATTTGGCGGCCTTCGTCAAGCGGTGACCCTGTGCAATCGCACCTCTTGCACTCCCCTAAAGCCGGCCCTGCAAATTAGTAGGGATCGTTTGGGTGCTCATAACTGTTTGGTGGCTGCTTACTTCATGTAGAATCGTTGGAAATTACCAGGGAGATATGCAACAAAACAACTCATCTTAGCCTCAAAGCCGATTTGGTGGAAGACATTTGGCATCGTTATAATCAAAACTAGTTTAGTTATTGTATTGTCGTAATGTTTTAATTTTATTTGAATTATTATGTAACGTTTTAATTATTAATGAAATTTCAGTTTGTGTTAAAAAAAAAAAAATTGATCATGGTCGCTCTTACTGGGGCACACAATAGGCTGAAGGTCGCTGGAGAGAGAAAACTGATCACGTGGCAGTGAAAATGAAGGGGATTGAAGCCCCTTACTGGGGGCAGCCTAAGAAATTGATATAACTTGTCCGTTTCAAGTAAGGTGTGTTTGTTTTTATCAGAAGTGGGGGACCGTAATCACTTGCTCTTCTCTAGTTCCCCTCAGAGGCAGAGATAAAGGGGGGCCCGAGGGTCATCTGATCCCCGACGAAAAAAATTGTAGTGTAAATTTTTAAAAATTTCTGATTATTTTTGTAATTTGCCTCCTCAACGAACCAATTTTTAATGTAGTTTCTAAAAATTATCATATTTTGCCCTTTCGACAAAAATTTTTTAGCTCCGCCCCGGTTCCCCTCTTAAGAAGTCGGTGCTTTAGGATTTTATAGTTTCACAATTTTTCTCGTGGATTTCATCTAGAAATCCTAAGTTTAATTTTAGTTGGGTTTGTTGGGTACAAATCCCTTGGCAACTACTATATCGTCTTTGTAATCTTTTTTTTTCTAGCATTTGCTAGTTTTAGTTAGAAGCCGTTGTTTAAAAAAAATTATACAAATTCAGAAGTCTTAATATAAACCTAATAAATTAATTAATAAATAAAAAACATATATCAAATAGTTCACAAGCCTAAAAATAATCTTTTACAAACAAGTGTTGCCCATTTACTCTAATTCTATCTCTCACTTGTAATTTACATACATTATATTTTAAACTCATATTAATCCATAAAGTTTTTACTTTTACCTCAATCAACTTTAGACTCATAGTTATGATTAGGGGTGCAACCGAGCCGAGCCAAGCCCGAGCTTGACAAGGCTCGAACTCGGCTCGAAGAAAAAAACTAGGCTCAAGCTCGGCTCGATAGCTCGTCAAGCTTTAACCATCTAGGCTTGAGCTCGGCTCGATTCAGTTTCGAGCAAAGCTCGAGCTTTGCTTGAAAAGCTCAAATATATGTATATGAATACATGATTACACATTTACACCCCTATTCCAACTCCTGAACAAGTTGATTAAGGAGTTGAGACTTGAGACTCGAAAAAAAGAACGAATACAATACAGTACCCAATGAATAAAACTATATAAAGACCTTAAAAAAGGGCATACACCTGAACCAATGAATCATATCTAACTTGGACAAAATGTGACTAAATTGTCACCTGATGCCATACATTCAAGAGTCAAGAGTCAAAAAGATGAAACAAATCTAACATTAAAATGAAACATAATCACTAAATGCTAGTTAAGGTTCGAATGTCTAAAATAGTTCAACAATGCGAGACGTCATAAGCTTCATAGATCTTGAATACTTGAGCAAAATGATTTCCATAACTTGAATACTTATTTATAATTAGGTTAATATTCAAATTAACCCTTATTTACTTAAAGCTCGAAAAAGCTCGATAAAAGCTCGAGCCGAGCCATCAAAAGCTCAAGCTCGGCTCATTATATGTTTCGAGCCAATATATTGGGCTTGAGCTCGGCTTGAGCTCGATAAAAGCTTGACTCGATCGAGCCGAGCTCGAGCTCGAGCTCGAGTTGCTTGATAAAAGCTCGGCTTGTTTGCACCCCTAGTTATGATGCCGATTACTTTTTTTCGCTCACCACCCTTGTGCAAGCAACTTTCTCGGGTGGCTTAACACATAATAGTCCTACTCAATTGATTTATTTTGTGACTACTGGTTTATTATGATATCAATACACGTCCATAAGAAGGGCTATAAGTGCTCTAAGTAGAACATCAAACCGGGCACATGCATAATTTTGGATGGTTACGGATATATTTACCTAACTAACATGATCATTCTTTAAGTAGATTAATTGTGTCTTTCGGGTTTAACAAAATTTACACAATACTATAAATATTAGAAGTATGAATACGATTAACATGTAGTAATATTATTTATTTATAATATACAAATATGATTATGAAGCTTAAAAAACACATAACTTGAAATAAATACTATTATTAATCAAATAAAAATTAAGATCAACTAAATTCAAGTTAACCAAATCAAATAAGAGTCTTATCATATTGGTGTAATAATATAACAAAAACAAGAGTCTACTCGAAAGAACCTTTTCAGTAAAAACCATAATGAAACTGAAAACGTTTTAAGCACAGATTATATCCTGACACGACGCACAAACAATTAGAATCATTTAAGGGGAGTATAGATATCCTAACCCTTATCTCTATGTTCTTCATTCTAGAAGATAATTGTTTTCATTGTTTGATTAAACATGTATGACAAGAGCGTGTTGTAGACTACTTCTAGATGGCCTCGTGTACCACATCTTCATTTTCTTAATTTCCATTCAACTTATCAGATGCTTCTTTGACTTCTTTGGAGTTTGTCTTTCTTTACACGACTGAGTTTTCGACTGAGTTTTCGACTAATATGAACTGAGTTTTCGACTAAACTTGTTGTACATTTTGCCTTTGATTTTGTATTTATAAAGATGACAAGTTAACTTTGTAAGATAATATTAATAATAGAGTTAAACTGTGTAGGCATATAAAAGTCAAAAATTGACAAATAAAACATCTTTAGACCTGGTTTTTCTAGTCGTTTAAGAAATAATGAAATATTAGTGTCATTCTTTTTTGTAAGTATCTTAGACCATGGAATTCAGGATCATATTATATATTCTTCCATATGTATTAGATATTATATATAATATAATATTGTCTCGAATGAATTTATAAAGGAGAATTACCTTTACTTTATAATAAATCCTCGTGCATTATTAACGTTGTGTTGAAGAAGAATCCAATCAAATTTGGACAAAATTTAGGGACCTAACTTTGATTAAAAAACAAGTAATGTGGGAATTAAAGATAAACAACTCACCAAAACCTGAAATGATTCCTTTTAATTTGTATACTTTGTATGTGATTAATATTCTAAATTGTTTTTTAGTTGTTGGTCCATAGGTTAATCACATATTAGTTGTTCATGGAAAACAATAGAACACCGAATCTAGACACACAAAAAATCTAATTAGCCTGTTTAATTAATTGTTCATATACTCTACAACTTGTTCTTTTTAATATGGGTAGAATTACAACA
The DNA here is from genome assembly GCA_019973895.1 of Chrysanthemum seticuspe. Lineage (NCBI taxonomy): Eukaryota > Viridiplantae > Streptophyta > Magnoliopsida > Asterales > Asteraceae > Chrysanthemum > Chrysanthemum seticuspe. Next base: position 273,052,022 of record BPTQ01000004.1, read on the forward strand.
TAGTAATATGAAATTTTAATTACATGGCGAGGATTATATATAACAGTTTTTGTAAATTCTTAAACGTGTATACAATGATGAATACACTAAAGATCATGTGTATTTGAAAAAAGTTAGTATAAACTAAAATTATATAAAATATAGCAAATTGTGACACCCAAAAAGCTATATATAATTTTTATAAAGAATCTTATATTCAAGTTTGTAAAAATCGCTAGGCGTTAGTTAGACGGTTGGGTAGGGCCTAGCGATTAATCGGTTAGGCGGAGATTAATCGGGGATTAATCGGATTTGAATTTTTATACACAAAATTGTAATATTAGAAATTATATTATATTATATGTATGAGATAAGCATAGGGCATCAAAGTTCAAAATTTTCAACTGTTCAAATATAAACATAATACATAATTCTTCAAAGTTTAAAGTCAAACATAGACATTATTCGGTTTGTTGACCATTTTTAAGCGATCTTTGATCGATTTTGTCCGATTAATCAGTTTGTTGACCCATTTTTAAGCGATTTTGTTTGATTTTTAAGCAATTTTTTTGACCGATTATAAAGCGATTTTGTCCGATTAATCGGTTTGTTGACCGATTTTTAAGCGATCTTTGACTAAACCGATTAAATAGGCCGATTATGATAAATCAAGGCGCTTAGTGAGCGATCAGTGATTATGCGGGAATTAATCGGCCGCCTGGACCGATTTTTACAACAGAGCTTATATTTCGATCATGCTTATACATACAAGAAAAACGAAGATAGATAAGTTGACACCTAAAATGACTTGTCTATATACATCAACAACTAAAGTAATATTTAGCATCATACATTTTTAGTACACACACTTGTGTAGTGGTATCATTTTGGAAAACGACTTAATTAATTCAGTTATATTCATTCGATCCATGTTTGTTAAAATGGTATACAGTTACACAATATACCATATACAGGTATTTCTTTTTTGGGATAAACATGGTAAATTATTTTCTTCATAAGTAAGTATGACTGGCCATCATTCATGGCTAAGTAGCTCTAGCGAGTGTTTTAAACTTTACTAATATAGAGGGAAAAAAAATGTTTATCTTAAAATTGCCTACATTATTACATATCGAAGTACTCTTGAGTCTTGACCACGTCTTCAAACATTTGATCATTTCTTGGTTCTACAATTATTTTTTAGCTTTTTATATTTTAATTAGGGTTTGTCTAATGAGTGCCCATAGGGCAATGGTTTAGATGTATAAAAAAGGAAACGTCGATTTCATTAAATTGAAAATCACATGTAAGTAAGGTAATTTATATGTTTAATTAATGTGTATTAAACGTTGTTAGTCACTTAAAAGGAAAGTTCGAGTTTATTTAATATATTTAACTAGTGCCCTATGGGCACCCGTTAGACAAACCCAATTAATTACTCACTCCGTTCCAAATTAATAGTTCACATTTTCATTTTAGGTTGTTCCAATTTAATTGCCCGCTACTAAATATAGAATATAAAAGTTTGATCGAGTTTATCATATTACTCTTGATTGAAATTATTATTACACACTTTAAAGGAGAAATTAATTAAGTAACGGTAAAAACTGTAAATCTGCAAAAGTATGAGAAAGAAAGCATTAATAATTATGTTTTTTTTAAACTATATGTTTTTTTGCCGTAGAACAATTATTTTGAAATTGAGGAAGTACTACATTAAAATTTATACTAAAACTATTTACAAAAGATTGAACGCTTGTGTTTTTATGTTACTAAAAATATTGGTTTACAATACCATACCTGTGAGAATGAGAGTAGTACTTGCAGAGAAGCCCGTTGTGTTGGTGATTTTGCATCACCGATATTATTTAAGTGTAATGGATTAATTTAGGTGACCAATGTGTAATCATGATAAATGTTCAACAAGTCGGGGTTGTGCGGAGTGCACACTTGTATGACGTTATTATGATTGCTATTCGGGGGCGAAGCCCCGAATGACGGAGTCCGGGGGCAGCGCCCCTGGTAGCAGGGTCCAAGGGGCAGCGCCCCTGGCTGGGAAAAATTTTATTTGGTATAAAGTGCTATGTTAAAAACGCACTAGAAAATAAAATTTCCGGTAATTTTAACCCTAAAATTAAACTGATTTGGCGGTTAATTTAACTGCTATTGCAGTTGTAACCGACCATCAGTTTTTTGGTCATATATTTCGATTTCTGGTTCTGTCCATTCCTAACAAAACATATTCTAAAGTTCAAATCTGAGTTTTATCCGATTAGAGATTTCGGTAGAACCACTGAAATACTTCAATCTGATAGTGTTTACACGACTCTCAGATTACTGTGATCATAATTTCTAACACGTTGTGACTCCCTCACCACATGAAAGTACCATTATCGGCCTTATCCCGCATGGAAAAGATATTTGTAGCTCCTCTTCTTGTCGAATACTCATTTCATCTAAAGAACATTTTCAATAGGAAGTAGAAGCAATTACCTTTTTTTAATCGCATTAGTTTTTTAAAAATCTTTTCAGCATTATAGCCAGCCTTATTCCGCATGTCAAAAATTTCCCTCTCTCCTTTTCTCGTCGAATACTCTTTTCATCTTAAAAGCATAATATATTTTTTTTAAATCAAACAAGAAATGTAACCACGTATAACACAAATCAGGACACTACACTATAGTTATTTCAACCAACCTTCAGGCCAATAAAAATTAAAATTGGACCACACATAACACAAATCAGTACACCGGCTTTCTTATATTTATGGGTCAATCAGTCATTCCATAAGTTTAATGAGTACCTGATCCAAGATCATTGGATCACTCAGAACTGTCGGTAGAGTAGAGAAAAAATAAAGGGCAAACAATCTTTTTGCTGACTTGTTGTTGCTGCATCTTTCACAATGAAGCTTCTGAACTGAATTTAATCATTGTTGTTGCAAACCCCCGCCAATCATTCTACAATTTTTTGTTGATCCGAGATCACCCACATGGACCATTGTATGTTCCACCATATGTGATTTTGCTTTTCCACCATCCTATCCCATTCCGAAAGCAGCAGTTGCAGCATTTTGAGGTATATTACTCAACCTGATGTGGACTAAATAAACATGGCATCAAACGTGCCTAAACATGGCAGCTAGCATAAAAGAGAATGTGAGATGAGATAATGTACTTTACTTTTGAATTTTTTCCAGAGGCGCTAACAAAATATTTAAGACCAGTAATATATCCACTGTTAATAAACAGTTACGTGGGCAGACTATTTAGGGATGTGGTGGTATAAAAATGGCGCTACCATTTTTAGAAAACACTCCCTAACTGTATAAATTTTTTCCAGGAACACCTTTTTTGAACTACTACTATTATCATCACGGCATTGATAGCGGAATACAAACATAAACCGAAAACAGAACTATTACACCATAATTTAATCGACTCAGTACCTGGATTCATGTCGAAAAGAATTCAAGATAAGAAAGCATCGGCATCAGTCACCGTGTAGCATTAGCGTTCAAGATCTTCTTTGCTTGGTGGCCCGTTGCAGTTGAATAGAGCCATTACCACTCGGGTCGGGTGTACCTCATACCCTGAAAATGCATAGGCCAGACACTTTTAAATGTAGACTTCTAGTGGTTTTCTACATAAACATAAGAAAGAATATGATTGGTATAACAATTATAATGTATGCAACGATCCATGTTCACAAATTAAATTCGAAGTATTAACTGGCATCCATCCAATTGACCATACAACAACTAAGGTGTTCCAAACACCCCTAAACCAACTTACGACTTATTGCCATTCTTAACTACTTCCAAATATAATCTTTTCATACAAATATTTGATCATTAGTACTTGAGGCACAACATTGATCCATTTGTTCGCAAAAATAATGAAGTGAATTAAAATTAAAACATACCAACAATCGAAAACACTCCTAATGAGATGGCAACAATAGCTGAAAATGCTACCTACTCAGGCTTGGTTCCCCTGAAACCAAAGCGTCACATGTATGTACATATATAGAGTTATGTTTTTGATCATATGACGTGCACCCGGAAGACTTGTAATATCATGTGAAGCAGTTTGAAAGTAAGAAATTGGAGTGCCAATTAATGTAAGTTTAACTTAGTTTAAATAATGCTCACCCTTTTCCCAAGAAGGTGGCCTATTCGAGCTTCCCCTTGGGCATCGTACAAACCTGTGTAAGACCTTCTTCATAAACATTTGTATTGAAACTATTGTCTGAATAGAATGTATGACACCAAAAGAGTCGGCGTTTGTTGGTTGTTTGGGGTGTATTTATACCTCTAGAGTATGTTGTTTGCCTCTCTTCATACCAAAAGAATGCACCATGTTGTTTACCTTTAGGGTATCTATAATCTTTCTTCATCATCATCGTCCTCGTTAACGCCACTGAAATCATCCTCTTGAACGGCCTCACCCAAAAAGTAATGCGCACCATCAGTTCTGATGTAAGAACTAACCTAAAATCATGAATCAATTGCACTTGTTTATGTTTCATCCATTATCAATAAGTTATGCATTAAAATAAGGAGGAATATATAAGTATATGCATGCATTAGTAAAGCGAAGTGACCTTAATAGGTTAGCTATATTAATCTAATGGCAACTTTTATATTTTATAAAAAACAACATTGGCAAAATAGTAGCAAGTTAATTAGGAGAACATTAGGACGTAGCTTAAAGGCTGGTATATTGAAATCTATGACCTGTCATAACTCATAATTGAGTATATGTGACCTGAATATAAAAGGAGCTATAAACCAACAATGATGGAATGCCATGAATATAGAACTTAAAAGTTCTATAGTACCAACTGCTTTTAACCCAAACATTTCATCAAACACATTATATGCAAAGTCGAAAATCTTAATCACCACCAAAAAGCAAACCCACATCAAACACCGAAACATAAATGACCTAAATAATCACGGGGACAATCATAAACGCAATCTTTAAAACATTAAAACCTGAGACATGCAATATTTCAAACACAAAAAATTAAAAATATACACAAAAGCATACCTTAGATTCACAATTCATTGTTGCTCAAACTGAAACCGATGGAGCCACGGTCTCTTCTTTCTAAGTATTTTTTGGTAAATCGCTGCCTCTAAAATCTGTGAATCATTTAATAAAAATAAGAGCAACTACTTACCTCATAATTTCTCGTGAAAAATAAAATTGCTAATAATCTTGTGAAAAGAACAAAAAGGGAGGCTTCACATACCTGGATTGGTGCCGGTGTGCTTCACCAAACACATACTTTAACACTGAGATAATTTCCCATGAGAATTGCCCATCCAGATTTACGGATGTTTGGATTTGTGTTGTCGTCGGTGCGCTTTCAGGTTTTGAAGGTGAAAGTAGTGTGTTTTTTGGCGAAAGAGATTTTAGTTTGGTGGCTGTTATGAAATGGAGAAGAAGAATGAGAGGCTATGGAATTTTCTAGGAGTTAGAAAGAAGGTTAGAGAAGATAGAATGAGAGGCGTGGAGTAGCATTTAATGCTCAGCCATTTATCTTCATACACGTGTCCAATAACAGTGTTTGTGAAAACCCACCAAACGCTCTTTAGTATATAGATATATTAGTTCTGAGAGCGGATCTATTAAAAAGAGGGGAAATTTGCAAAGTCTAAAAAGCCACTTATAACTTGACACCTGTCCACCAACTTCCTCCCTCCTTTTTATTTTACTAATTTCGTCTAGGGGTATATTGGTCATTTGACCCGTTTTTTTAATTTCACCTCAAATTTCAAACGCAAATAACTTTCAAACGACAAACTTTTTCGAAAAACCGATTTCACCATAATTTTTAAAATTCGATTCTCTTTAATTTGGTATAAATCTTGATATATAAATCGAATTTTTTTTTTAAGATTTCAAGTGGGTTATGATTTTCTTGAAATTTTCGGCATATTCGACCCTACTTTTATCTAATTTAAAGGTTGATTTACGCAAAATTTAAAACACGAAAGTTGTAGATTTTAGTTCACTCTTTACACAAGTTTTTGAATCACTCAAATCCGATATGAAATAAGTGAGATATCGCACTTTAAAAATGGCGTTTTAGTCATATTTGTTGCACACAATGTGTTTGATAAAATGTCTAGCTTAGATTTTTAGTGTTAAAATTGCGTTAAATGCTCTAAATTTTGTACCACAATGCATCATTAATCATTTTATTAATGTAAGATTCAAAAAGTGATGTTTTTTTAGTCGTTAATATAAAATTAAAATGCACGTTTTGTTCATCAGTTAATCTTGGTTCATCAATCTGATGAACTGATGAATCAATCAAAACTGATGAACCAAACCAAACTGATGAACCAAACCAAAAGTGATGAACCAAATCAAACATAGTTCATCAGTTTATTTTGGTTCATCAATCATAGTTTCAGCTTAACATGTTTGTGTTTGTTTTGTTTTGTTCATCAGTTTATTTTGGTTCATCAATCACAGTTTCAGTTTTAGTTTGGTTCATCAGTTTTTGGTTTGGTTCATGAATCATAGTTTTAGTTTTGGTTTGGTTCATCAGTTTTGGTTTTGGTTCATGAATCATAGTTTCTGTTTTGGTTTGGTTCATCAGTTTTGGTTTGGTTCATCAGTTTTGGTTTTGGTTCATTAGTTTTTGGTTTAGTTCATCAGTTTGGTTTGGTTCATCGATCATAGTTTCAGTTTTGGTTTGGTTCATCAGTTATTGGTTTGGTTCATCAGTTTGGTTTAGTTCATCAATCATAGTTTCAGTTTTGGTTTGGTTCATCAGTTATTCGTTTGGTTCATCAGTTTAGTTAGGTTCATCAGTTTTGCTTTTATGCTTTTTTTTTAACAGTTTGATTTGGTTCATCAGTTCATCACTTTGGTTCATCAGTTTTAATAGTTAAAAACATTAACTATTAAAAACGTCACTTTTTGAATCTTACATTGAAAAAATGATTAATGATGCGTTGTGGGACAAAAATTAGTGCATTAAGCTCAACTTTAACACTAAAAATCTAAGCTAGACATTTCATCAAACACCTTGTATGCAACAAATGTGAGTAAAACACCATCTTTAACGTGCGATATCTTACCCATATGACATCGAATTTGAGTGATTTAAATTTCTGGGTAAAGAGTGAACAAAAATCTATAACTTTCATGTTTTAAGTTTTTCAAGATTCGACATTTATGAGCGTAAAAAATAGGGCCGAAAATGCCAAAATAATCAAGAAAATCAAGAACCATTTGATATGTAAAAAAAAAAGTTTGAAATATTTATCAAGATTTATACCAAATTAAAGAGAATCGAATTTTAAAAATTATGGTGAAATCGGTTTTTCGTAAAAGTTTGTCGTTTGAAAGTTATTTGCATTTGAAATTTGGGGTGGAATATGAAAAACGGGTTAAATGACAAAAATACCCCTCTAACCAAATTTAATAAGAAAAAAGGAGGGAGTGGGTGGAGGACACATGGCAATCAATGATAGGCTTTCTAGCCTTTTTATTTTTTTTCACTTTGCAAGGGATCTCAACCCTATTAGTTCTTGGATATCTTTTCATCATTCTAGTTTTGAATTTTACTTGTAGATAAAAACAAGCATGACCTCTATGTTATAAAAAGTACATAAAAAAGCGTTGAAATCATTTTTCCCATCGCAAGTACAGTAATATTTAAGCAAGGCCATTTAGTTGTTGCTTTTATAAAAAAGGCCTTATAATTAAATCAACAAATTAAACAAAAACACGTTACTTATAATAATAAATATTCTAAAAGAAAACTTTAAACATGACATATTATTAAATCCCAAACAATAAATATCATCGAACAATATATTTGACTTTTATCATCAACTACTTAAAAAAGAAACTTCATTTCTCTCCTTCACTTACCGCGTTTTCCATCCCATTTTCCGATCACCACAAACCACCGTAACCCACAACCACCATGGGCAACTGCACAACATGCATCCGACCCGACCCGCCTCCGAAAACCAACCGTTACTCACCTCCACCAACACCTCAACCAAAAAACAAAAACACAAAAGTCCCAAACAAGCTCAAAAAACCAAACCCTTACGCCGAAACTCCCGTGCCAATTCGAGTACTCAACGACTTCAACACGACCCATCGTACCCGTATCTCGGACAAATACATTCTCGGACGTGAACTCGGACGTGGAGAATTCGGAGTTACGTACTTATGTACGGATCGTGAAACAAAGGAGCTTTTTGCATGCAAGTCTATTTCCAAGAAAAAACTACGTACAGCAGTCGACGTAGAAGATGTGCGAAGAGAAGTAGCGATAATGTCGACTTTACCTGAGCATCCGAATATAGTGAAGCTTAGGGCGACTTATGAGGATAACGAAGCTGTTCATTTGGTTATGGAGTTGTGTGAAGGTGGTGAGCTTTTTGATAGGATTGTTGCTAGAGGTCATTATAGTGAACGTGCTGCTGCTGGTATTGCGAAAACTGTCGCTGAAGTTGTCAAGATGTGTCATGAGAATGGTGTCATTCATAGAGATTTGAAACCTGAGAATTTCTTGTTTGCGAATAAGAAGGAGAATTCGCCGTTGAAAGCTATTGATTTTGGCCTTTCTGTCTTTTTTAAACCAGGTAATTTTTTTATATGATTTGTTGTTTGGTTTTATGTGATGATTTGTGTTTAGTTTTTTTTTGGTTGGTGGCTTACCCTTCCTCGAGTACTCAACCTCGGACAATAAGCACATGTTTCGTTGAACTTTAGTCAGACCCGATATAGGAATTTTTAGATCTTGATTAGTGTTTGGTTAGTTATTTGATTTTGTGTTTATTTTTATGGGTTAGTGGCTAATTGGGTGTTAAGAAGGTAAAGTTGCCCACTTTTGTTAATCTGGTATCGAAATCTTTGGTTCTTGATTATTTGATCTTTGTTTGATGATTTCTGGCTAATTCGGTTAGATTGTGTTTTAAGAAGAAAAAGTTGCAAACTTTTTGATTTGGGTATTGAATCTTTATGTTAAACTTCAAGATCTTGATCTATCCCTAAGTTCTTTGATTAAGTTTTGTTACTTTCCCAAATTTACAGATTAAGATTCCCAAAGATCTAATTTAAATTAGGATTTTGATCAGGGTTTGGGTGTATTGGATTAGGTGGTATTGGTGTTGGGTTGATTTGATTAGATTCCAATTTGATGTCTATTTCTTATTAATTTAGTAAAAGTAGGAAGACAAGGTCTGGGGCCATGACCTAGCAACAGATGAGCTGCTCCTTTTTGACTAACAAGTCATGGATTCAACCCGACCCGAAACCTTTTTGACCGGTACAGATTTGACCCGTTTTGTGCCTGTTATTGAACCCGTCTGATACGTGCATCTTGCCACCTCTAGTTTCAGGCTATTTTTGGTGTTCCCAAGACGTGCCTTTCGGTTATCTCATTTTTTGTATACTCTTTTTTCCAGGGCAGAAGTTTTCAGAAATTGTGGGTAGTCCATACTATATGGCACCAGAGGTTTTGAAGCGAAATTATGGACCAGAGGTTGATATATGGAGTGCCGGAGTTATTTTGTATATCTTGTTATGTGGGGTTCCGCCGTTTTGGGCAGGTATTACCACAAGGTCCACAAACACTAAATATCTATATTAAGTTTTGTGGTCTCTTGCTAAACTGATATCGTTATCTATTGATTGCAGAAACTGAACAAGGTGTCGCTTTGTCAATCCTGCGAGGAAATATTGATTTTAAAAGGGAACCATGGCCCCAAATTTCTGAAAATGCTAAAAGTCTTGTTAAGCAGATGTTAGAACCCGATCCCAAGAAGAGATTAACTTCTCAACAGGTCCTTGGTAAGTTTAAGACATGTCATTTGACTTTCAAAGTCAAAGCTACATACTACTTGAACACAACAATCATATTCCTATGTCGGTAATGCTGGTAGAAAAGAGATATTTAGGGGGTGTTTGTCTAAGCTTATTTGATTGGCTTATGAGCTTATTAAATTTTGATAAGCTCATTAGCTCAGGAAGTTAGGATTACGAGCTTAGAAAGTTTCTAAGCCCGTTAAATAAGCTTAGACAAACATTCTCTTAGTTTCCGGGAAATTTTCTTACTAATCATGTCGGTTTTGAATGTGAAATATCATCCATTTTGACCATAAAAGTCAAAGTCAATATAACTCTATCTGACATTTTCTATTTCTTGTAGAACATCCATGGATACAGAATGAGAAGAAAGCTTCAAATGTTCCATTGGGAGATATAGTAAGGACGAGACTCAAACAATTCTCAGTGATGAACAGATTCAAAAAGAAAGCATTGAGGGTAAGCACCACCGTTTTGATTTAGTTTTCCTTATAATTTTGAACTGAATGTTGATATTAAATTTTCTGTATGCCTTTTGGTTGGATAATATAGGTGATTGCTGAGCACTTGTCTATTGAAGAAGTAGAAGTTATTAGAGATATGTTTACATTGATGGACTCTGATGGTGACGGGAAAGTTACATTTGATGAGCTTAAAGCCGGATTAAAGAAAGTTGGTTCACAATTGGCTGACCCGGAGATCAAATTGCTCATGGATGTGGTAATTCAATAATTCATATATATTTATACAAATAATGTATTGGAGTACCAGAATTTCGGGTACTAAAATTCTGTCTTTTGCTTATTTACAAGGCTGATGTTGATAACAATGGAGTACTCGAGTATGGAGAGTTTGTAGCAGTGACAATTCACTTGCAAAAGATGGAAAACGATGAGCATCTTCGCAGAGCATTTATGTTCTTTGATAAAGATGGTAGTGGTTATATCGAGCTTGATGAGCTAGAAAAAGTGTTATATGAAAATGGTCAAGCAGATATCGATGTACTCAATCAAATCGTGAAAGAAGTCGATACAGACAAGGTACCTTATTTAAATCTCACTATAGATGTCAAAATCCTGAAATGGATGGGTAAGGTAACATGTCAAACGTGTCAACCTAAAACACCTTTAACGCATATTAAATGAGGTTCTTATCTAATGATTTTTTTGTCTGAACAAAATGATTTAGGAGTTCTATTTGCATTCAAGTATAATCTGGGCACTTATCACTTGCTTTAGTTCTAGCTAAAAGAAATTATTCGACACATTTGATCTGCTAGGAGTAAAGCATAACATGGATCAACGCTATCACTAAATGAGCCGAAATTACCACCTCTTGATCTCACTATAACATATCTGCACAACATAACTCCCATATAACAGTTTGCTGTTTTCTAACGGTTGGTCAAATGTTGTTCTCAGGATGGTAGAATTAGTTTTGAGGAATTCGTTGCAATGATGAAAGCAGGAACAGATTGGAGGAAGGCATCACGACAATATTCAAGAGAGAGATTTAACAACTTAAGTGTTAACTTGATGAAGGACGGATCTTTGCGGCTTGATGATGGTTTGACAGGCCAAAGTGTTATAGTTTGAGGTTACAAAGTTGACAATATTCTTTCATTTTGTTTGTCTTCGGATTGAATGGGGTTTGCATATTGGGGTTCAGAGGATTTCATTGCAAAAGGATTGCGGCTCGGGCTTTTGTTTTAAAGTTGTATATATCTTTTTATATGCTTGTTGTATATCTGTAATGGTTTATTTTTCTCTTGTTTCTTTGGCCAATCATGTGGTTTTTTGAAAATTTTAACTTCCATTTTGTTTTTTCGGCCGTGTTTTACAGTTGTATTCGTAATGTGTATTCAAAGAGATTGTTTTTGCAAGTACATGTTTCTAATCTTTGTATCATGTTTTATAGCTATCTTTCATCTTTAATAAAGGAACTACATATGACATCAATCTACTTTTGTATATGAAACAAACTAAGTTTAGCAATTTACTTTTGTTGTATTTTGGAAAATAACAACTACTTGTTCAAAAAAAGAAGTACCTTAAATCAACGGGCCTTATAGTTATGGGCCGTATGTTAAGCTACAGAAGTACGGATACATTTACTGGTTATGAATTAGATATGGGCTGAGGTCCATTTTCTATATTTCTGTGGTCAATCTTACACCATCGTTGCACATTAATTAATTGTTTATAAAAAGGTAAAGAAAAAATGACGTTTAAGATACGCCACGATATTATTTAAAAAATACTTTTATTTTTTATTTATTTTTATCAATTATTGGTGGATGAGCGGATAGTGTTATGAGTTATCAGTCGGTATTGGAATTTCACGTTTGTCTATGAATTATTAATTACTTGTTCTCTTATTAATGTCGTGTTTTACTTGTTTTCTCATGTATTCAGTGGAATGCATAGTGCACGGTTGTTTTATAAGTAGCACATGAAAGTAACGAAATTAAACACACCAAGATTACTTCTCTTCATTGGTTATTTAATTCTCTCGACAGTTCTATAATTATATTGTCATAAGCCTTGTTAATTTTAACATTTAAACTTAAGCTCAACTACAAAGTATAACTAGTGTTGCCCACCATTATCTTCCTTCACTTTTAGACCATCTGTAATAGATGGTCAAAAGACTTGGTCATCCCAGAAGAGGACGCTTCTTCCGCTATTACACCTCAACCACCCCCTCCCCCTCCCGAATAGACTATTTTGGGAGGACTTGGTCGAAAATAAGACCGAGTACTATGGCAAAAGACCCTCCAACGGCTAGTTATTTGACCGTTTGGTCATTTGATTTAAAATAATAATAATAAATTAAATAAACTTACCCTTTAGCCTAATATTTCTTCATTTTATACCCACTTTAAAACTATATCTTTATATACATACTCCAATCTTCTCAACTCAAACAACAAGATCTCAAAAAACTCCCAAAATCAAAACACCAAAACCCCGACGCCAACAAAAGGTTCCAACACCGGATTTAAATTTTCGTTTAGCTAGTCACTCAGAAGCCATTAATTTTCAACCCGCGAATTTTGTGCATAAACACAAGTTAACAATAATAACCTTTTTATCAAAATCATGTGTTCCAACCTCCGTTTAACCAACCAATGTACAAACAACAACAACAATCTCAAATCTATCGTCCACAAATGTTATACAATTCATCGTCACCACCACCGTACGAATCTCAAACTTCTCAACAATATTCTTCGATTAACCGTTTTAATGTTGAGGGGTTAGAATATTTGGATCCGTTCTTTGGTAGTTAACATTATTTTCCGACTCAAGGTTCGGGTGGTCCATCCGTACCCGTTCAAGACGACTCTCCCGTCGAAGAGGTGTTTGATGTAGGATTTCGGATCAGTATTAAAATTTATAAGGTCTCGTCTACTTAAGGTCTACCTATTTCACTAACGAGCAGTGAACCCGATCGTTCGTAGTATAGAAGGTGGTAAAGCCAAGGTCGTTCCCAAAAGCTATGTAGTTTTGGATTCTATATAAGTCTAATGTCACGGTTTTTAAAAGATTAATTGTTGAAAGATTAATTATACTAATAGACAAGAAATGAAATGCGGAAATTAAATGGGGTTGTGAACAATAGAGAGAAAGCGTGCTAACCTAATTATTCATCATATCATGCTATGTCTATATTTCCTAATTACTTCCTATTGCTTCAAGTGAGGGTTCAAATCGCTAGACTCCTTTGGTCAATTCGTCATAGCCTATTAGACAAAGGTTTGTACCCGAAGTCAAAGGCCTACCCTTTGGGGATACGGGGATCTCTAGCAACCTAAGCTAAGTCATTAAGTACCCTACATGCAAGATTCAAAACAATGTGTACCCGGGCGCTAGCATCTTAGACACATATCCCTAACTTCTAAAGTTCCTCCTTCCGAACGGTGATCCTTTGGTCAATTCGCACAAGAGGGATTGATAGTCCTTTGGTCAATTCTTACCAACCCTCTCTACCAACTTCCCTAGGGTCCTTTGGTCAATTCTCCTAAGCAAGTAAATACGACCGCAACTCAAAAATACCGAAGCTAAGGTGACTACCAACGAACTATGTATGCATACACTAGAAACAATAATAGAAGTGCGAAAACATAAACAACACAATCAAGGAATCATAACTAGGCTAGCACCTAATTCAATGTTTAACATAATTAATGAAGACATGAATTAAAGTGTAATGAAATAGAAATCGCTAAAGCTTATCGATGATATGGTGTGATGAACCCTCTTCACGTTCTCTGCTTTTGTGTGGTGAGTGAATGATGAATAATGCAGATTTTAGGGCTTGTATTTATAGGCCCGACCATAGTTACGGCGTAATCAAATAATGTGGTTACGCCGTAACTTTATTATCCTCCAAACTCAAGTCTCGTAGTGATGATTACGGCGTAATCTTAAGAATAGTTAAGCCGTGTTGGGTTCGTTACTTTGGAGTTGATAATGTAAAACTTATGTGACACAATGACAAAGAATGAAACTTGATGGACTAAAGTGACAAAGGAAGATATCTTCACTTAATGTAGAGGTTAGAGGATATCTTTATAGTTTTTTTAGTCATTAATTCCATGTAACCCTAGTATCTCTAGTTTATAAAAAGATAGAGGGACATTTAGTTTTGTGTGCCAGTAAGTGTGTGTGTGCACCAAAGGTGTAAAACGTGTTGTGTGTGTGGGTTTACACGTCCCACAAGATGTAGATGCTAGAATAGTGTTTAGCCCCAAGGTCAATGCTTATTGATCCTGTTATTATTGGTGTTAGGATAACCGGACTATCATTGATCAAGGTAGTATTGGGGTTGTGTTGGTTGTTTGTAATAGTGTAGGAGATGATGACGAAGAAACCTTGTTCAAGAGCAACCCGCTCTGATACCACCTGATAGAATCGATGCTCAATGTTGTTTAGACCTTATCTAGGATCACAATAACAATTAACAATAACACACAGCGGAATACATCAAAACATAATTGTTATTGAACAAGGTTTGAGTCTTCAGATACCCGCTGCAGCAGTTTTCAACCATGAATATCTGAAGACTCAGCAACCCACTCTGATATCCATCTAACTTCTCACTGGAGGGATCGTCGATCTAAGGTCTGAGTCTTCAGATATTCATGGTTGAAAACTGCTGCAGAGGGAGGTAATGGTTTTCGAATTTTTAGGGTTTTCACTCTATGAAGCACACATTAAAATAGTATACAAACCCTAAAGTGATTTGTTTAGTGTCTATAATTCATAAATGAAATAAGCTTTGAAGATTATTTGATTGATTAATTAGGGTTTCTTATTTCGAGTGGCATCTAGGGTTTTCTTAAAATTCATAACCTGTTCTTTATTAAGTGCTGATGAACAGAGTTTTAAGTAGAAAATAAAGGTCGATATGGATGTTTGTGTGTTCGAATGAAAAGAAACACTCGTGTATCACTATCAAATATCAAAAGTATTTAGGATTTTACAAATCCTAATAGAGAAGCTAATGTATACGATGATTGCTGTTGTGCTCGGATATTTAGGGTTTTTATGCTGATAATGGTACAATTAATTGGGTTCTTGTTACTATGGGTGTCGTAGGGTTTATGAGAAAAACAAAGGAGGTGAATTAGTACTTCTCATATTCAGAAATTTATGTTGCTACCAGTTATTCTGTTACAAGGGTTTTTCTTTAGTACTGCTCTTTTTCACTAATATTGTTGGTCAACACAAGCTCTGCTCATATCAGGTTACTTGTTAAGTGATGATCAAATTGTAATACTGCTACAGTAGCTAGGTTAGTATGCTCGTTATGCTTGTTTATTGTTGCTCACGTTATAAACCTACTGCTGGAGTTTTTAGTACTGCTCGTGGGAAAGCAGTTAGTACTGCCATAAGACACTTAGTATTGCTGGTCCAAACAAGTTTGTACTGCTGTTCCAATATGTTGGTACTGGTTTTGGTTGTCCTGGTCGTTCATGGTTGATTCATTAGTACTACTACTCAGGAAAATGCGTACTACTTTCATGATAGTATTGCTGCGCTTAATGGTTTATTTGTTCTCTGTTTGATCATACTGCTTGGCTACTGGTACTGAAGCAGCGTCATTGGTGAATGTTAGTTGGATATTACTGCTCTATCAACTAATGTTAATAGCAGTTTGTGGTGTTATTGATAGTGTTGGTACTTGTTTTTATGCTGCTTATGGACATTGATGTTGCTCAGTTTCTACTGCTTCCATAAGTTACCATTGCCCGGTTAAAGCTAATACTGCTATCTATTCGTTTCTACTAATGGCAATTTTGATATTGGACGGATTGTTTGATGCATAACGGGTTATGAGTTTTGTATAGTGTACACACATAATGGTTATGAACTTATGTCGCGTTTACAAGTTTCTTGAAGGCTTTTGTTTGTCAAAGATTAAGGAGAAGAAGCCTCAAGATTACATGTGGTGAAAGGTGATTCGACATAGGTTTGATTGGTTGATCCTAGACTTGGTTTGCGCTGCTGTTTGTTTGGTTAAAACTGATCGATTTGTACTGCCAAGATAAGTTAGAACTGCTAGTTCTATCCGAGATATGTGTTGGTACTACTAGTTTTGTCTAATATCGGACATAGCATGTTTTTGATCTTGGACAGTACGTGTGTGAATTTTTAGTTTATTTGATCTTTAACGGTTTAATGGCTCATTTTTTTTTTTGCATAATTGATTATGAAGAAAGGCGTTTATCACCTATTTGGAGTTGAAGTGGATTATTCGGGTTTGTGTTTTATCATATCTTTTTTGCAAGAGGTAACTTGTACGTGCGTTCATGTGTGACAACAAATTGACGAATAGTAGATGGAGTTTTTCGTCAAGAGATTGCGGTCTCCCTATACATCGGTTTTGGGTATACGTTTGATGTCCTCTTTAGTGCAAGATATAAGAAACATGTTTGGGTTGTTCTACTTCAGCATCAAGTTGGTTATACTTGGTTTTCTTCATCAGTAATCATTGCATAGAGCCTACATTCTTCAAATGGTTAACATATGGGTTTCAGGGGAAGCTTAATGTTTAAATGTTTAACCATTTATATGCTACATCGAGGTGAAGGTTTTTGCTACTACTTGTTGGTAATTTACTGTTGGTTCAGATTTCTTTTGCCTTAATTTCATTTTTAGCAAGCTTTTTGGTGATCATTCATGGAGGGTATCTTGAGGCATTAGAAGGATGGATTAGTAGTATGATATTGGTTCGTGGTGGTTAAAATCAAAGTTGCTTCTACTTAGCTTCTCCTAGTGGATAATGGCAAAAAGGGGAAGAAGAGTCTACTTGAAGATTTGCAACTTGAAGATCCTTGATAGTATAGCATGGCTTAAAGGGAAGTTTCATTCATCATGTAGTTTTTCAATTATAAACTAGGGGAAGATTGTTGGGTTCGTTACTTTGGAGTTGATAATGTAAAACTTATGTGACACAATGACAAAGAATGAAACTTGATGGACTAAAGTGACAAAGGAAGATATCTTCACTTAATGTAGAGATTACAGGATATCTTTATATGTTTTAAGTTTATTTAGTCATTAATTCCCTGTAACCCTAGTATCTCTAGTTTATAAAGAGATACAGGAACATTTAGTTTTGTGTGCCAGTAAGTGTGTGTGTGCACCAAAGGTGTAAAACGTGTTGTGTGTGTGGGTTTACACGTCCCACAAGATGTAGATGCTAGCATAGTGTTTAGCCCCAAGGTCAATGCTTATTGATCCTGTTATTATTGGTGTTAGAATAACCGTACTATCATTGATCAAGGTAGTATTGGGGCTGTGTTGGTTGTTTGTAATAGTGTAGGAGATGATGACGAAGAAAACTTGTTCAATAACAATTATGTTTTGATGTATTACGATGCGTGTTATTGTTAATTGTTATTGTGATCCTAGATAAGGTTTAAACAACCTTGAGCATCGACTTTATCACGCCGTAATTCTAAGCTCCACCAAAAAACTTAATAATATACTACGACGTAATCTTCAAAGATCTCATCAGAACTCTCGTAGTGCTGGTTACATCGTAACTTGTTAGGAATTAGAAATTCCATAGTGAAGTGTCGGTCACCCCAACTATTGTGTAGCATTTGTTAGCTCGTAGACATATCGTTATTTACTAGTTATTTAGTTAGTAAGCTAGTTAGTTATTAGTTTAGAGCAACACCATGGAGGAAGGACGGGTCTTTACCCACTGTATGCCTGATCCACAGTCCGACAGGAGAACGTATTAGTTGTAACTATAAGTACCTATTCCATCCTTGGAAGGGGTGGTGCTTCTAATCTAACATTTTCCTTTTTGTTTTAACTCTCTCTCTAGAACACCCTCTCTACTCTCTTCATCTCTCTAAACATGGCATACTTGTATTATCACCATCATGGACCACCCGAATCATCAATCAACATAATATGTATGATCCAACAATTGGTACCAGAGCCCAGGTTATGTTGTTTTTGGTGATTCGAATGGTTTTTTATACGCTTTTTGTTATGCGGTTTGTGTGAGTGTGGATGCGGTTTGATACAAATGGTGGTTGGAAACTTGTTTTGATGATGGTTATGCAACTTTGATATTTGATATGGTCTTTTGAATCTTGTTTGGGAGTCATTCGAATCTGGTTTTTTAAGAATTGTTAAAACTGTTTTTAAAAATTGATTTTTGGTCTTAAATGTATTACGGTTTTTTAAGAATTGTGAAAACTGTTTGTTACTATTGATGATTACAAGTTCTTAAGTAGTTTTGAAGACTGTTTTGATTCAGGTTTCATATCAGTTGCGAGTTCTTAAGCAAGTTTTTGTTACTGGTTTGTTGCGGTTTTGATTCTGCTGCTGTTATTCTATAAAGCGGTTTGGCACATCTCTTGGATGCGGTTTGTCAATATGTGGTGCCTTTTGTTACTGCTGTGGTTTGTTACAAACTGTCCAGATTCATTGAATCTGGATGCGGTTTGAGGATTATGCGTTTTGTTAATACATAATGCGGTTTGTCTTACATATGTCCAGATGCAACGTAACTGAAGTGGTTTGTCAGGTTTGAAAACAGAAGCAATTTGAGTAAGATAATTATGCGGTTTGACAGTTTTTACCCGAAAAAGCGTTTTGTCCAAATACAAAAGCGGTTTGAGAAAACTTGGCTTTCAAAAGTGCGATTTGATCTGGTTCATATGCGGTTTGTGAAAGGTGAAGCGGTTTGATTCAAAGGGATGCCGTTTGTTATAAGGTGAAGCGGTTTGATTCAAAGTTTAACAGAAAGATAGATGCGGTTTATTAGGAAAAGAAGTTGTTAAAATGAATCGATCAAACCCGTATCCACCACTGCCAATTCAAATCTCATCAACCTCAAATCACTTCTATCCTAATCATCACAGATCCATGAAAACTTCTTTATCCAAGACTCAAACAAGATCAATAACATTAAAATAAAAATGTAAACATTATCAAGACCTCAGATTCCTTATTCGTGTACGATAATATCTGTCATGATCATTTTTCAAGATCCAAATCTCACGAACAAAGTCTTCATCACAGATCTATTTCTACTTGGACTCAAAAGTAAAATATCAATTTCATCACATGACCTATCAAGTTTCTATCATAAGGAAATTAATTGATCTCAGTTTTGACTCATGTGATATTCAAGAATATCAAGACTCGAGGTCCTTAATCACGAGTATTCACCATCACAGATCATTGTTGAAGATATAACCTCCGTGTTTATATCCGAAACAATAGATAAAGTGCATAAAAAGAGTGTTATGACTCCATCTTGGTTCGTTCATATTAAAGAAAAAGATACAGAATCACTAAAATGATATCTTGGTTCGTTCATAACAAAGATAATTAATGATTTCAGACCGAATTAAAAGGAGATCTCAGAAAAGGCTCATGTTTCATCATCACAAGATGTATCTTTTATTGAACCAAATCAATCATTGATCCCTATTTGATTATATTCGAAACTTGAAAGAATAGAAATAAGCAACTATGCTTTTTCTTGTTTATTGATTCGTTTTTAGTAACTAAAGGGATCTAAGACTCAAAAACAAGACGGAACAAATCAAAACCTACCTTGAACCATTGAAGGTGATCTCGTGGCTGTCACTAAACCCCAAGCCAACCCTGTGTCGCTCTCATTATGAGGTTAACAAGTCTAGAAGTAATAAATATGTCTTGTTTGAGACCCATCCTAGGATCTTATAACTCCAAACCTTCGTGATTATGTGTTAAGATTACATGTGAGTAAGATTTGTTTTTGGAGATTATTTTTTGCTGCATACAGAAGAGAAGGAGGCGGACTGAATTTTTGAGAGTATTTTTAAGGTTTAATGGAGTAATATTAGGGTAACTATGTGTGAATGTGAGCTTTTATATACTCCCTAATTTTTAGTGTTTGACATTATTTGGATCCGAATGCGTCTAGTTTTCGTGGGCCAGTTACAAATCACAAGTTATGGGCCGAATTTAATGTATGATCACTTGGTTAGTTGGGCATGTGACATGGAACTCGTTAATATTGAGCCCGATTTGACTGCAATACACTCAGACTACAACTGATAAGATATCAATAGTGGGAGTTTGATACTTTGTGCGTTTGATAGAATTAAGGCTGCGCTTTGAAAATATAAAAGTATTATATGAATTGGTGGATCGGGTGTAAAGTCTGAAATGAGCCGAGTAATCCCATTTGATAAGGGCTTGTGAGTTTGGATGAGTTTGGGCCCAGGAGAAAATTACTGGACGTGGGTTTTTTATTATACTTGAACGGATGTTGCGAATATTATACTTGTTTGTGGATTGATCAATCCAAAGATTATATGTGATATGTGGTAAATGGACCGAGTCATTTAATTGGATCGGGTTGTGTGATATTGGACATATCTATGGACTGGGCGTTCATTGAATATTGTTACATGCTCATGAGTTTTGATTATGAGATTTGTGCTAATGAGATTTGATCATGAGATTTGTCGATGAGATTTGATGAGATTTGGTGTGATGATGAGATTCGTTGTGCTATGCGATTTGATACTTTGGTGTATACATTTTCACGAAAAATATTATGTCATGGTTTGAAGTGTTCATTGGAAAATGTTGACTACGGGGTTGTTTGGACGATATTTCTTATTTAGATCTGAAGTAAGGTTTTTCGGGCGCGTTTACTTATTTCGTCTCCTTTCTTTCTACCCTTCCGCGAAGACGACTTGTTTGGGCATTTATAGAGTGTGATAAAGACTTGGCTATTTAGTTACTTTTGTCATTCTTTCTCACTTAACCCACAACATAACTATCACTTCGGTGTCTCACGCAATTGAGGATACGTCAAGAGGTTTTGTACATTGGGTACACCGTTTCTTTTTCACGACGATTAGTACAATCTTAAGTAGAAAATCTGGGGAATTCTTCTTCATGTTCAAGTTTATTATATCGGGTTTACTTCTCCAAGTGGTAACAGCAATAGCCGACAGAATACGTGGAAGATGTATTTACTAAAGTAGTTAAAGGATGAGATGTGACTAGCAATTCTTATGGGATATTCGACGCCACAGGTCAATGATACTTCACAAGTCTAACAAAATCTTTCAAGAATCTTCAGTGTTCATGATTTTTCAAGATGTTTGCTTATGACAAGAACTTTTCGTGCAGATGATCGTACACGTTAATGATGCTTCCGAAAGTTCGAAACCATCATGGGGGAGAAATGTGTACTTTGATGTTTTACGGTCAACCTCCAGGGGAAAGTAGTGTATACTACTCTACTTAGTATGCTTTGTGAAGTATTCTACATATGGGAAAAGAATTTTTGATGATGGAGAATGAATCGTTGATGAACCGCTGCATGTTCCCCTAAAACAGATATTCACCAAAACCAAAGTTGTCATGACACATTCAAGCTGACATTGTTTACGGTTTAGTCTTGATTTTGTAAAATCCCTCGAAAGAATCTAATTCTCGGTTTAAATCATAGACTTGTAAAATCCCGTGACAATGGAATCATTCCGACAAAAGTAAAGTGCATTTCCAGATCTATCTTACGGTTTATTCTTGGTTTTGTAAAATCCCGCGAAAGAATTTATTTCTCGGTTTAGACCATAGAATTGTAAAATCCCGTGATGATGGAACCATCCTGGAGAAAGGAGAAAGTATTTCTGGATCTTAATGCTGGTGCTACGGTTTCTTCGAAGAAGAAGGGATAAAAAGGGTGTACTTCATGAATTGGGTGTTTGTTTGAATATTCTTCATGGCAGTATGGTTATTACAAGGTTTTACAGGGTTATGTGCTTTTGACCATGGTCAGGATGAAACCATTATCAAAGTTCATTTAAAACGCAATGGATGCTAGAACTGGACTTTTAATCAATAAAATGTGACAACGGCGTTAACTCATTATTACCACCACAAAATAACTATCACTTTAAGGAGTTACGTTGTAGTGCTCAGTGTTACATTGAATTGTGGATTTTCAAGAGGTGATGTACGTCTGATACTTGATGGTTGGTTGGATGAAGAGTATAGAGTACTTAGGGATTCAAAGGGGCATGAAATCTCGGCACCGCTCTTTGTTACATTTGTGCAAGTTTAAGTCACGAGTTCGGGTTGTTTTACTTCAAGGTCAAATTCATCATATTGGGTTTTCTCCATCAGCTGTCACGACAAAGAGCCTACTGAATGATAATGGGGTTGATTACAAGTTTGCCAAGAGATGTAGTAAAGAGAGAGATTATGACGTTTGAACACAATAGTTCAAGCCTCGATCTCTAAAGAAAAGAAAAGTGTACATTTCAGTGCGCTTTATCTTCTGAAGAAGAGAAATCTTCTTATGATGTTTGAACACAACAGTTCAAGCCTCGTTCCTCAAAGAAAAGAAAAGTGTACGCTTCAGTGTGCTTTATCTTCAAAAGAAGAGAAATCTTCTCAAGTATGACCATTCTCATCAACATGCTTCATGCTTTTTCCATGCACGCTAATTCATCAAGTGAACCGAGTTATCGTTGCTAGTAATCTTATTCCACTTTCTCAATTAAAATGGCGATGGCGACATCATATGCAAATTTTGTGGGGGAGAAGTGTGAATAGACTACATTTGGATGATTTCACTTATTTAATCAAGAATGGCATCTCCGTATGCAATTCTTGAGGGGGAGACGAAGTATGATAATTCTACATCTTGAGTTATATCTGAGAATATATGGTCATACGGCTCCTAACTCATGTAAGAACCGAGCTTCTTCTTATCGGGTCATCTTTACATGGAGTTTCTTCTAAGAGCCGTTGGTTGACATCTTCTCACGGACTGATGAGTTAAACGACAAAGTGTTTCCAATTGCGGGGCTGATTTCCTTGATGAACATCTTTCTATTCTTGTTTGATTGGGAGGGATTTTAGTTAAGGGGATTTGCTATATATAAGTTAACGGGAATGCATTTGGTGAGAAGAAGATGTTAACTTTCTATTCCCCAAACGGACAATCTTGAAGAACGTCGAGCCTATAGTCAGTTCTACATTCTCTGCTGCATGTTAGAAGACTAAAGACGAGTTGCATTTGATTATCTAAAGACTTCTTCAGAATCCGGGCATTTATCAAAAGTATTGTCGGTTTAGGGGAGAGTGAAATGTCGAATTTAATCCCTAATTAGACTTACTCACACTGTTCTTCAGCAAGTTGATTCTCACATATATAATTGAGCTAATGGTATTCTTCTCAAAAGATTTCAAGTATCTGGGCTTATAATGTGTTGCTGATTCTGAAGTATCAAAACCAGCAAGGAGGAAGGAGACACGCATCTAAACGCGAGTAAACTTGATGAACTTAATACTTCTAAGTGATTGAAGATATCTCGGGAAGACAAATGTCATTACCGCAGAGAAACTCAAGGTTTGACTCATGGTGTTTAGTGTTCTTATTCCAACTATATGAGGGAAGAGATGGAAGAGATAGTTTCTGGTGATAAAAAAGGTACGCAAGTGTGTGATGATTTCGATGCTATCGCAATCATCAGGGGAGAGAATTGTGTACATTGGGGAAGCTCAGCTGTTTCATTTGAGAGCTTAATCGGTGATTCAGTGATAATCACTTATTTCAGAGTTGACATCCGCAGAGATAATCAGTAATTCAGCCTGCTACTTCAATGTTATCGGTTATTCTCTATAGAAAGGACATTTGGGTACTTCGGCTTCTTGAGCTTCATACACTATCATCATGGGAGAGAAATGTACTTCAAGGATGGTTAGCAAATTCATGTGATCAGACTGAATGATTTATTCCGGAGTTGACATCCGCAGAGATGATCAGTGATTAAATCTGCTATTTCGGTGCTATCGGCTATTCTCTCTTCGGGTATATGTGTACTTCGGGTTCGTGAGCTTTGTTCTAAGAGACTGACGGCATCACTTCAGCTACTTGAGGGAAATGGTCTCTTGACAACTGTTGGTATTCTTCGCTTCAGACTTCAGTGGAAAAATATATGAGAAGATTCTATTCAAGTGTGGGATGAAACGTTGCTGTTCTTCTATCATGATGATATAACCTCGAACAGAGAATCACGATGATCATTCTTAAAAGGAGCAGCAAGATCGATGATATTGGTGTGCTTCTTTGTGCACCTGGCTATGGCAAGCTTGAAAGAAAGCTTTGATTTTGCTCAGCTAAAGGATTTTTGGTTTGGGGGGAAGCTGCCAAAGTCTCACATTCTTAAAGGCTCAATTTATTCTTTTTAAGAGCCTCGAAAGCTTCGGTGGTGAAATTTTAAGAGATGATGATTTCTATCTTCTACAACGGGGCTGTTCGATATCCTTATCTCGGTACTCGTATCATCATTCTTCTTAAACTATATCATCTAATCTATCTGTAAATATTTATCAAAAACCAAAATACAAAAATATAAAACCAACAAAAAGAAAATAGAAAAATATAAAACCTACAAAAATCCATAAAAATCAGAAATGTCATTCAATAATGGCACGGGACCATAGATGAAGTTCGAGCAGAAGGTGTAAATATTCTTTTCAAAACATGTCTCAATATATGGCTTGCAGTTACTTCAGACTGTAACCTGTTCTTAAACCATGGTTTGCTATTATTTCAGTTAGCAACCCGCTCTTCAAAAGAAGGAAAGTGTTGCGCTAAACCAATTTTCAAAAATATCGAGCACTTATCCTAAAACAAAATGAGGAAAGCATGTCGTCAAAAGGAATGTTGTTCCTACACAACTGTTTTTCTTTCTCAAAATTCTTTAGAAAAATATTTGTTTGTCAAAATTGGTGGTAAATAAGTTGCTTGAAAATCAATCAGTATCAGAGTATTCATAAATTAGCAAAACCCAATCAATGACTTCAGCTTGGTTAAAACTTTTTATGAAATGAGTCATTGATTGAGGGGGAGATGTTTTCAAATTTGTATCATCTAACGGGCTTATCTAATTATCCTACATACTTAACAGAAGATGTTTGCCTAAGTTGAAGGACTAGGAGCATAGGATATGATTGTTAGGATTAGATGATTAGAGTTTGAAGAACACATTATTCCCATGCCTTTGTATGATCTGATTGATATGTTGGATTGACTTTTATTAGTCGATTGCTGTTTGGGTGATGTCGACTACCATATATCTGTGTGTATGTTCACTAACGTATGCAGATATCATGGCATATAAGAATGTTCCCGATCCGGATCCTACAAAAGCAGATGATTGGATGCCAAAAGGAAAGGGTAACTATATCTTAGGTCGACAAAAGAAGAAATGGAGCTTAATTGGATCTCTATGTAGAGTTGGCATAATAGATGCAACGTCAGAGGTCTCACTGCATCAGCAGATGGTTTTCTTTCACTCTAAACAGCAACAACGGAAGCAGCTTCTACACCACCTAACGTATCTTTGTGCAGGATTAATAGTGATGATACCATCTTCATATTGTAGAAAAATATTTGTTTGAAAATAATTAGACTAAATTTTGGAAATCAACCGGACTTCATTTTATCAAAACTTAAGTCACTCAATCAACGACTACTGTCATGGATTGAGGGGGAGAGTGATTTCAAATAAAATATTTTCAAACGATATTTCTTTATAAAAGTCCGTTTGTACGAATTAAAGTGGTGATCTAAAGATTTAATGTTATGTCATGGTATGATTATTCTTTAAAACTCAAAGATCTTTCAAAATGAAAAATTTTCTGTTCTTGTTTGATTGTGAAATTTTTTCTTTTACCTAAAAGATATCTTAAAACTATCATACCTGACACTAACAATCTTTAATGTCTAAAATTGATCCTTATCAGTTATTTTCAAAATTAAATCAGGCCACGTCTTTCCCCAAACTGTTCTAAATGATTTAAATCAATTGGGATCACAAATCTCAAATGGTTTGAAAATTTTGATCGGGGGAGAGTTCGAGATTTAAATCTCTTATCTGTTTAAATGGAATTGGTTTTAGTCCTTTAAAGGCACTCCTGCCTGCATGTGCCAAACGATTTCAATACATGATACACATGATTGAGGAGGAGCATTTATCCAAAAACAAGATGAGTATTTAAACCTGGCCACATTTTCTCCCATGTTTTCTAAACCTAATTAAATCACTTGGGATCCAAAATCTCAAAGGGTTTGATATTTTTGATCGGGGGAGAATTTGTTATTTAATATAAAATCTAATAAAAGATGATCGTTTTGATTCAATTGTGCAGGTTGCTCTCCCATATGTGCTAAACGCTTTCGAATCTCGAAGCACATATTGAGGGGGAGCATTTCAAAAGAAAATAAACTCTCAAGGTACAAAAGCTTTTATGTTTTAACATAAGTACCTCGATTGATTTTATAATGGGTTTCTTAATGGCAAATGTGATCGTGGAAGTTCTTCAAAAACCTCCTTCCTCTATGTGTTAAATGATTTCAAACAACTAACGCACATTTTGAGGGGGAGAATTTACCAAGAAAATCAAATGGTTTTTTCCACTGAAATTGTGATCAAGAATATATTTCAAAGAACTCTTGCCTCCATGTGCTAAACAATTTCAAAATCATGTGCACATGTTGAAAGGGAGCATTTCTAAATGATCAAAACAATTAAGGTACAAAATGCTTTGATATTATATCACAAGTACCTTGATTGATTTTCCAAAATATTTTTCAATTGGTTTTGAGAAGGAATGAACTGTACCAAAAGACCGACCATCTTACTTTATGTATTTGAGTTATAAGGATGATAAGGTTAGGTATTAGTTACCATGATCCAGCCAGAGCCGGAGGGATCTACCCAGGGACAATCCACTAGATAGTGTAGAGTCCTTAGGTATATTGAAAAAAAAAGAAGAAGGAGAAAAATGAGAATATAGGAAGAGTGTCGACCAAGACAGAGCTAGTACTGGAACAAACCCAACAAGGTTCTAGTAATGAAGTCTCAGTAAGCACTGAAGGGGTTGAAGAATGAAAAAGAAATGAATGTGAAAAGGGTGAAAAGAAATAGCCCTCCAATAATTCAACCTTAGGGCAGAAACCGAGTTCAATTCATATGCTACTGGTGGTTACCAAGGTAACGCCGGTATTGAAGACAAGACGTCATGGACCCAGTGACGCACTGCACTAAACTTCCCAATCTACTCAAGTTCCTCTTAAAAGGACTTGTTTTATTCTCACGGGGAACCTACATAATCTATCGACTTTCTCTTAGAGATTGTTGATATTGAAGAAGGAGACCCTCTCCCTAGTCTCCGACATAGGAAACCAAATGTGCACAATTAAGTCTAGAGCCAAGAGATCGTACACAAAATCTCACTAGGACACACAATTTAATGAAGACTTGTTGTTTCACATAATGTGGAAAGTGAGTATATATTGAGAGTCCTACACATTATCCATGTGGTATTGCCAGAACATCCGAGTGATATGCAAAATATTCACGATGAAGATGGAAATACTTTTAGAGCCAACATCAAACAAGCTCTTGGTGGGTGACATGTGAGATCTTTCCAAAAGATCAAGCTTGTGACAACTGGATAGAAACGATGGGGCGATTCATTATTGAATCAACCTTGGTCCAGAAAATGAATTGACGAATACTTTTGAAAAACCGTTCGATGTGCAAACCTTCTTTTCTCTAGCACATCGAATGTGTATTCGGTTTCAAATATAAAAGTATTTCTGATTGAAAATTGATCTTTCTCATAAAACCTTCGTTGTATTGCAAAACTCTTTCTTCTAAGCAATACGCGATTGTTTTCAAATCAATTTTTCATCAATCAGTGAATCTCAATTCGCTTGTTCACTCACTTCGTGTTGTCTACTTTGGGACGCTCCGGTTTGAGAACGGCTAGATCAAGCTGCGAAACCCTGTCAAGGAGATTCCTCAGAATTCTACCTGATCATAGGCAATATTTATACTGATCAACGGGGAACCGTGGTTCTTGCAACTATATTCAACGAAAGTGAACAAAGACACTTTCGTGTGTTTTAGTGCTAACTGTTGTTTGCAGGAACATTGGACGATTGCAGCTGATCGATATTGAGAAGTCAATTCACAACTGTATGCTCACATCATTCACACTTAATTGAAGAAAATCATGAACCTCAAAGACATACAACAAAGATGCTTCTGCTACTCTGATGAAAAGATGTCATGATCAAGAAAGTGTGAGCATGTCGGTCCAAAAGTCACAACATCACATGAAGGCAACACAACAAAGGGTGATCCAGAGATTTACTGTGGCTGATGATCTCAAAGAAAGCTCAAAGATCATCAAAATGTGGATCAGTTAAAAGACCTCCACTGAAAGTACAAAGTAATTGGACTATGAAGAGTCACTGCTAAAGCACAAAGATTGCGGAAGTGAAGAATTGAAGTCTACGAGCTCAGAACAGAAGACAAAATAGAATGATAGGATTCAAAATGTAAATCATGGGG
Organism: Chrysanthemum seticuspe; assembly: GCA_019973895.1. Classification (NCBI taxonomy): domain Eukaryota; kingdom Viridiplantae; phylum Streptophyta; class Magnoliopsida; order Asterales; family Asteraceae; genus Chrysanthemum; species Chrysanthemum seticuspe. Next base: position 273,080,771 of record BPTQ01000004.1, read on the forward strand.
TGACCTCCCTTAGGAGGAGATTGTTAGGAATTAGAAATTCCATAGTGAAGTGTCGGTCACCCCAACTATTATCTAACATATGTTAGCTCGTAGACATATCGTTATTTACTAGTTATTTAGTTAGTTAGCTAGTTAGTTATTAGTTTAGAGCAACACTGTGGAGGAATGACAAGTCTTTACCCACTGTATGCCTGATCCACAGTCCGACAGGAGGACGTATTAGTTGTAACTATAAATACCCCTTCCATCCTTGGAAGGGGTGGTGCTTCTAATCTAACCTTTTCCTTTTTGTTTTAACTCTCTCTCTAGAACACCCTCTCTACTCTCTTCATCTCTCTAAACATGGCATACTTATATTATCGCCATCCTAGACCACTCGAATCATCAAACAACATAATATGTATGATCCAACATAACTCATGCTGGAGGTTACGGCGTAGTTGATGGAGGTGCAAAATTCTACATGATCTAGATAGTTACGGCGTAACTTAAGTTGATAGTTACGCCGTAACTGCGGTTGACTTGGTCCTCATAAATGTAATCCTAGCTACGGCGTAATTGAGAGTGAGAGTCACGCCGTAGCTTCTTCCCTAAAAGCATACTAAGGTGAAAATCATTAAGAATATCTCCAAAACCGCGTCTGTAAGCTCCAACGCTCATATATTATCTGGAAACAGAATATAAAGGAATAAGAGTATAAATTCATATAAACAACATAAAATATGATTATTTGATGTTATCAAATATCCCCACACTTGAACTCTACTTGCCCTCAAGTAGACCTTATTAGAATAATTTCTAAAAGATATCCCCCAAATTACCTAGAAGATATGAGATTAAAAATTTCGTATGCTTGAATAAATCAAAGCCGAATACCTCACGAAATGAGAGCAAACACTCATACTCTCTCTCTAATCTAAGTGTCAATTTTGGGGTGATCACTCAATGTACAGTTATAGCATGTATTCTATCATAAGCTTAGTGGTTACACAAATCTCCACCACTAGAGTTAAGGTCTAAACAATCTTGAAGGCAATATGGGTGAACACAATATGAGGTTAAGGGAGAAATGTCACTACTAACGTGTCACGGAAAAGTAGGCAAAATCAATGATACATGACCAAATCCATGGCCAAGACACCAATGATTGCTCGCTTCATCACCTAGACACGTTTCATGACTAAAGGGTAGGATAAGACACGGGAAATAAAAGGTGTAAATAAAAAAATAACAAAAAAATAGTCTTAACCTATAACCAAGTTTTCACCGCCCACCGTCCATCCAAAGTTCAAGCTTTAAGATGAAGAAACCGGATCATGATGCATCAAGTAAATGTGACATTAGCGGACGTCATGATGAGCACATTACCTGTCTTCAAATTGTTGGTGTAATAACGTCACCAACTTAAATCTTCAAATGTAACCGAGGTGGCCTCCTCAATGCTAATATCTAATAAGGTCATAAAATAGTGCTTATAACATTTCACTTTTAATAACATAAACTAATAAACGCTTTTTTTTTAATCATAACTATTACAATAAAAAGATAAATATCCCCCCACTTGAGATGAACATATATGGAGAATATGGGGGGTCTTCAATGATCTTTAAATTTATGTCTTTGACGTAGGTGTGATTCCCGAACCTCTCTACTCAAACCTCGAACTTGGGTAAATAGTGACTTCTCGACCATAAATTAAGACTACACTGTAGGCTAAGGTTAATAGGTGTAACGACACAAACATGATAAGGGTATGAAATGAAAAGAATGGCTCAGAAGGGTGTATCTAGGGGTATATTCCACTAAAGATGAGTGCAACAAAAGGGTTTAACATGGGGGTCGAATAGTCGAGGTGACTAATCGATAAACACACATATATAGGCTATTTGGGTGATAATCCTAAAATATTGCTTTCTCGAATTGATTATTCTATATATATCAAGCTAACTCGACTCACCTCGTTTATGGTCTCGAAATGATGTAAAGGCCAAGTTCTAAAGTTTACAAGCTACCGACACACTCATAATTTGGTGGATTTGGGTAAATAAGTGAAAACGGATAGGCTAAATCTCACCATAGAATTCAAGGGTTATAGTGTGCTCGGCTAAGGTCTAATCTGGTTAGGTTAAAAAAAACATGTCAAAATTTTAAAAATGGCATAATTTTTCAAAATAAACTAGAAAAATGAGGGCAAATAAGTTCAAGTAATAATTCTACTCCCGTCCCCCAACTTGAAATGTACAAAGTTCTTTTTGTACCAAACATGAAATAAAGGTGAAAAGAAAGTCAAATTAAAGCGAGAACTTCCCTGAAATTTGCTCCTAAAAGAGATAAGGCCCACATTGAATAATCATGCATTCGTTAAGTATCCATGAGCAAACTTCAATCCATGAAATCATAAATTAACGACAAGCATAAAAATTAAAAAAAATTAAAAAAAAACAAATAATACCTAACTCACTTTCGTAGGAATCACGGTTGCATTTAGCGTATGCAACAAGCCTTTTAAACCACTTGGTGTCCCAAGTGGACGAGTAAAGTCTTGTGAGGGCTTACATCCAACATACCCACAAATTTCATTTAGAACTAATACAAGGTTATTATGCAAATATTAAAAATAAAATTTTATGCAGTAGGATGAATTACGGCGTAACCAAACAAATGAGTTACGCCATAATTGGTTTGAACCTGGAAATATTCTATTCTGAAGACAGGTTACGGCGTAATAATAGAGGGTAGTTATGCTGTAACTAGTTGAAACATAGAGTGAACTACTACTGAAGTATGGTTACAACGTAACCTAAGAGAAACGTTATGCCGTAACTAGCTAACGGGGAATGAATCCAAGAGCCCCTAAACGCCATACTTTCAACTCCAATTCCTGCAAAGGTTACAACAAAAGCACAAAACCCAACAATACTAAATAAAACAGAAAGGGAAAGGGATAATTCGGGTTGTCTCCCGAAAGAGCACTTTTGTTTATTAACGGGTCTTTAAGTTAGAATCAAAGCCATGGGGCTCTATGGAGGCCTTCGGAGTTGACCAACCTCGTCCATTTCCCTCATCATATTATGTCTAACCCATGCTACGTTTAGAGCAGTACAAAGAAACTCTTTCCTTTCAATTTTCCGTTCCTTGGAAAAAATTTCATTCTGTCCCAAGTGATACTTTGTAACTTCAAATGTTTCTGCTACAATCGGTTGGGGTCTCTTGTAAGGAATACCAAGAAGTTTACATCTCCGCTGCTCGTAAGCCTTATCATCTGGATCTGTAAACCCGTCATGACCTTGTAAATCAAGGTAATCCATGATCTCTTCTAAATCATCGTCATCGGATTCCGTTCTCTTAAACCACTTGTCATCAAGCAAGTCTTCAATAAGTTCACGCTTACAACACTCTTTTTATTCTCCCATCTAGTTTTGTAATCTTCTTTCTTTTCATCACTCATGTCATTAGGATTCGCTTCCTCGATTGGGTCTTCTTTTCTCATGCAACCCTTCCAAATCTTTTCTTTTGTGGAAGCGTCCACTTTTCTGTACTTAATCCTGATCCAATCATCAAATCCTAACTTGTCTAACCAAGGCAATTCACTTCTCTCTTCGTCATTTGTTGAGGTCCATAAAAGGTCGTCATCCCCAACTCTTGTCATGCTACTTCCCCCGTTACAATCTTTGTCAAACGGGTCACAAGAGGCCTAAAAAAATTCGTCTTTAGTCCTTATCTTTTCACACCAATGCTTCCATTTAGTCTTCACATTATCATTTGCGTCACTTGTGTAGTCATTAATAACTTCATTATCCGAGAGAGGTTCATTTTGCGCTTCAGGATCATTATCAACGATGGATGTTTCACATTTGTGAATGCGGTTTTGGTCCTCCCAAAAGCTCGTCTTTGCCTCATTTTCAACCTTGCAATACACAATTTATACCCACTCGTCGAATGTTATAGTTCCGTTCCATTTAAGGTTTTTTCTTTCCTTATCATTTGTGGAAGACCACATATACTTGTTATTTCTCATCCTTGCCTTGTCGTCTCCACCATCGCAAATATCAACATTAGGGTCACATAAAGCCCAATGGTCGTACCACCTTTCATTTTCCACCGGTATCGCCTTGCACCAATGGTATTTCTTTTTAATCACCTCTAGGATACTTGAATGCGGAGCCGTATTGGGATTATTGAGCCCTTTTTTTAGGATTTCAAACTCTGGTTCTTTTACTGTATTCAGGTTACGCCGTAACTCAATGCAAGAGTTACGGTGTAATTCTCCACTGTTGCACGTCCTAGCTTCATTTTCCTGCACATCGCTAAAATCGTGTAAATTATCGTTAGATTCATTAACTACCTCTTCCGTAAAGACAACCTTGCATGCCACCATAGGTTTACTTCCTTGTAATTCATGTACAATATTTCTTCTTTGCACCTCTTCGCTAAGCTTCCCAATCATTGCCTCCAAATTCTTTAGAGATTTGTCAGGGCTAAAGAGGCTTTTGTTCGTACTTTCTTGAAAGCTTTTCAACCATTCGTCTTGCTCTTTTTGCCTTTTGGTTGAGTCCTCAAGGTATCTGTTGATAGTTTCCTCGAGATTAGACCTTCTTTCTCCATAAGGTGCACGATTGTAGTACCCTGGTGGTCCTACACGGTATCCATTACCATTTCCATTTGATCTGTAGGATCATACATATTATGTTGTTTGATGATTCGGGTGGCCTAGGATGGTGAAATAGCAAGAAAGCCATGTTTAGAGAGTGAATAAGATGAGAGGGAGTTCTTTAGAAAGAAAGTAAAACAAAAAGAATGAAAGGTTAGATTAGAAGCTCCACCCCTTCCAAGGATGGAAGGGGTATTTATAGTTACAACTAATACGTCCTCCTGTCGGACTGTGGATCAGGCATACAGTGGGTAAAGACCCGTCCTTCCTCCACGGGGTTACTCTAAACTAATAACTAAGCTAATAACTAACTAATTAACTACTAAATAACGTAAATAACGATATTTCTACGAGCTAACATATGCTAGACTATAATTGGGGTGACCGACACTTCCTTATGGAATTTCCAATTCCTAAAAATCTCCCCCTAAGGGAGGTCACCCCATGATTTACATTTCGAATCCTAGCATTCTTTCTTTGTCTTATGTTCCGAGCTCGTAGACTTCAATTCTTCAATTTCCGCAATCTTTGTGCTTTAGCAGTGATTCTTCAAAGTCTGACTGCTTTGTACTTTTAGTGGAGGTCTTTGAAGTGATCCACATCTTGATGATCTTCGAGCTTTCATCGAGATCATCAGCCACAGTAAATCTCTAGATCACCCTTTATTGTGTTGCCTTCATGTGAAGTTGTGACTTTGGACCGACATGCTCACACTTTATGAATCATGATATCTTTTCATCAGAGTAGCGGAAGCATCTTTGTTGTATGTCTTTGATGTCATGATTTTCTTCAATTAAGTATGAATGTTGTGAGCATACGGTTGTGAATTGACTTCTCAATATCGATTAGCTGCAACCGTCCAATGTTCCTGCAAACAATAGTTAGCAATAAAACACACGAAAGTTACTTTGTTCACTTTCGTTGAATACAATTGCAAGAACTACGGTTCCCCGTTGATCAGTATAAATACTGCCTGTGATTAAGTAGGATTCCTAAGAATCTCCTTGACAGGGTTTCGCAGCTTGATCTAGCCGTTCTCAAACCGGAGCGTCCCAAAGTAGACAACACGGAGTGAGTGAATCAGCAAATTGAGATTTACTGATTGATTAAAAATGATTTGAAAACAATCGTGTATTGCTTGAAGAAAGAGTTTTGCAATACGACGAAGGTTAAAGAAAAATCAATTTTCAATCAGAAATACTTTTTTGTATTTGAAAATGAATACACATTCGATGTGCTAGAGAAAAGAAGATTTGCACATCAAACGGTTTTTCAAAAGTATTCATCAATTCATTTCCTGGACCAAGGTTGATTCAAGATTGAATCGCCCCATTGTTTCTATCCAGTTGTCACAAGCTTGATCTTTTGGAAAGATCTCACATGTCACCCACCAAGAGCTTGTTTGATGTTGGCTCTAGAAGGATTTCCATCTTCATTGTGAATATTTAACATATCACTCGGATGTTCTGGCAATACCACAAGGATAATGCGTAGGACTTTCAATATATACTTACTTTCCACATTGTGTGCAACAGCAAGTATTCAATAGATTTGTGTCCTAATGAGATTTGGTGCATGATCTCTTGGCTCTAGACTCAATAGTGCACATATGGTTTCCTATGCCGGAGACTAGGGAGAGGGTCTTCTTCTTCAATATCAACAATCTCTAAGAGAAAGTTGATAGATTATGTAGGTTCCTCGTGAGAATGAAACAAGTCCTTTTAAGAGGAACTTGAGTAGCTTAGGAAGTTAGGTGCAGTGCGTCACTGGGTCCATGACGTCTTGTCTTCAATACCAGTGTTACCTTAGTAGACACCAGTAGCATGTGTATTGAACCCGGTTTCTGCCTTAAGGTTGAATTAATGGAGGGCTATTTCTTTTCACCCTTTTCACATTCAATTTTTTTTCATTCTTCAACCCCTTCAGTGCTTACCGAGACTTCATAACTAGAACCTTATTGGGTTTATTCTAGTACTAGCTTTGTCTCAGTCCGCACTCTTCTCGTATTCTCATTTTTCTCGTTTTTTGTTCATCATACCTAAGGAATTCTACACTATCTAGTGGATTGTCCCTGGGTAGATCCCTCCGGCTCTGGCGGGATCGTGGGAACGAATACCTAACCTAACCATCCTTATAACACTATGCATAAAGTAAATTGGTCGGTCTTTTGGTATTGTTCTTTCCTTCTTGAAACCAATATAAAAATAATTTGGAAACTCAATCAAGGTACTTGTGATATAATATCAAAGAATTTTGTACCTTAATTGTTTTTTATCTTTTAGAAATGCTCCCCCTCAACATGTGCATATGATTTTGAAATTGTTTAGCACATGGAGGCAAGAGTTATTTGAAATAATTTCTTGATCACAATTTCCGTGGAAAAAGCCATTTGATTTTCTTGGTAAATTCTCCCCCTCAAATGTGCGTTGGTTATTTGAAATCATTTAACACATAGAGGAAAGAGGTTTTTGAAGTACTTTCACGATTGCCAATATAAACCATTAGAAAATCTATCAAGGTACTTATGTTGAAACATATAAATCTTTGCCCCTTGAAAGTTTGTTTTCTTTTGAAATGCTTCCTCTCAATATGTGCTTCGAGATTCGAAGCATTTAGCACATATGGGAGAGCAGCCTGCACTTTTGAATCTTAACAATCATCATTTATCAAATTTCATATTTAAATCACATTTTCTCCCCCGATTAAAAATATCAAACCTTTTGAGATTTTGGATCCCAAGTGATTTAAATAGTTTTAGAAAACTTGGGAGAAAATATGCCTGGTTTAAATTCTCTTATGGTTTTTGGTTAAATTCTCCTCCTCAATCATGTGCATCATGTATTTGAAATCGTTTGGCACATGAAGGAATGAGTGCTTTTGAAACAATCACCCTTTAAAACCGATTTGAGATTTAAATCACAATCTCTCCCCTGATCAAAAATTTCAAACCATTTGAGATTTGTAATCCCAATTGATTTAAATCATTTAGAAAAATTTGGGGAAAGACGTGGCAAGATTTAAATTTTGAAATTGACGGATGAGGACCAATTATAGACATTAAAGATTGTTAGTGTAAGGTATCATAGTTTTTAAGAGATCTTTAAGTAAAATAAAACAATTTCACAATCAAACAAGAACAGAAAAGATTTCATTTTGTAAGATCTTTGAGTTTTAAAGAAAATCATACTATGACATAACATTAAATCTTTAGATCACCACTTTATGTTGTACAAAATGGACTTTTATGAAGAAATATCGTTTGAAAATATTTTATTTGAAATCACTCTCCCCCTCAATCAATGACCGTAGTCGTTGATTGAGTGACTTATGTTTAAAATGAAGTCCGTTGATTTCCAAAATTTGAGTTCAATTTATTTTCAAAACAATATTTTTAAAATTGTTTTAAGAAAAAAATGGTATCATCCACTACTTGTCCTGCACAAAGATACGTTAGGTGGTTAAGAAGCTTCTGTTGTTGCTGTAGGGCTGGAAGAAATCCATATGTTGATGCAGTGAGATCTCTGACGTTGCATTTATCATGCCAACACTTTATAGAGATCCAATTAAGTTTCGTTTCTTCTTTTGTCGACCCAAGATATAGTTACCCTTTCCTTTCGGCATCCAATCATCTTCTTTTGTGGGATCCGGATCGGGAACATTCTTATAAACCATCTTATCTGCATACGTTAGTCAACACAAACAGATATATGGTGGTCGACAACACCCAAACAACAATCGACTAATAAAAGTCAATCCAGCATATCAATCAGATCATGTAAGGCATGAGAATAATGTGTTTATCAAACTATAGTCATCTAATCCTAATAATCATATCCTAAACTCCTAGTCCTTCAACATAGGCAAACATATTTTTTAGTTAAGTATGTAGGATAATTAGATAAGCCCGATAGATGATATAAATTTGAAAAACATTCCCCCCCTCAATCAATGACTCATTTCATAAAAAGTTTTAACCATGTTGAAGTCATTGATTGGGTTTTGCAAATTTATTAAAAATTCTGATTTGATTGATTTTCAAGCAACTCAATTTTCACCATTTTGAACACAACAAATATTTTTCTGAAGAAGTTTTAGAAAGAAAAACATTTGTGTAGGAACAGCAGTCCTTCGACATACTTTCCTCATTTTGTTTTAGGATAAGTGCTCGATATTTATGAAATTTAGTTTAGCGCAGCACTTTCCTTCTTTGAAGAACGGGTTGCTATGAGAAATAATAGCAAACCATGGTTTAAGCACGGGTTACAGTCTGAAGTAACTGCAAGCCATAATTTTAGACATGTTTTGAAAAGAAATATTTACACCTTCTGCTCGAACTTCATCTATGGTCCCGTGCCATTGTTGAATGACATTTCTAAGACTGTAGATGTTATCGATACTAGAAGACATGTCTTAAGAAAACAATATTTTTGGTATTTTTTTCAAATTTTTCTGATTTTTATGGATTTTTGTTGGTTTTATATTTTTCTATTTGGTTTTTGATGAATATTTACAGATAGAGTAGATGATATAGTTTAAGAAGATGATGATACGAGTACCGAGATAAGGATATTGAACAGCCCCGTTGTAGAAGATAGAAATTGTCATCTCTTAAACATCCACCACCAAAGCTTCCGAGGCTCTTGAAAAGAAGGAATTGAGCCTTTAAGAATGTGAGACTTTGGCAGCTTCCCCCCAAACCGAAAATCCTTTAGCTGAGCAGATTCAAAGCTTTCTTTCAAGCTTACCATAGCCAGGTGTACAAAGAAGCACACCATTATCATCGATCTTGCTGCTCCTTTTAAGAATGATCATCGTGATTCTCCGTTCAGGTTTATATCATCAGATAGAACAACAATGTATCATCCCATGCTTGAATGAATCTTCTCATATTTCTTTTACACTGAACTCTGAAGTGATGCATACCAAAAGGTGTCAAGAGACCACTTCCCCCCAAGTAGTTGAAGTAATGCAGCCAGTCTCATAGAATAGAGCTCACGAACCCGAATACACATATACCCAAAGACAGAGTAGCCGATAACACCGAAATAGCAGAATGAATCACTGATCATCTCTGGGGAAGTCAACTCCGGAATAAATCATTAAGTCTGATCATGTGAATCTGCTAACCATCCTTGAAGTACATTTCTCTCCTCTGATGATAGTGTATGAAGCTCAAGAACCCGAAGTACCCAAATGTCCTTTCAATAGATAATAACCGTAGCACCAGCATCATATAAGATCCCAAACAACACTTTCCTTTCTCCAGGATGATTCCATCATTACGGGATTTTGCAATTCTATGGTTTAAACCGAGAAATAGGTTATTTCGCGGGATTTTACAAAACCAAGAATAAACCGCAAGATAGATCCGGAAATGCACTTCACAATTACCAGGATGTTTCCATTTTCACGAGATTTTACAAATCTATGATTTAAACCGAGAAATAGTTTCTTTCGCGGGATTTTACAAAATCAAGACTAAACCGTAAACAATGTCATCTTGAATGTATTATGACAACTTCTGGTTTCGGTGAATATCTGTTTTAGGGGAACATGCAGCGGTTCATCAACGGTTCATTCTCCATCATCAAAAACATTGTCAACAATTCTTTACCCATATGTAGACAATTTCACAAACCATACTAAGTCAAGTAGTATACACTACTTCCCCCCTGAGGTTGACCGTAAACATCAAAGTACACGTTTTCTCCCTCAGATGGTTTCGAACTTTCGGAAGCATCATTAACGTATACAACCATCTGCATGAAAAGTTCTTGTCATAAGCAAACATCTTGAAAAATTCACGACTGACGCTGAAGATTCTTGAAAAATTTTGCTTAGACTATGAAGTATCTTTGACATTCTGTAGCATCGAATATCTCATGGGAATTGCTGATTACATCTCATCCTTTAAATACTTTGGTAAGCACATCATCCACATATTCTGTCGGCTATTGCAGTGACCCCTTGGTGAAGTAAGCCCGATATACCAAATTTGAACATGAAGTAGAATTCCCCAGATTTGCTACTTAAGCTTGTACAAAACCTTGTGAAAAAGAAACGGTGTACCCAATGTACAAAACCTCTTGACGTATCCTCAAATGCGTGAAACACCGAAGTGATAGTTACGTTGTGGGTTAAGCGAGAAAGAATCACAAAAGTAACTAAATAGCCAAGTCTTTATCACACTATATAAATGCCCAAACAAGTCATCTTCGCGGAAGGGTAGAAAGAAAGAAGACGAAATAAGTAAACGCGCCCGGAAAACCTCACTTCAGATCCAAATAAGAAATACCGTCCAAACAATCCCGTAGTCAACATTTTCCAATAAACACTTCAAGCCGTAACATAATATTCTTCGTGAAAATGTATACACCAAAGTGCCAAACTGTATACCACAACAACTCTCATTATCATACCAAATCTCAACAAATCTCATCATCAAATATCATAACCCAAATCTCATATTTAAATCTCATTATCAAAACTCATGATCAAATCTCATAACCAACAAAGCTTATCCTCAAATCTCATCATCACCAAATCTCATCACTAAATCTCGTAATCACAACTCTCATTGTCAAATCTCAATATCAATTTACAACTTGCACAACTCAAATCTCATAAACCTCATATTCTCAAATCTCATATTGTCAAATCCTATCAGTCCATCATCCAAATCCAATTAATCACATATACTGACACATCCTGTTTACATTCAAACCCATATTCGGCACAACTCCTTTCCAAAATGCAATACCCGATCCATCTAAATATTTTAAATCCGTTCAAGCCCATGTGAAAAGCAAATCCGATCCAACTCTAATCACAAAATATCCTTAAACGTGTATCCTCGTGAAATTTATATCAAAAATACCAATTTGAGTCCAAAATTTATTAAGACAACAAGTTAATATAATATTCGGATTAGAACAAGCCGTCATCCCATCAAATTCCCAACAAATTTTAATCAGCTCGAATCAAATGTCAGCCCAAAGTTCCCGACCCAAATCCAATCCATCAATTTAGTGAAAAAATTGGTTCATAGGCCCATTCATGAGATATTAGTAAACGAATAGCCCAATAGCACAAGAATTAATCTGGTCCAATCACATAACCTTTAACAAACTTGGATCCGAAACACCAATGTTCAGCCCATGTGATCTTTTACCCGTCCAAACACAATACACTCACTTGACCTAAAATCTTGTAACCCTAGATACATAAACAGAAAAACTGCACCTCTCTTCTCCAAAAAAAAACTCTCCATCACAGATTCATTGACAAACACGCACCTTTCATCCTGCTTTTCTCCTCCAAGATCCTTCTCATATTAGCCTCGCCACTGGGATGGCTTGAGGGTTTGAGACCGTCCATAAGATCAAACCAAGGCATCAAGGTAGGTATTTATATCTTTGTTTTCGATTATGTGAGAGGTCTTTTAACGAAATAATCGAATAAATTAACAGTATTGTTAAATTTATTACATTGACTTCGAAAAGAAATTTGAAGCTAGGCTTCATCAGTTATGATCAATGATGGTTTCCTTTGTGGTTGTTTAGATCTGAAAAGGTCACTAAGAAATCATTTTAACCACGAAGAATCTGAGATCCATTTGTCATATTCAATTCGTTATATGATTAGTTTCTTTATCTTAAGTTTGAACGAACCAAATAAAAGAGATAACATTATTGTTGTCATCTTTTGTTTTTGTTTCGGAGAGCAACAATAAAGATTGATGATGATTAATTCGTTTGTGGTACCTTCATGTGTCTTGATATATATATGATAAGATCGTTTATAAGCTCAGCTAGGGATCAATAACATGTACATACGCAGCGGATAAATCAAAACAATACTTTGTTATTGAACAAGGTTTTTCATTCACTAATACTCTAATAATATTAGACGTTTATAGAAGCACGTCTACTAACTAAACTAATAACCTAGGCGTTTACAAGACCATACGCCTAGGACACACTAATCTAAAACCAATACTCTAGACGTTCTTCCCTAACGTCTAGGCTAAACACACACCTTTTAGTTGACTACATTATTGGAAGACTTTATTAAAACCTACACCTATGTCCTCTTTATATACTAGAGGATAAGGACTAAATAATAAAACTTCCATTGTAAGCAAGCCCTTCCATCTTTTAGTAGGTTTCCTTCTTGTCATATTAAGTCCCTCTTGTTTCATTCTTTTTGTCTTTATCAACTCAAACTTGTAATTCCCAACAATCTTCCCCTAGTTGATAATGACAAAACCATTCTTGAACGAACTTCCCTAGACGAAGTAGAGAAATTGAGATCAGGGATCTCACCATGAATGAAACAAGTATGTCTTCCTTTGTCTTCCCCTTAATCCATGCCACGTCACTCAAACATCTCTTCCCCTTTTTGCTATTATCTAAATAGGGAACGTATGCAAATAATGATCTTGACCACCACGAACCAATATCATACTTCCAATCTAAGCCGTCCAATGCTTCAAATCGCCCACCATTACGCATCATAAGAAAAATGGATCCAAAACAGTAGAAAACTTCAACTAGGAGTAGTAATAATAATCAACAATAGTAAAAATCAAACACTTCCCCTTGAGTGATGCATGTAGATGGTTAAACTTTTAACAATAAGCTTCCCCTAAAAATCATATGTTAACCATCTTCTTGATTCTTCAAAATCTGTAAGCTCCTTGTAATGATCACTTTGTGAAGAAAACCGAGTATAACGAATTTGATGAAGAAGTAAAATTTCCCAAACTTGTGTCTTAAATCTTTACTATCCACGGAACTCCATACTTATACGTATCACCAAATATAAGTAGACCGCAATCCCTTGAAAAGAATCCTCAACTAGTATGAGACACTGAGCACTACAATGTAACTCCTTCAAGTGATAGACAATGTGTGCATAGAGCATTATAAGAAAAATCACACATTGCTAGATTCATCAAGCTAGATGATAAGAACACAAACCAAGCAATTCCACTTCACCTTCAAATAAGTGATAAATAATCCTCTTCGTAATCAGTTCTTCAATAAATCTCCATAACGAGCCTTTTTAAATCCTTTTAAGAACATAAATTTCTTCCTGTGTGTGAACAATAACCTCTGTGTGTGTCGTCCAAAAATCATGCTCGACTTCCCCTTAAATCAAAAATCTTCTCGTAATAAAGCATGAACAGTATGTTGGGAAGGAGCAGTACTTTCATCAAAATCTACAGTACTTTCATATAAACTGCAGTACCTTGAAAATTCCATCTCGTCTTGCAGCAGTACTTTCAAAAAAATTCGAGCAGCAATACTTTCATCGCGTCGAGCAGTACTTTCAATATCCACGTGATCTGCAGTACCTTGAATATCAAATACTCCGTAGTAATTTAAAACTTGAGTAGCAGTACTTTCAAACATATCGTGCACCAGCAGTACTTTGCATAAATCATAAGCAGTACTTTGATCAATTTCTGTCCACTGTCCAATCTCATGTCTCTAAATCACGATCAATTAATATCATATGTATACATCGTTCGATACCACTTTAGCCAATCAATGCCTTGTCAGATCACTCCAAAAATCAAAGGTCTCACGTGAAGTATCCTCCAATCACGTTCTTGTATTAACCAACTAGGGGGACCAGCAGTACACGTGATTTAATATCAATCTTCCAAAAGTAAACGTGGCAATTCATGACCAACTATTTACTTGGACCAATCAAAGATTAACTCCACCGTAACCTCCATATATTGCGTTGTACTAGATCAAAACCGAACAAATGACTTTCTTTGCCTTGCGAAGTAGAGGATCAAAACCCAACTACCAACAAAAGTACTGAACACAAAAACGTGTACAAGTCTTCACGTGATGATGAAAACTAATCTTGGGAAAAAAAAAAATACATAGCATAACCATCATCATGTGACCTCCAAAATAAAATATAATATGCGTGTATGAGGACCAATTAAACAATAGTTCCACCATAAGAACCATGTAGTACACCACACCGAATCACGTAAAAAAAATATTCGACACCTCTTCAGCAGCCAACTTCGACATTGAATAACTTTTTATTGTGAGCTCCGATCGAAAATTCCTTCGGTGGAAAGTTAGTATGGTATATAGAGAACATCCACCCAAAATTTCGTTACGATCCAACGGTTAACGAAAAAGTTATCTCCGTTTCAAAACAGTGCTGTATACAAATACGAAAATTTTAGCTCCGAATTTTTTTCTTCTTTTTCATCATTCTTTGACACATAAAACCTTGTAAATCCCTATATCAAGAGCTCCCCGCTCTGATACCAATTGATAAGATCGTTTATAAGCTCAGCTAGGGATCAATAACATGTACATACGCAGCGGATAAATCAAAACAATACTTTGTTATTGAACAAGGTTTTTCATTCACTAATACTCTAATAATATTAGACGTTTATAGAAGCACGTCTACTAACTAAACTAATAACCTAGGCGTTTACAAGACCATACGCCTAGGACACACTAATCTAAAACCAATACTCTAGACGTTCTTCCCTAACGTCTAGGCTAAACACACACCTTTTAGTTGACTACATTATTGGAAGACTTTATTAAAACCTACACCTATGTCCTCTTTATATACTAGAGGATAAGGACTAAATAATAAAACTTCCATTGCAAGCAAGCCCTTCCATCTTTTAGTAGGTTTCCTTCTTGTCATATTAAGTCCCTCTTGTTTCATTCTTTTTGTCTTTATCAACTCAAACTTGTAATTCCCAACAATATACAAACGAGTGAACTGAGATCTTGATTATTGATGTATATAACTTTCGGTTTTGAGTTATGAATTAAATGAAATTGAGAGTTGGGATGAGTCTTGGATATGATATTGATGAGTCTTGAGAGTATGATGTTGTATTTGGTTTGGTTCAGGACATGATGTTTGTAATAAACAATTGTGACATAATACCAAGTCATAGTCAAGATAAGAATCTGTAGAATGAATATTGTTCTCCTTCTTGTCATTCTCACTTGATGTTTGATGTAGATAGATCTTGTTTTGATTGTTCTTGTTGATGTTTCAATACTGATGTTGTATGAATCTGTAGTTGCATGTCATTTGAAGTAGTCATACTTTTCAATATCAAACAAGTCGCTTTGTCCTTTACATGTCAAACCGCATAGTACATTTGAGTCAAACCTCAAACCGCATACCTTTTAACACTCAAACCGCATGTCCCATTATGAGTCAAAATGTTTCATGCTTTATCAAATCGCATTAACTCAAGAGTCAAAACGCTTTTGTCACCAAATTGCTCATTACTTCCAAAATGCATGCTTTATCAAAACGCTTCTCAACTTATAAGACAAACCGATTCTGACCTGTTTTTGACAAACCACTTCCAATCATGGTCAAAACGCATGAATTACAAACTGCTTTTGTTTTCCAAAACTGACAAACCGCATCATTATCTAATCAAACCGCTTCCAACATGGTCAAAACGCATGTCTTAAAAATTCAAACCGCAGTTGACCCATTTTGGCACAAAACGCATATTAGTACAAAAACGCTTCCTTTTGATGACAAACCGCTTCATGTGCACTGAATCTGGACAGTTTTAAACGACAAACCGCATGTACAAACTTGATCAAACCGCATTGACGAAGTTCATTATCAGCATCAAATCGCATCATAGAAAACATATAAAAATTGTATAACAACTGATTTAAAATTGCTTATGAACCAGATAATCAATACAAAGCACCAGCAGATACACAACCATTCATAACAGCAGCAGCAACATAAAGACCAATAACATGAATATGAATAGCAGCAGTACGACTAATAACATACATATGAACAACAGCAGTTATGGACCAGATTAAGAAACAATCATCAAACCACATCAACACTCATCAATATGACTCAAAACCACATCAAACCGCAACCAAGAACCGTAACAAACTGCATACACAAACCGCTCAAAACCATATGAATCATCAAAAAACAACACAACCTAAGCTCTGATGCCAAATTTAGGATCATACATATTATGTTGTTTGATGATTCGGGTGGCCTAGGATGGTGAAATAACAAGAAAGCCATGTTTAGAGAGTGAATGAGATGAGAGGGAGTTCTTGAGAGAGAAAGTAAAACAAAAAGAATGAAAGGTTAGATTAGAAGCTCCAACCCTTCCAAGGATGGAAGGGGTATTTATAGTTACAACTAATACGTCCTCTTGTTGGACTGTAGATCAGGCATACAGTGGGTAAAGACCCGTCCTTCCTCCACTGTGTTACTCTAAACTAATAACTAAGCTAACTAACTAATTAACTACTAAATAACGTAAATAACGATATGTCTACGAGCTAACATATGCTAGACTATAATTGGGGTGACCGACACTTCCTTATGGAATTTCCAATTCCTAACATGATCCTTGGAAAGGTCTATTAGCTTCACCATACTTGACCTCTCCAATTTTCCTATCTTCTTCATTAAGATGTCAGTTTTTAGCAAGGTAAGCTCCACCACATATCTCGCACCCCACTTGAATAGCGTACACACTTTCTTTAAGTTTTAACATATCACGGACAAGAGTATCAAGTTTGTTGGTGATAGCGGCTATACCATCCAAACTTTCGCCTTAACTTCTATGGCTCCCTTCTTCATGCCACTTTTGAGAGTGGTTTGTATAGCTTCCAACACTAGAGTAGGGTGTCACTCCAGGGATCGGCCCCTAAGAATCGAGCATCTGCCTTGTAGCAATTCCAATACCCTTATAGAAGATGTTGACCTTTTGCTGATTATTGAGGTCATGAGTAGGACATTTGTATAGGAGGTCATTATATCTATCCCAAACTTGGTATAATGTTTCACCGTTTTCTTGTCTGAATATGTAAATCTCTTCTAATTATTTTGCCATTCTTGAGGGAGGGCAAAATCTTTGAATGAATGCTCTTTTGATAAGATTCCATGTGTCGGTTCCACCGGATAGTCTTTCCACCCATCGTTTAGCCAATCCCGTAAGTGTCATAAGGAATACTCAAAGCATGACCGCATCTTGAGAGACACCAGGGATGTTGAAGAGGCTTGCGATGTATAAAACATTTTCAATATGCTCGTAAGCATCTTCGTTCTTACTTCTCGAAAAAGGGTTTGCACGTAACTCTCTCATAAACTGGTCATCTCGAATCGGACCTCCGCTCCAATAGTCGGCTTAACAAGCCCCGACCCTTGCTCATCCTGAGTCATTGCGAGGTATTCCTTGAGAGTGAGGTTGTTGATGTCCACAACTGCCATAGTATCTGAAACTGAAAGTAGATCGTGAGAAAAACAAAAAATGAATAAAAAATAAAAGACTTAAACAAAATCCTAATATAGCTCCCCGGTAGCGACACTAAAATTCTGATGTAGGATTTCCGACCAGTATTTAAATTTATAAGGTCTCGTCTACCTAAGGTCTACCTATTGCATTAACGAGCAGTTAACCCGATTGTGCGTAGTATAGAAGGTGGTAAAGCCGAGGTCGTTCCCAAGAACTATGTAGTTTTTTATTCTAATTAAGTCTAATGTCACGGTTTTTAAAAGATTAATTGTTGAAAGATTAATTATACTAATAGACAAGAAATGAAACACGGAAATTAAATGAGGTTGTGAACAATAGAGAGAAAGTGTGCTAACCAGATTATTCATCCTATCATGTTATGTTTCCTAATTACTTCCTATTGCTTCAAGTGGGGTTCAAATTTCTAGACTCCTTTGGGCAATTCGTCATAGCCTATTAAACAAAGGTTCCTACCCGAAGTCAAAGGCCTACCCTTTGGGGATACGGGGATCTCTAGCTACCTAAGCTAAGTCATTAAGTACCCTGCATGCAAGATTCGAAACAATGTGTGCCCGGGCGCTAGCATCTTAGACACACATCCTTAACTTCTTAAGTTCCTCCTTCCGAACAGTGATCCTTTGGTCAATTCGCACAAGAGGGATTGATAGTCCTTTGGTCAATTCTTACCAACCCTATATACCTACTTCCCTATGGTCCTTTGGTCAATTCTCCTAAGCAAGTAAATACGACCACAACTCAAAACTACCGAAGCTAGGGTGACTACCAACGAACTATGCATGCATACCTTAGAAACAATAATAGAAGTGCGAAAACATAAACAACACAATCAAGGAATCATAACTAGGCTAGCACCAAAAGTGCTTAGCCGATCATATTAAAACACACAATCGATTCAATGTTTAACGTAATTAACAAAGACATGAATTAAAGTGTAATGAAATAGAAATCGCTAAAGCTTATCGATGATATGGTGTGATTTCTCTCTTGGAAATAGCTCTGTATGCTGAGTATGATCTGCCCTTGGAACCCTCTTCATGTTCTCTGCTTTTGTGTGGTGAGTGAATGATGAATTATACAGATTTTAGGGCTTGTATTTATAGGCCCGACCATAGTTATGGCGTAATCTAATAATGTGGTTACGCCGTAACTTAATTATCCTCCAAACTCAAGTCTCGTAGTGATGATTACGGCGTAACCTTAAGAATAGTTACGCCGTAATTCTAAGCTCCGCCGTAAACTTAATAATTGACTACGTCGTAATCTTTAAAGATCCCATCAGAACTCTCGTAGTGCTGGTTATGTCGTAACTCGTGTTGGAGGTTACGGTGTAGTTGATGGATGCGCGAAATTCCACATGACCTAGATAGTTACGGCGTAACTTAAGTTGATAGTTACGCCGTAACTGATGTTGACTTGGTCTTCATAAACGTAATCCTAGCTACGGCGTAATTTAGAGTGAGAGTTACGCTGTAGCTTCTTCCATAAAAGCATACTAAGGTGAAAATCATTAAGAATATCTCCAAAACCGCGTCTCTAAGATCCAATGCTCATATATTACCTAGAAACAAAATATAAAGGAATAAGAGTATAAATTCATATAAACAACATAAAATATGAGCATAAATGGGGGAAATTGACACTTAAAAATCAGGATTATTTGATGTTATCAGTGGTGGTCATCACAAAGAAGGCATCAAAAGAACGTTAAAAATCCAAGAAGTCTACAAAAGATGACTTTAAACTTACTTGAACCCCAGCGGAAGAGTTAGCGTTGTGTAAAGCTTGGATTAACACATCCGAAAATAATGTCAAATAGAATGCTCAAAAGTTTGATGAGTTTTGGACGACTGTACTAGGTTACTTTAAGAGGAAAATGTGAGAATCGAGAAGAGAATACGATTCCCTCATCTTCAAATGGAAAAATCATATCCTCCCTCGTTAAAGCAAGAAATATATAGCTTACTAGATTTGTATTTGAATGACTTTAGGAGTAGTGTAGGGACTAAAGTTGTATTTTATCTATTTATATGTTATGTAATAAGTATAAATACTCCTTTAAGTCTCACTTAAAGGGTGTGTGTTGCTAATAATATTTTATCAATTCACTCACCACTCTCTTTTCCCTTGTCTCTCTCTAAGTCGTGGAACACCCACCATGTAAGTGTTTGGCTTGTACAAGGGCCGACCTTCCAATCCACAATAAACATCAATCTATATGAAATAATTGATCCTATAATTGGTACCAAAGCCAGGGTTACCTAGGTAACAAATTATATTGATTTTTATTGTGGTTAATATGCTTAAAAGTGAGATTTTAAAGCCAAAAAGTCACTAGTTTTTCAGGTAAAAAATACATCCGAAAATAGCTTTTGGGTATCAAATTTTATGGTTAAAACTTAATTATTTTGTGGGTAAAGCTTTATAATAGTTTATATTACATTTATATCGGATTAAAGTTGTATTTTGGTGGTTAGATCTCGAGTTATAAGACAATTTGTGCTTGTTTTTTGGTAAAATATTTGATGTTTTGAATGTCTCGGAATCTAGTCTACTTGAAGGCCTTAGAATCTGTTATTCCAAGCCTAATATATTAGGGTTTCACTTCTGAGACTTAGTTCTAAGAATCAGTTACGAGAATCAGTTCTGAGACAAATATTTTGAGCCTTACAGTTTAAGACTTATTTTCTGAGACTTGTTAATTTGCATCTGAATATTCCGAAACTTGTACTTTTGTTACAAACCCGAATATGTTTCGAGACTTAACCCAAAATCACGAGATACCACAAGATACCCGCAGAGTTACGAGGTTTGACCTCCGATTATTATTAGCCATCATTAGTCCAAGAAAAGTGAAACAAGAAAGTAAAAGTCACCAACTAACTACAACAATAACCAACAACCACTGTTCTAATCATATCTCTATAAACCCAACAACAACCTCAGTCACATACATCTCCAAACTCCAACAGTAAACCACAAACAATAATCCCATCTCTAAAACACAGCAAGATTTGAAATTTATAGAACAAAGATCTTTAGTTATTTTCTTTCAAGAAAAATATCTTTAAAGATCATTTACTAAACCTATCATCGTCTATAAAACAAAAAACAAAAACCTTACCCGAGACCTAATTAAAAGATCTTGAAGCCGAAAACTGTTGAGTTCTTTGTGGGTTTCAAATAACGAACATAAGCATAAACGAGTTTTGGTTTGCGTTTGTGATTCAATGTTCGCTTATTTAAAACAAAAAGAAAGATTGGTGTGATTTATTTTCGCGAAACCATAGGGTGAGGTTGTGTATATAAAGAATTACATTTCACTTAGGATTGGTTTAATTCAAGTCTGTGTAAGTGCATAGGTTTATGTGTGTGACTACGCAAGAGAAATGAGGATGAAATGGGATTAAGGTTGAAAAATATAGGGTAAATGAATTAGGTATTAGTGTTTTTAGGGTAATAAGAATTTGTGGGTTGGGCTTTTTATTTGGCTTATTATATGATTTTTTGGGTTGAAATTTGGTTTTAGTTGTGAATGGGCCGAAAATTGATTTATCTAGTGATTGGGCTGGTATTATAAGTGTGATTTTGCGCTGGAATTGGTTAAGCTGAAATTTGGGCTTTTAGTTTTTACAAGGTTGACTACATCATGAGATAAGATTGTAGTATGGGATTGGGTTTGAATTTGTTTTTTTTTCACGAGTTCGTGTACTTATTTGACTACACGAGTCAAGTTGGTTGGTTGGTTGTATGTCACACGAAGATTATTTGCTTAGTTTATTATATGTAATTGGTCTTGGCTATCTGATTATTCATGTGATCTATAAATGCATTAGTTGGTTCTTTATTTATCACGTAGTAACTATCACTTTGGTTAATACGGGATTCATATTTAGTGGCTTACGAGATTGAGGTTAGGTCAGGAGGTTCTACACACTGTTCTAGTCACAAGTTTAGTGCAAGTTTAAGTCACGAAATTGTTTTACAAACTTCATCATGAGATCGTAATACGAGATTTTCTCAAGAGTTCGTCACTGATTTAAGTTACGAGGTCAAGGTCTATCGAGACGTGTTTAAACTTTTTCTCCCTCAAGGTTGAACGTTTCTTACATCATGAGGTTTAGGCATGTTACGATCTTCATCAGTTACTTCAATTGCTAAACCTTTTGCCCGAGAGATAGTAAAGAGGTGTAATCACAAGAGAGTATAGATATTCAACATCTTATTCGAAAATATTAATTGGGCCTACATAAATGTGTACATTCAGGGAGTTACAAGTCATGAAAAAGGCTATATGCATATACATTGTGTTTTGTTAGCTCTGTTCGAATTTATCTGGTCATGAAAGAGGGCTATAGGCATATTGTACCGTGGTTGGGTCGTTTGAACTTGGTATTGTCATTTGGAACTCAGTTTGATTGGTTGATTCAGTGTTGGGTTCAGTAAATACCCAAACCTATTAATTCTAGGATTTGAATAGAAAATACCCTAAATGTTTATAACCTCAAACACGAACAAGTCACTGAGCGCATAGCCACTCAATGAGTCATCTTCAGGATACTCAGTGCAAGACAAAGAAATAAAGTCTCTCCACTCAGTGAGGCGGAACTCAAGGGGTGAAGATTGAGTCAAGAAGAAGATGGTGGATTCTGTGAGTGATGACAACTCACTAAATCCCAAAACTCCTCACCAACTATTATCACTGAAGACAAGATTGAAGATTAAGACTGAAAGCTAAGAAGACTGAGGCGGGATAAGTTTGAACATATAAGACGAAGTCCTTATCAACCCAAAGTTAAACTTTCCCTGAAACGCTAACAACCAGGATCAGTGTCATCAATGACAAGAAGAAAGCATTACCCAATATAGCCTTTGTAAACAAAGACAAAATACATCAGTATTTTGTCTTCTATAACCATGTCAGTTTGTCCTCTAGGATAAAGTCAAAAATCATACTTGTATAAATAGCCATAAGGTATGAGTGAAAGAAAAATCTTGTGCATTAATTGTGAAAAACACGCACAAGCATCTTTCACTCCTCCAAATATGACTATGTCCCTAAGATAGCTCAGTGGTACCTGAATAGTTGTGCTTAGACTTAGCCCTATACTTGTCACACCTATACTTGCCATTTCAATCCCAAGTATTATTCCGCAAGTACTTGGGTAATGTATTCTTTTTTATTCGTTTTAATAAAGAATATAAACGTTGGAAAAATCATGTGTGTTTTATCTTGTTAAAACTGAATTTTAAACTGCTTTACTTCAGTCATGATTTACAATTAGTATTAATAACTGTTTTAGTTATTTGTGAAACAGGAACAACAAGTGGTATCAGAGCCAGGTTGATTTATAAAACCCTTTTAAGCCGCTCCAAAACGTTTTTAAAATCAGGATCCTAATATGGTTGAAAGTGAAGTTCCCCAACTTGTCGATAAAAATGGTGGAGCCTGTGCTGTTGTTGCCCCTCGACTTGAAGTTGGCAAATTTAACAAGTGGAAGAAGCGAATGCTTTGTGTTAATACAAATAAGCCGTAAAAACGTTTATTTATATTTTACGATCTTCTAATGTTTTGTCGATAACAAACGTAAAATCATTTTAACGAAACAAATAAAATACGGAAATGGTTTGAACTAATAGTTTCTAACATATTCACATTTTCACATAAAACACTAAAACAAGTATAAGTGATTTTATGATTTAATATTACATATGTACAACAACTAGTGTTTACATATTTGGGTAAAATATACACATAACTAGTATGTAGTATATTGGGTAATATAAATGGGTAGAAACTTAAGTATCATAACCCATTGGGCAAATACATTGAATGTAGTTGGGTACAACTCAAAGCCCATGACCCATGGAGCTTGACCCATAACCCATTGCATGACATCATGCTTATATCATACATGGATAATATCCATAACCCATGGATCAACCCATACCTATGTGACAAAGTGCATTGCACTCAAAATATACATTGTGTCTAGCTAAAGATCCATGGTTCAACCCATGACCCATAACCAAAATACCCATGGGTAAAAGGGAGCGTCCCATGGATCCCTAGCTTAACGCTAGACGGATCCCTTGTGGAAGGGATCCGTGGGATCCGGGGAACAGTAGATTTTTTCTTTATAAATAGTGAGCCATTTCTTCATTGTTTCTCACCCCTTTCTAACACACTTTCTCCCTGAGTTGAAAACTCACTAACCTCAGATCCAAGAGATCTATGGTTGTCGTTTTGTTTTTGTGTGATCTTCTAGGTTCCTCTTAAAGGCAAGATCACCACCTTTGAAGTCGAGCAAGCTCAAGTCCATGAGTTGCCATGATTCCTCATCATCAAGGCTACTGAAGTCTTCTTGTTGATGATTCCTTTTGTTCTTCTAAGAAGTGTAGTGTTGAAGACATTGGTGAAAGATGTCTCAAGTGTCAAGACGAAGATATTAGTGAAGGGTATCTATCGAACATATCATAAGCACTTGTGGTAGGTGCTTAGAAGTCAAGACTAGAAGAATTAGTGAAAGGTGCTTAGAAGTCAAGACACAAGACATTAGTGAAAGGTGTCTTGTAGATCTAGTCAAAGGCATTAGTGAAAGGTGCCTTAGATGTACATTCGATATGGTGTGTTTTGTTGTACAAAATAGACTAGTATTAGATCCAATGATATTGATGTCCTTGATGATGTTGAAAATGAGTAGATCTCCTTTGGGATTAGTCATTGGTGTAGTGTGGTAGTAGTTCCTCCATTGCAATGAAACTAGGTGCTTAGCCTAGTACCTAATAAAGGGTAGGCGACGTTGTGAAGGTGTAGTTCACCTTGGAGTGAAAGAACTAGGTACTTAGCCTAGTACCTTATAAAGGATAGGCGACGTTATGTAGGTGTGGTTCACCTTGGAGTGAAAGAACCCGGTGGTTAGCCTAGCACCGGAAAAAGGGTAGGCGACGTTGTGAAGGCTTCTCCGCCATAAGGATATAGGTGTAGTGTTTACGAACTCTCGAGTAGGTGACTCGGGGAGTGGAGTAGGGAAAGGAAGGTGTCCTTGTAGCCGAACCACTATAAATACTCGAGTTATGGTTTTGTGCTTCTTACTCTTATCTTTTCATTACTTGTATTTACATGCTTGTTTATCAACATCCAACACACGCATCCAAATAGATTGACATAAGCCGATCTAAATAGATTAAAAGGAAGTTTTAATTGGCAAAACTATTCAACCCTCCCCCTTCTAGTTTTCCACAATTGGTACCAGAGCTTCGTTACCAAGTTTCTTAAAGTATATTGTACTTTAAAAACTTGATACGATCCATAGTTAATTAAAAACTAGAAAGAAAGTTTTTCATAAAAACAAACACCATGTCTTTTAAAACTATATGTTTGGATGTTGATTTGATAACAACATTTTTTTTATTTTACTTGTTTCATTTAATTGCACTAATCTTCTTTGTCATGTTGATTAGTCAAAGCTCATACCCACCAAGCTATAGTAATTGCTTGGTAACAAGAATACCTTCCTTAATAAGGTATCTTAAACGCAAAGGAGCGTGAATCGTCTAAGTGACATCTATTGTGTCATTTGTAAAGACATTCCTAAGTGCGCTAGAGGTATGATTTTCTTTTTATTTTTGCTTGATAATTAAGTATGCCTATTTAGGTATTTATATGATTATCTTTTGTGCATATACATGTTTTACATGAAACTTCATTAGGAAGCCTCTTTCTCACATACGTGCTATATTTCTCGTCAAAAGTAGTGGTATATAAAACTTATGTTTTATCTCTTTTAATCCAATAATAAAACAAAACACGAATTTCAAAAAATTCCTCCTTTCCCATAAATACTCCCACCGTCAATCACTCTATCCTCACTTTTTCAAATCTTCCAATTACAAAAATTTCTCTCATTCAAAACTTCATCTTCCTCTCCATTTTTGTCTCAACCGAAACCAAGAAGGATCCTCTTCAACATGGTTTACATCGCCCTCGTGCTCATCGCCGTAACACTCATCGCACTTGTGTTCCCTATGATGAAGTTCACATACGGAGACAATTACTTTGTGTTGTTAATCTACATCGGGGTTATATACCCAATCCTTTGTATCATTCTTAGCATTGAAATGAAATATTATTAATAGTCTAGTTTATCTAGGTTATTATTATCATAATGTGGTTGTCATTTCTTTTGATTTATATGCTTCACATTCTTTCGTGATACATTAGAAGTCATGTATGCATGCTAAAAGAAAATGTAGGATAAAACACATTTCGTGGTATAAAATTGTAAAACCTATGTTTTTATCAAATCTGTTTCTGTTACTACAGATCCACGGATCCTGGAAGTTATACTAGCCGGATCCATTTTGAAAAGGAACCGTGGGATCCGTCCTACTGGAGAACAGTTTTTCATGCAAATTAAAAACCACTTTTCCTCTAAAAAATTATACTCCACTAGAATGTCAAAACCATAAGTGAGTTAAGTGTCTTTCTTGTTAAAAACCATTGTTACATAAAAATCTAATAGAAACGTTAGATAATCATAGGTTGACCACACACATCACTTTTTGTTAACTCGTCATTTCTATAGGTTCAACTATGACGCATGAATATGAGTTTGACTTTTCACTCACTAGCGTCTACACTCCGAACATCTCCCTTGAACCCAACACACCTGGCAATCATGTCTGTGGGTTCAATAATCTCGAAAACCGTCACTTCCATGAAGGACATATTGTAGACACCTCTCTACAATTCGAAGAAGGTATCAATACCTCCTTCCGAGCCATAGGACTAGAATGTATTCTTGAAATCAAAGAGAAGATATGTCCAAGGTTCATTGTTAGGTCACTAGTTTTACAACACAAGCTTACTAGGGAAAGAGATGAAGGCGGATGAACAAATACCAAACACACACACACGTATCAAAGAGAAAGGTTAAGGCGTAGAGTGTATGTGAAAGAGTAACTTGAACAACCAACCCTCAAATGAGGGTTTACAAGAGTTTATATAGGCAAGGAGCTAGGGCAACACTCCCTCTCCTTCCCTATTCCTTATTGGGCTTGGATCAAGCTTATGGGCCTTCTACATAAGCTTGACCTTAAACAAACATAAAGGCCATAATAAAGCTACCTATTACATATGAAATATAAATACTTGAAATACAGTTTAGGAGCGATTCCAACAATCTCCCCCTCAAGTATATATGAATGTAAACGGTGAAGGCGTTGATGTAATAGTAGCTGTGACGTCTTCTGACATTCTTCTTTCTTGTGAGAGGAATTGCCTTGATTCGAACAATCTCCCCAGTGTAGAGAGATAGTTATCTTTAAACGGTTATGCTTTGACGTCATCTTTAACTTTGTTCTTTGATCATTGTTCTTTGTGGTGAAAGTGATAGTATGTTGTTATTTGCATCAGTCTGCCTCAGGTCTGCTTCGCTGCTCCAGTGTCTCCACGTCATTCTTCAACATGCTCACACGCTCTTTGACGTTGGAAATCAATACTGATGAAGTTCTCTAAGTCTTTGACTTTGTAGATTCTTTGATTTGATGAAGAATCATTCTGACTGTTGTGTTGCTTTTGAATAGAACTTCCATTAGTGATGATGTTGGCGTGAACATGAGAAGAATCAGCACGATCATCCCGCTCCGGAGCTTCCATAAGAAGAAAACATTGCAAACGGTTAGTAATAAGCGGTTTCCGGCACTTACAAGTTTGAACTTCGAGAGTGTTAACAGCATAGTGTGAAAACACAACTCTAATTCTTACAAAGGCCGTTCCTGAACTGGAGTCCCACAAGTGAGATAACGCGATGTACCGAAGTACATCTACAGTTCAGATGAGTCGCTGAGGTACACCGAAGCATCACCTTACGACTGTAGATCGTTTGAGACACACTCCGCGTAATCCACAGGGAGTTACCGAAGTGACCTGCTGTCAGGGCTGTTTGATGTTGACCCTGGCAGGAGTTTCCATTCAATCACTGAGGATCACAGATGTGAACCTCTCATAAATGTTCACGACAGATTGCTAAGATCTGTGAAGGACTCGATATGAACCACTGATGATCTTATTTGTTGATCATCAAGTGATTAAATGTCAAGTGTACCTAAGAGATCTTTTGATGAATCTCGTGGCTCTAGACTCAATAGTGCGTTTTGGTTTTCCTGAGCGGAGACTAGGGAGAGGGTCTCCTTCTTCAATACCAGCGATCTCTAAGAGAAAGCCAATAGTTTATGTAGGGTTCCCTGTGAGAATGAAACAAGCTTCTGTTGAGAGAAACTTGAGTGGCTAAGAAGGTTTAGTGCATGCGTCACTGGGTCCATGACGACTTTTAATCTTCAATACCGGTGTCACTGAGTGACAGCCAGTAGCATATGAATTGAACCCGGTGTCTGCCCTAAGTTGAATAATCTGGAGGGCTATTTCTTTTCACCCTTTACTTTACATTTCTTTTTGATTCTTCAACTCCTTCTTTCTCCGATTCTCATTTTCTCCTTTTTTACAATCATTCCTAAGGACTTCTAACACTAACTAATGGTAGTGTCCTTGGGTAGATCCCTCCGGCTCTGGCGGATCATAGGACGGTTATTCCTAACCTTAGTCACCTTATAACTCCATGACTAACCTATGTTTGCCATTAAAACCACTGTATGTGAAAAATATCTCTCAAAGGGTTTGTAAATGAAAAACATGTTTGAACCACTGTGAGAGATAAGTTTTTTTTTTTGCATAAATACCCCCCCTCCACATGTGCTTAAGAGTATAAATGGTTTAAATGCACAGTGAGGAAATAGCGCGCACTTTTTGAATTGATTCACTGAAGATAGACAATCCCCCGCGAGACACGGTTACGTTGCATAGTTAAAGAGTTACATTGTCAGCTTTTAAGTGACAACTAGCTCTAATAACTACCTTGAAGGTGTAGACAAACCTCGAAAGGTTGTCATACCCGTCAGAGTTCATGTCTATCAAGAGTTTCTCGAATGGTACTTTCTACTCAGACGAGTCCTTTGCGAGACACGTTTACATCACTAGCGAACTAGCTTGAAATTATTACCCGTCCAGGACAAGTATTTTCGAGTTACAAACAGTTTAGTACCGTCAATTCGTTGGTTAAGTCTGAGGTACACAGATTCATGTACAACATATTTCTTATCACACAAATTTTCTCCCCCTAAAAAATGGCATATAAAATGTTATTTTTGAACGTTTGAGAATAGATATGACCATTTTGAGTGTTGCGGGAAGATGACCACTATGAACAATTTGTGAACAAAGTTTTAATTCAAATACTCCCCCTCAACTAGTGATATAAACGGTTGAGGTTTTGGAAAATCATATGGGGAAGTACTTGTCATTTTGAGCAAAACCTTGAAAAGTGAAAGGTTTGATAGGTTTTACTCAAAAGTAAGAAGCTTTCGCTCCTTTTATAAGGATTGTGGCACTGAGGCGTACCACAGGGTCCTTTCTTGACAATTACGGGTTGTACACTGTTATGTGTGCACAAGCCATTCACATATATTATCATACATCCAAAATTATATGAAGGAAACAATTCAAGGGGTACCAGGAAGTGCAGTGATGTTCCCAGGAGTGCGCACAGGGCGTTGAAAGCCGATGATGTTTCTCCTGAGTCGACCACCAACATAGCTTTCCAATCGTCTGAACTGATCCCTTCTGAACAACCGTTCATCAATCATGGTGATGATACGTCTCACATCCCTCCTTTCCTGAGAATTCCAGCGCTTAGGATTCCCAACTTTCAGGCGAATATCCTTCAATCTGTACGCCAATCCATCCCTAACCAGCTTCAAGGTATGATCCCCAAATTTGTGGAGTTCACTACACGCCATTAAGCAGTTTCTTTGAAGTTCACTGCGGTAAACAACTCCGAAGCTGATGAGCGTGAGTTGTGTAAGCTGGTTGATGTCGGGAAGATCAAGCTGTGGTGGAGTGAAGTTTACACGTTTCTGATATGATTCAACAGCCATCTGGATATCTTCGACACGTTCTTTGATCACGATGCGTCTAATGAAGATGAGAACTGACTTGATAAATTCACGTTGAACTTCAGTCGAGAATTGTCTCATACGACCCTGTACTTTGGCAAGATACATGTCTTCGATGTCGTTGAGGGACAAGTTCTCAAAGTCAGCTTCGGAGAATCCATAGTCCTGTTCATCTTGTCGTTTGACTATGATATTCTTTAAGAATGTGTAGTCCCACTTAGACTTGAGATCAATGTGTTTGATGGCCACGATGTCCTTCGAGCTATACACTGCATGTTGAGACTTCTTAACCAGGAAGCTTCTGTAGTAGATTCTTCGGCGTTCAGGCCAATGATGAATCCCATACAATGCATCTTGGTCGTATGCTTGCACGTTGTCAGAAAACAAGTGATTTGCACGTTCCTCGATAGCTATGCAGTTTGAGTAAATGGCCGCTGGGAATGGAAGAGTCAATGATGTAGTGTATTTTCTCGAACCATCGCCACCATGGAGAAGAAATTCCAGGTCTTTGTTGAAGAAATATCGGAAGGGAATCCTTGGTTCGTCTGCTTGGCCAATGGTCGGTAGAGGTTTGGTCCAGTCGGTGTAATATGGAGGGTTGTCCCTTTGTGTGAAGTCAATGTTTGCTTCCGGATTGAGCCAATCCATGTTGTTAGACATAGCTCGAGCGATGTTCTCAAGATGATATTCGACCTCGAGGGCGCTTTCAGAGCTGTCTTTCCATAGTTGAAAAGCTTCATTTTTTATTCGCTTCAACTCAGATTTTGTCATTTTCTTCACATGGAACTTTTCTTGCAAGAGTTTTGCATGCTCCAATGTTGAACCGTCTACCAATTCTTGGCCTTCATCAGGGTAGGGAGTTTGATTGACAAGTGTGGAGAACCATTCAAACTCTTCGGTTTTATCGTCATCTAGCCATGTTACGACTCCGGGCTGAGTCGTCTGCTTCTTCTTTTTGGAAGGCTTTGATGATGATACTGGTTTCTGCACTTGTTTGGGTGAGGTGGGTTGTTGTCGGGGCTCAAGGACCTCTTCATCGTCACCACCCGTATACTCAAAGTAATCACCAGTTTTATGAGTCAGGGGTGGTAACTCGGAATCGTCCTGAGGTTTATCAGTAGAAGACC
The DNA here is from genome assembly GCA_019973895.1 of Chrysanthemum seticuspe. Taxonomy (NCBI): domain Eukaryota; kingdom Viridiplantae; phylum Streptophyta; class Magnoliopsida; order Asterales; family Asteraceae; genus Chrysanthemum; species Chrysanthemum seticuspe. The sequence goes on from BPTQ01000004.1 coordinate 273,111,888, forward strand.
GAGGTGGAGAAGACTTTTGTTGAGAAGAAGAAGTCAGTGGTGGAGGAGGTGGCATAGATGTAGATTGACCAGACTGCTTCTGACGTTTAGGTGCAGAGTCCTTATCCTTATCATCGTCATCTCTTGGCCGTTTGGGTTGATCGGCTGACTCCTTGCATGATGAACTGAGTTGAAAAGCAAGTAGACCTTCGAAAAATTTAGCTTCATCCGAAGTAAATGTTCCAGATCGCTTTGACATTTGCATCACTAGTTTAGTGATTAACTCAGATTCAGAGAGGTCAGCTTCTTTGGCCATTGTATGTTTAACCAATGCGACGATGTTAGGGGTGAGTTGTCTGGAAAATACTTCTCTAGTCACACCGGGGACAGTGTCGAGAAGAAACTTGTGGGTTTGATCTCTTGCTGACTTCTCCAGTTCCTTTTGGACTTTAGGAACGATATCCTGAAGGTACCTTTGAGTGTAACCTTCAATCATTTCATTCAGTTCCTCCTGACGATGACTTCTCATGAATTCCTGAATAGCTTTCCTATCTTTCCGCATCTTGTCATTCTCATCATGTAAGTACTGCATTTGTTCAGCATACCAATTAAGTTTTCTGTGGAGCATGTCCTTCTTTCTAACTTGTTTGACAGCTTTCACAATTCTTGCATGTGTTTGAGAAATCCAAGATTTAGATGGTTTCTTCACGGATTTGGATGATGATCTGGTTGACTTCGGTGATGGTGGTGGTGATGAATGAGATGAAGAGTCTGATGATGAGGAGACATGAGGAGACTTCATGTCCTTAGGAGTTTCAGAAGTTTTCTCCTTTGAGTGTGTTGGACTGTCTAGAAGAAACTTTGTATAATCATCCTCGTCATCTCTAGACTTTTCTTTCTCAGTTTCCTGTTTCTCAAAATCATACACAATAGTGTCTTCTACAGGCTTTTGTTGTTGCACAAGAGTGGTGGTACCAGATCCCTTATCGGGTTGATTAACCGCATCAGGATCTGGAGAGGAGTGGGCAGCACCACTTGATCCTCCGGGGCCACCCATTTGATCTTTAGCAAATTGTTTGGCCTTTTGAAGGTGTCGGACGTTGTGAAACTTTTTCCTGTATGATTTATTCAGTTGCTCTTCTTCTTCTTCTTCAGAGCTCTCATCATAAGGTACAAGTGCAGGAGTCTTCCCTTTTTCTTGGACAGCTGGAGGACTTGGAGGTTTTGCTACTGAGGGATTAACATCCTTTGCAGTTTCAGAGTATGTGATCTCTTCATCTGTGTCAGTAGCATCAGAGTCCTCGTCCCTGAGCTGTCTTTGCGGTTCAGGTGAAATGATAGGAGTGGCTTCCAGAGACGGAACTTTCTTCTTAGGGGTAGGTTTCCTCTTTGGAATAGGTTTCTTCTTGGGAACATTCCTTTGACTATCTGTACTTGTGACACTTCCAGCACTTCCTTTTCTGGTTCTCCTTACAGGTGTGCCAGAAGATTTTTCGTCGAGATGACCAACTTTGCCTTGTCTGACTGCTTCCAGATACCTTTGGTACGATTCGAGCTTTCTGACATCTTCAGTTAGAAGGAAATCTGGCAGCACAACACCTTGTTTCTTTGTAGACGTTTCCTTGATTCTGACAGAGAGAATAGGTTCTGTCAACATGTCGTGATTGTCGGGGTCATTGAGCCTCTTGGGAATGTCAGGATGAAGTCCAAGTGCTCTCTGGATCAACAATTTAGTATATCTGATGTAAGGAATCTTTGAGCCAAGTTTGTTGAGAAATGACATCATGTCATCCCAAATCAGAGCTTCGATAGCGATGTGTTTCTTGTTGACCAATGCCCAGAATATTTGTAGTTCCATGAGCTTAGGGTGCTCATATCCGCTGTCACGACCAGAAACAGACTTGGTGATGATCATGTAGAGAGTTCTCCAGGGTTGAGGAATACTCTTAAGCTCTACGTGAGAGTGCTTGTTGATTACTCCTGTACCCTCATCATAACCGATATTGATTAAGAATTGGAGAGTGAGCTCTTCAGCAGGTGAGGCATATAGTTTGGTTGGGTCGACTTCAGGAATTAGGAGAACAGCCCTTAAGTCTGCAGGTGTAATGGTGACTTGTTTGTGATTCAGAGTCACCGTCACAGCAGTTTGTCCTTTGACCCTTTCCATAGTGTTCCAGAACTGTTGGATGTAGATCTCAGGAACAGTTGCAGAGTGTGTAAGCATGTTCTGATACGGATGAGTCCTCAGAATATCAATAGCAATAAGACACGAAGATTCAGAGCAAGTGAGGGTGTCAAAGTCAACACGGAGATTGTTCTTTCCTATCTTCATTGGATAGCCATGAGGATAGATATCAGCAATGGAGAGAACTTCAGTAGCATCCACATTCATTTGTTCAGCCATGTCGTGATCTGAAATGACATTAGCCAAAAGAACCAACATATCGAAAGACATAATGTTAGTCAACAGAAGGTCTTATTGTCTAGTTATTGAATGTACAGTGTCAATGATTGTTACGAGTCCTAAGTCACTTGTATGTTCAATAGTTCAATGATGTCGTGAAATGTTTCGTGAGTTAGTTAACTTTAAGTTTTAAAGTTTATTTTATCACTTATTGTTCACAACATATCAGACGTTTTAAGTTTATTAGTGACATTTTTGGATTCGTGATGATATGATTAGTTTATTTACAAGTTTGTACAAGTAACAATTCATCATGAAGGTCAATCAAGGGTTAAGCATAGTTTTGGCAAAGTTACGCGTAGACAGGAATGATATATGCTTAGGCGTAAACTTACGCGTAGAATCCTAACTTACGCGTAAGAGATGTTACACGAAAGAAAAGGAGACCTTATGCGTAGAGCTTATGCGTAGGCATATATTAACCTTACGCGTAAGGCTACTCGTAAGAGTTGACCTTATGCGTAGAGGTCACTGTTTACGCATATCCTTCACAGGATACGCGTAGTCCATTGTAGAACCTTATGCGTAGAAGCTACGCGTAAGACTAATCTTACGCATAACAAGCTACGCGTAAGGTGATCCTTAAGCGTAGATTAATAACAACCTTGATTCTGAATATTACGTGTAGCAAGCCTGAAATAAAGCATCATTTCAACAAAGTTAAACACATAGTATTCGTTTTATGACAAATCAAAACACATTTGCACAGTTTAACAGTTACGCGTAGAACTGCATACGCGTAGACTAAACCCTAGATCTACGCGTATGAGATCTAGCCACAGAATATGCATACAACTGATTCAGGGAGGACTAAGAGGCATATAGCGTTGTTTTGGTCAAGTTTTAACATCAAAAGTGTCAAGAATCAAAAGTACCCAAACCGTATGAACACAAAACCCTAATTTCCATTTAAGAGTAATTAGTGTTTCTGGATGTAATCTGGGCCTAGATATAATCAATTCAACTTGATAACAACCTTATACAACAATCTTTTTCACCAAATCACTTCACATTCGAAAACACCCAATTCGACTTATAAACCCTAATTTTCAAAAATCATCAATTAGTGTTTCTGGGTGGAATTTGATGGTTAAACTGATATTATTGAAGTATTTGAAACATTTTGACATAAACCATTTAACCACAAACGTCCACACAATGATTGTGTGTTCATACGCTTATGCGTAGAACACATTATCACTTGTAACATGAATTTTAACCGTTGGATTTGAATGAGATTCAAGACCTTATCTTAAAAACATGTTTAGATCACAAGAACACTTACACAATGAAGATCAAAAGCACGGTTTTGTTGAGAGAATATAAAGCGTAGGATGGTTTTAGGGTTTTTGCAATAATGTGAAGAATAAACAAAGGTGGGAGGGTGTTTTATTAAGAGTGATTTTAACCTTTTGACAGTTTTGGTCCCTCCACCTTTTCCTTTTTCAAACCAAGCCATTTAACTTCCATTTTGGTTACCAAACGAAGATTTTAGGAAAGAAACATGACGACACTCCCCCTCGACTTGAGAAAATAATGAAAGGTTATTAATTAAAGTCCGAGGAGTGTCTTTGAACCAGGAGATGTACCACCATTTGTAAAAGATTCAACCGAGATAAGATAACATGCAAGTACACAGTTGTTTTGAAGCAGTTAATAGATTATTTTCTCCCCCTCAACACTTGATCGGAAAAATACTGAATTTTGAAAGATTAAAGTGTTGACGGAAGAAATGTACTTGCCATGTTGAAAGAAAGATAGATTGGGAGAATATTTTTGTTGTTTTATCGGATTTTATATTTTTGTGTTTTGTTTTTTTTTTTTTTAAATTTATTTACAAAAGATGTTTTGGTGTTTGACAGGTTTTTAAGACTGTTTTAAGAGGTCATCCAATTCCTCTTGAGTCAAACACCTCATACCAATTCGGTGGACCAACTCATTAAACCTAGCGGGAGGTAAGGCTTTGGTGAGCAGATCTGCCAATTGGTATTCAGTACCCACAAAGTATAATTCAACGGTACCCTGTTCCACGTGGTCTTTGATGAAATGATAGCGTAGATCGATGTGCTTTGATTTCGAGTGCTGAACTGAGTTGCACGAGATTGCAATGGCACTCCGATTATCGCAGTACATCGGGATTCTGTCAAATACGTAACCATAGTCTTTGAGTTGTGTTCTCATCCAAATGACTTGAGCACAACACGCGGACATGGCTACATATTCTGCTTCAGTTGATGACAGCGATGTACAATCCTGCTTCTTTGATTGCCAAGACACCAGTTTATCACCGAGAAATTGTAGAGCTCCTGAAGTACTTTTCCTTGAGTCTAAGCATCCTGCGTGGTCAGCGTCTAAAAAAGCGATTAGTTCAAAACCAGAATCCTTCGAATACCAGATCCCCAAATTAATGGTTCCCTTGATGTATCGGAGGATTCTTTTAGCCTCAGAGAGGTGGGTTTCAGTTGGTCACGACTGATAACGGGAGCATAGATAAACGGCAAAGACAATATCAGGTCTGCTAGCTGTTAGATACATGAGGGACCCAATAATACTTCGGTATTTGGTAGGGTCAACTAATTTCCCATGTAAATCAGCATCTAACTTCTTGGTATGAGCCATTGGTGTGGCATAAGTATCACAGGTTGTCATTCCAAATTTGTTTAACAGTTCAAGGGCATATTTGGACTGACTCAAGAAAATACCACGGGGTGATTGATGAACTTGCAGTCCTAGAAAGAACGTAAGTTCACCCATCATGGACATTTCAAAATTTTTCTTCATTAGTTTTGCAAAAGCGATTGAAAACATTTTATGTGTTGACCCAAAAATGATGTCATCCACGTAAATTTGAACAATTAAGATGTGTGCCCCGTGATATTGTATAAAAAGAGTTGGGTCAACCGAGCCTTTGGTGAAATTATTGGCAATGAGGAAGGATGATAGCTTATCGTACCATGCCCGAGGGGCTTGTTTGAGACCATAAAGAGCTTTGTTCAGTTTGTAGACATGGTTCGGGAACTCAGGATCAATGAATCCATCTGGTTGGCTGACATAGACCGTTTCTTTAAGTTGCCCATTGAGAAACGCCGTTTTGACATCCATCTGATAGACCGTCATGTTCATATGAGCCGCGAACGCGAGAAATATCCGAACAGCCTCAAGACGAGCAACCGGAGCAAAAGATTCTTCAAAGTCTATTCCCTCTTCCTGACGATAACCCTTAGCAACTAGACATGACTTGTTTCGGATAACATTCCCTTCAGCATCCAATTTGTTTTTCCAAATCCATTTGAGACCAATGACGTAGACCCCTGTTGGTCTTTCAACCAGTTCCCATACTTCAAGACGTTTGAATTGGTTGAGTTCTGCCTGCATGGATTCAATCCAGTTGTCTTTTGTCATTGCATCCTTAATGTTTTTAGGTTCAGATTGGCAGACAGTGAGTGCATAAATGCAATGTTCACCGTCTGAGTGAAGACGTTGTCTCGTAACGACTGGTTGATTCGGGTTGCCAATAATGTTAGCCAGAGGATGGTCTTTTGTCCATCTATGTGTAGAGGGTTGATGTTGGTATACATTGTGCAGATTCTGAGGATTCAAATGGTTTGTTGAAGATTCCGCTACATCTGGTGCAGCAGTCTCATTGGCAAACGGGTTGAAGAACGTATTTGGATCAAAATCTGCAGGTGGAGGTACTTCATTCAGAATATCATCAGCTGGTTCATCATTTTTGGAGGCGGTATGTTCAACTGTTGTGTTGGAGTCAATTGGTGTAGGTGCATCGTCAACAGTAGTTGTTGTAGCAGGTGTATCAGGTATATGAATATTATCAGGTTGTGCAGCGGAAACAGCGGATACACCAGGAGCACGTTCATCAATATCGTCACAGAACAGAGGAGCAAATAACCTTTCCATTTGTTGACGAGTTAGCTGAGGGCTTTCTTCAGCTGATGATGGGGGTTGAGGGAAGTTTAAACGGTTGTGACCAGGTTCTAAGCTGTTATACTCAGAAGCCATCTCCGTGAGTTCATCGAAATGAGCATGAATCGTTTCCATTACCTCCTTAGTTCGACGATTCCAGATTCGGAAACCTTTAGAATTGTCACAGTATCCAATAAAGACTCCAATATCAGCTTTGGCTTTGAGCTTTCCAAAATCATCACGATCATTATTCGGATAGCAAAGGGATCCAAATACATGAAAGTGTTTGAGGTTCGGTTTATAGTTGTGGACAAGCTCGAAAGGTGTTTTGTTGTGGCGTTTTGTAATCATAGAACGGTTTTGAGTATAGCATGCAGTAGATACAGCTTCTGCCCATAAGTAATCTGGAAGTTTAGCATTGATTAACATTGTTCTTGCAGCTTCCACTAACGTTCGGTTTCGTCTTTCAACAACTCCGTTTTGTTCAGGTGTACGTGCAATAGATGTTTGATGCTGAATTCCCACTTTCTCATAAAATTCACGAAGGGTTCTGTTAACAAATTCAGTTCCTTTGTCTGTTCTGATTATTCGGACGGTGTTGCGGAGCTGAACCTGTATTTTTGTGAGAAATGTGATGATCATTTGTGGAGCTTGGTCTTTGCTACGAAGAAAGTAGACCCAAGTCCATCGTGAGTAGTCATCAACAATTACTAAGATGTAGCGTTTGCCGTTGATCGTTTGCACACGCATCGGGCCACACAAATCCATGTGAAGAAGATGAAGCACATGCTGAGAGCTGTGTTCCACCTTTGAAGGAAAATGAGCACGAGTGCTTTTCCCTTGTTCATAGGCTGAGCAAAGGTGATCTTTTGAGTACCGGAATCGTGGGAGTCCCTCAACTAGTTTGTGTCGAGCAAGGTTGGTGATGGTTTGAAAGTTTAGATGTGAGAGACGACGGTGCCATAGCCAGGATTTTGTAGATGTTGCCTTTGAAAGTAAGCAAATAGGAGAGGAAGCAACCATGTCTTGCATAGAGATAGTGTAGAGACTAGAATTACGCGAGCCAGACATAAGATCGTTTCCTTGTAGATCACGAATGAAACAAGTTTTCTCCCTGAAAGCAACCTCCAAATCTCCATCACAAAATTGACCTACTGAAAACAGATTGTGACCGAGGCCTTCCACATAGTAAACCCTGCTGATTTCGATGTTCCCATTAACATAATCTCCGTAGCCCATGATGGCTGCGAAGTGATCGTTCCCGAATCTGACAGTGCCAATGAACTTTGCAATAAAGTTTGATAACAGTTTAAGGTTGCCTGTCATGTGTCGGGAACATCCGCTATCAACAATCCAGAGAATGATCTGTATCACCTGCATTACACACAGATGACACAGATGGAATAGAAGTAGATGTGGAACCCGAAATGTTAGAGGGTTCCGAAGCAGGTATATTAGACATACACACATTGAGAATTTTAGGCATCCACTTAAATCCTAGTGTGTTATATATCCATTTCTGCCATCTATAACTACTCTTTGCTTTAGTCTTAGTGAAAGCACTAGGTGGTACTACATTCTTAGGAGGTGAAGCGGGAGCTACTGTGATAGTAATAGTTGCCTTAGAATCTAAAGAAGGTAGTTTACCAAGCACAGACTTAGAATGATTAGTGGGCCTAGAGGTATTCTGATTCTTAGGATTCCGTAATCTAGAGATTATAGCTTTAGCAGCACATTTGTCATGACAATCAGAATTCATACTCTTTCGACAAATAACACAAGGTGCATCAGATTGAATATCAAAAGTACTTAACGGTTTAGCATTCGTTACATCACTATTTCTATTACATTTGCCAGACGTAACATCTATAGTGGAAGCAACATGAATTTTATTCAGAGTCCTAGGGTGTTCTTCTACTTTAGCATTCCTTATTGATCTTTTCTTAGGTCGCAACTTCCTATTCTTCGATTGAGTGCTCCTAGGCTGTGAAGTGCGGACGTTTGGAAAAGATGCAACTATTCCTGTTTCAGTAGAGGGAAACACATTAGCAACTTGTGATTTGGCAGTGGGAATTCTAGGTTCACGATTACTAAGTGTGACTGGTGCTAATCTCTTAATCACAGTAGGCGGAAGTTGTTCATACTTTCCTAACATTTCCCGTAACTTAGAGATGGTGTGAATCAGATCTTGATTTTCAGAATGAATATTACCAGCAAAATTCATGACTTCTTTAGTTTGAGCAAGATAGTGATCAAGTTCATTTGATGCTTCATTTCGAGTCTTTTTGAGTAAATCAAATATGACACCATATTCCTGTTTAACTTTTAAAATTTCTTGTTCATATTTTGAGATTTGACTTTTTAAAGACACGTTTTGATCATCCAGTTGCTCAATTTTAGGATCAGAAGATTTTGCACTCAATTGAGCGATTTTCTTTTGAAAACTAAGTTGATGGTTGTGAATATCTTTTTCACACCAATGAAGACGACGTTTTGCATTGTAAATGTCCGTGTGTAATCGTTTATTTTCAGATTTTAAAGACTCGATCTGAAGCACATTATCGGTGTTCTCAACAGTAACAACAGTTTCAACAATATCAGCAGAGACGTAATCAGATGCAAATGGCAAGGCGTGAAGTAACACAACATTATGGATATCAGCACAGATAACATCTTCCAAGAGTCGATCAACATCTTTTCTCAACAGTTTCTTTTTGCGTTTTGTGTTAGAAATAGATGTTTCTGTTTTCTCGAAAACGTTTTTCATTACCCCAAGTTCCTTATGAAAATCCTTTTCCCAGGCAATTGCACAACTTTTCAAGTTTTTAACATTAGGTAAAAGATTTTTCTGAAAAATGTCTCTTTGTTCTCGCGCCAGAGGCGATTGAAAATGTTCAACTTTGATTTCAGATCGATATTCTATCTCATGTTGTAAAATTTTGAGGTCAGCCATGAAAATGTCAAAATATCGAAGAATTTTTCGATTTTCAGGTTTTGAGTTTACTTCACTAATGGAAGGTAAAGGACCATAAGTTTGTGCAAAGTCTGTTTTGGGATTAACAATAGACGACTCAGGTGTTTTGATGATAACCCTTGGTGTGTTAGAAGAATCCGTTGGTGTGACGAAAGTGACCGCGTTTTTATAATTAAAAGGTTTGTTGTAAACAACATTTTTTAATTTTGATCGACTCTCGTCTTCTGCATCTAATTCCTCTTGACGATGATATTCAACAACACTCATGACAGTATTATCAATTTTGTATTCAGCACTGGAAACTTCAGGAGTTGGTTTGAATGTTTTTAGTGAAAGCTTTGGTTTGTAATCAGCTAGATTTTTGCCATATCCATTTGGATTGGGTTTTAAGGTAAACTTTTCAATAGCTGTTACTGATTCACCATGTTTGTAAACAACAGTTTTGAACTCTTTAAGTTTGTTTTGCAAACCGAGAATTTCTGCAAGAAGGTCATCTACCCGATTCGTTGAATGCTTTTTGTATGCGGAGAACTGTTTTTGACAATTTAACAACTCAGCCTTAGCTTTTTGATTTTCCAAGGTGAGAGCGTTAATTTGTTTTTTATGTTCATGTTTCAGTTGTTCTAATTCGGACAACAAAGCATTCTTCGAGGCGGCTAGATCACGCATCTGTCTCTCTAAATATTTTTCATTTTGATGAGATTTTGCAAAAGCGGCTTCAAAACCTTTTTCACGGTTTTCTTGAGTTTTGAAAAAGTTGAGTTGCATTTGTAAACATTCAAAATCCTTGGTTAACAGTGCATTTTTACTTTTTAAGGATTGATTTAATGCATAACATTCCTCCATTTTGATTTTATGGTCTTGAATTAACCGAGCAAAATCCGGATGAGGCAACAGATCATCTTGTTCAACGTGAGTCTCAACATGATCATTCTTTAGATCCTCAAGTACGACCACGGAGTCAATTTGATTATCAAAGGAAACCATAAGGTCATCTTGATCGTCAAATGTAACTACAGGGTTAACTTGAAAATCATCAGAAGAAGATGTAGAAGACTCATTTTGAAAATCCGTGCCGGATTCAGATATTGGCGGAGATATTAGTTCAGATATGGTGATGGTTTGTTCGGGTACCTGAGACAAGCCATCAGTGTCATACACTGGGCCTGTATCACTCATGTGCAGCTCATGCATATTAGCCATCAACATAACAGCTGCATTAGCCTGCAAGTCCTCCATATCATCATCTGAGTCTGCATCTGCCATAAAGCTCTGTTCTTTGTCTGTGAGAGATCCACCAGCTTCATCCTTAAGAGCCAAAAGTAAGGCCTCTTTGAAATAAGCACTGCCCCTAGTCCTTGGCTTTGGGCATGCATTAGCCAGGTGTCCCTTCTCATTGCAGTTGTAGCATCTAAGACCATTTAACCGATTCTGAACATTACCCTGTTCCACCACTTGAGCTCTGTTGTTATTCCTACCCACAGCATTAAACCCTTGACCACCGCCCATCTGACGACCATAATCACGATTCTGAACTTCAACACGTCCATTGTTCACAACAGCTTGAGTCCGTGTGTTAGATGAGGAACGAATACGATTGTTGGATTTGTTGGTGTAACGGCTAAAAGCATTAGCAATCATCACAAATCCTTGTTGCAATGCTTCGAACGGATCTGTTTCCTCAGTCGCTTCACTGACATATGCTTGAGCATTGTTGTTGTATGGAACCAATTGATTTTGTTGAGGTTGTGACTGTGAAGGTGTGTTTGAAGCAGTTGGTTGAGTTGCTGGTTGAGAGGGATAATTTTGTTGGGCATACAAGGCAAGTTGTTGATTGTCCGGTTGTGACTGTTTAGCAATTTGAGCACGGAGAATCCTTTCCCGATCAACTTCCTTTTCATGAGGCTTCAAGTAATCGTACAACAATCCATAAGTAGAATGATGCATATTATTCGCTTGACGGAGAAAAATGACATACTTCTCCCATTCTGGACCAAGACTACTCAGGAACTTAGTATTCACTGCAATTCTTGGCATGATGATGTTGTGTTTATCCAAATCATTGATGATATCTGAAAATCGATGATGATAGGACTCTAGTGTCTCTCCAGGTTCAATCATGAAGTGTTCATAAGCTAAGTAAATTTTGGATTCCAAATCCTCCTGATTGAGTACAGATCCTTCCATAAGAAGACGAATATGATCCCACATTTTTTGTGCAGTCTTTTGAGCATCAACACTACGAAGAATTGGGTTTGGTAATCCTAAGAGGATGTATTCCATTGCAAGTTCATCAGCTTCATAGTGTAGAAGTTCTGTAGGATTTAAATCTGCAACAGTAGCAATGTTGGTTTGTTCATCTCTTGGTGGAACAGCAATTGGATCTCCGGGTACAATGACAGTAGGCATCTCAAATGGACCTTCCAAGATAACCTTCTTTAAGAACTTTCCATGTGGCTTCTTTAGATCACAAAACCTAAAGAACCTTATCACCCATTGATCGTAGTTTCCTGGAGTGAGCATTGGAGGTCTATCAAGTGATCCAGCTTCATGAATTGATTGTTGGCTGCTTAAAGCTTCACACATCTTTGCAAACCAAGTGGGTTCCTTCATAGTGCTTCGTGATGGATGTTGATTGAAATCGTTTGTGTAGGGTAGAGTTTGAAGACTTGGTGGTGGTTGAACCATTTGTGGTTGTGGAATTGCACCAAGTTGTGGAGTATGTTGCTGATTAAATTGTTGTTGATAAATAGCTTGTTGTTGATTCCATTGTTGATGTTGTGGAGTTAATTGTTGTTGTTGTTGATGATTATAAGTGTGAAGGAAATAGTTAGAGTATGGTGGTTGAGACATGATGATAAACTTGTGTGGTAAAAATGGATCTTTGTAGTCGAATGAACCTTTGTTGATGAAGTGTCCTTAGGCGTAGAAAAGACAAGAACCAAGTAGCACTTATGCGTAAAAACACCAAAAGTTACGCGTAACAATGAGGAGTTACGCGTAGATTTTAGCTTACGCGTAAGTAGGAAAAATACTAAATTTAGGCGTAGACAAAAGTTAGGCGTAGAAAGTTAGGCGTAGGATTACCTTATGCGTAGACCTAAGTTTACGCGTAAAGTGAATCTTATGCGTAGAATTTCTACGCGTAAGCTTATGCTTATGCGTAATTTTAGGGTTTTTGCCCAAATGATCTTTTACACTTCACAGTGCAAAAGATATCCAAAGTCGACGTATTTTCAGACTTATCCAAGTAAGAAAACACGGAATAAACCAGAAAATTGAAGATCAAACCAAGGAAAATCTTACGCGTAATATTAGGGTTTTGATACGCGTAGGATTACTCGTAACTTTGATTCTGCCCAAATGTGTTTCTAAACCAGTTTTTTGTTATGGAATAGCTTCAATAGTACCAAAAGAACACAAAAGTGTGAATTTTGATGTACCAAAACTGCTAAACGGGTTACGCGTAGAACGACACCCACGAACAAAAACAAGCTAAAAAACGTAAATCCACGCGTAAAGTTTGAAACTTTTTGCCAAAAACAAGTATTTTAACACCTCAAAACATTGAAAGTACAAGAATCTTGGATTAAAAAGTGTAAAAAACAAGTTTTCAAGATAACCAAAGAATGTGTTATCTCTACGCATAAGATCCAAAACCAAAACTTCAAAATCAAACGAGTACACCCAACTATTTGGCGATTGATACCACTGTTAGGTCACTAGTTTTACAACACAAGCTTACTAGAGAAAGAGATGAAGGCGGATGAACAAATACCAAACACACACACACGTATCAAAGAGAAAGGTTAAGGCGTAGAGTGTATGTGAAAGAGTAACTTGAACAACCAACCCTCAAATGAGGGTTTACAAGAGTTTATATAGGCAAGGAGCTAGGGCAACACTCCCTCTCCTTCCCTATTCCTTATTGGGCTTGGATCAAGCTTATGGGCCTTCTACATAAGCTTGACCTTAAACAAACATAAAGGCCATAATAAAGCTACCTATTACATATGAAATATAAATACTTGAAATACAGTTTAGGAGCGATTCCAACATTCATAATGGAATTCTTTCGTCAAGTTGAACTCGTTCGTAACGAGGATCGCTCTCTATCTCTTTGGTTTTATATCAAAAACCAAAAGTTTACTTTAACCCTTGGGCATTTTGCTCACATCCTCCGGATTCCAAATCATGGACAATGTGCCTTCACCGAAGATTGGTCTCTTGATTCTCTCTTCAACTTTTGTGAAGAAAATAGTCCATATTGTTCACACATACCCTCCCCAGAAGATTTAAATCGCATAATATGCAAACCTTGACCATATTACTCCGATCCAAACATTATCTTCACACGGGACATCCGAGAAGAGTACAAGCCTTTTGCACTCATCCTACGTGAGAATGTTTGGAGTCCTAGGGGAAATCGAGAAATTCTTCCCGCTTGTTGTACTCACATGTTGTACTGTTTGCTAACATAACAACCATACAATCTCACCTACTTCTTCGCAAGGCGAATTGTAAATCTTCAAGGCTCCAAGAATAAACTCATCCCTTATGGAATGTTCTTGACACGCCTCTATCACAATGTTATGCACTTCCATCCTCAATTTCAAAGTCCGTTGTACGTACTTGTGAACAAGATGATGGAACCGCTAAACATATCTCTCATGAAGACTTTCTTCATTCTTGATTCCACCAACACTCATCAATCACATAATGATCCATCTAGCGAAAACACTCAAGGAACTTAATAGTATTTCAAATAGGATCAATCTTCTTGTACTCGTGCTTTATCAATGTAACTCTATTTCCTTTATGAAATAAAACATCTTACATTTGATATCTTAGTATTAGAACCCTCTTAAACCAACCTTGAGATATAATGCATTTTCAAGATCATTGCATACCTTTAGTAAAGGTTCTGCTGAGCAGATGGACGGATCCCAATGTTTGTGCTAGACGGATCCCTACACTTAGGGAACCGTGGGATCCGGCAAACAGAAAATGCAATTCCAGGCATTATATTTCAAACATATCCTTAGAACACCTCACACTAAGCTAAACATAGTGTCTTAAGGCAAATTAAGTCCTTATCAAGATAAGTAGATCCTTCCTACTCACACATAACTCACCTAGATCACACTCTAAAATGCTTGTAGATCTATCGTTTCATTTTTAATCCATTACTCTTCCGCTCTTAAACTCACACTTCATTTTTTCACTTGATCCCTCACATCTAGTCTTAGAAATCTTTCGATTATAGCAAAATTGATCATAAATCATCCTTACCTCAAAATTGATCAAAGTTGATCAAATTCTAGCTTTCCCATCTCAAAGCTTCTAGGATATTTTCCAAAACACCATCCTAAGTCACAAAATGATCTCTAGGATCATTTAGCTTTAATTGACACTCTCATCTTTAGTGACATCCTTTCTCATCCATTGGTACTCATGAAGGTTCCAAATCCTTCCATAAAAGACAATCATTAGCTACATCACTCATTACCTTCAAGTACTTAAGCACCCCTTCATTTAAGACACTTAGGAGGACTGAAACACTCAAGATGATATAGATCTTAGATCTTAGAAACATCATTTCCACTCTTTCATAGCTGAATATAGCCGGATCCCTCTGATGAGGGAACCGTAGGATCCGGATGACAGTTTATGTCAAATCTTGCTAAAACAATCATTTCAACTCATCTTTCTAACTCAAACACTCAATCTCATCTTAAATGAGTTCCTAGATCAGTACAAACTCTGAAGTTGATTCTTGTGCATGTTAATCATCACATTCCAATGAATCTTAGTGGCTTAAGGCTTAAATGCACTTGCCAAATCTCTTGGTTTATAAACCACATTGTTAGGACTTCCATAGTCATCACCTTCATCCTAACTTTCAGCACTCTAGAAATCCTTACAAACCTCTTGAAGTCATCTCATCATGAGGAAACCTCCAAGTAGTAACCTATCCACCAAAGAACCACCCATGAAAAAGGCTCGTGTTATACACGAAATCTCTTCAACCGAATCATCTCCGGTCAAGCCAACAAATGATAGGATCTTTCCTCAACCAATCAAACCAATTCCTAAAAGGATAGTACCCACAAAACTACCTATGCCAAACACCACCATACCTCCTAGGCCAAACAATATCATCTCCACTAAACCATCACCATTGGTTCCTAGAGCTATTTCATTTACATCTCCACTATCATCACCACACCTCTACAATTTTGAGGATTTTCCTCCTAGGCCGTCTCATCTGCCTCCGCCTACAACATTCTCCTCATTAGGAGGAATAATGGTACAAAACCAAGGTGTTGAGTCAACACTTGCTCCGGCTTCCTTTCCGTCGTTTCCATCATATAATCCCATTTGGATTATGAGAAATCATCAAAGTCAACCACCCGACCATATGGAAGTTGACACTTATTTACCACCACCATCATTCTTGGTCGAGCCATTTTCAAATGCGCCTCCACCAATCCCTCCATCGTTTGAAGCTCCACAAGCCGCTTCACTTGATCCTTCGCATCAAGCCATTTCATTTCTTCCACCACCACTACCTAGCCATGACAAAGATTGCTATCATTGTCAACATGTTGAAATTTTGATACATGAAGTACGAGAAGACCAACGTTTCATGTTCTATCATCTCTTCAACGTTTCGATGAGATTAAACCTAAACAAAACTTGAGCTAGAAGATTTTATTGGTGTCCTAGCATCAAGCGATAGTTGGTCTAGAAATTCCTAGTCATGTATTTTCTTATTTTCTTAGTTTTTAGAGTCATGTATATCATAACTCTAGTTTTATTAAATGAAATTACATGCTACTTGTCATATTTCTGAGCATATGATTACATTGTATTCATATCTCATTTTTGTGATAACATTACTTGTTATATCACCTTTGTTGAAATTAATCATCAGCTAATACGGATCCCTCAGAATTTCCTAGACGGATCCCTACTAGGAGGGAACCGTGGGATCCGTTTGACAGAAAACTATTTTCTACTAACTTGGACCACATTTGCAGGAAATTGTGAATTATACTTGTTATCTAACATTTGTTTTGTAATTATTCAATTTACACATGAAGACTTTGACATCCTAAAGCTAGGGGAGCTTTATGTCAAAGCAATACATTGCAAATTACTTGCAATATTAGGATTACATTTCGTGATATCCCCTTGCAAAATTGCAATCATCAAGGGGGAGCACATTCGTCACTTAGACGAAATCTTTTGCAAACAAACTAGATTAGTATCACTTTCTTGACGCCCTTACATAGGGATGGACTCGTCAAGGGGGAGTAAAGACGAGATCATTTCCCGTTACTTGCTCTCTATTTCTTTTTATTTCTTTCACATGTTTTTCTTAAAAAAAATGTGTAGCTTTCTTTCGAAGCTCTTTTTGTTTCGACAAAAAGGGGGAGAAGAAAGTAAAAACTACAAATTCAAACTTTTACGAATTTTAGCTTTTCATTAAAATAATATTATATTTTGTCATCAACAAAAATGGGGAGATTGTTAATACAAATAAGCCGTAAAAACGTTTATTTATATTTTACGATCTTCTAATGTTTTGTCGATAACAAACGTAAACTCATTTTAACAAAACAAATAAAATACGGAAATGGTTTGAACTAATAGTTTCTAACATATTCACATTTTCACATAAAACACTAAAACAAGTATAAGTGATTTTATGATTTAATATTACATATGTACAACAACTAGTGTTTACATATTTGGGTAAAATATACACATAACTAGTATGTAGTATATTGGGTAATCTAAATGGGTAGAAACTTAAGTATTATAACCCATTGGGCAAATACATTGAATGTAGTTGGGTACAACCCAAAGCCCATGACCCATGGAGCTTGACCCATAACCCATTGCATGACATCATGCTTATATCATACATGGATAATATTCATAACCCATGGATCAACCCATACCCATGTGACCAAGTGCATTGCACTCAAAAGATACATTGTATCTAGCTAAAGATCCATGGTTCAACCCATGACCCATGACCCATAACCAAAATACCCATGGGTAAAAGGGAGCGTCCCACGGATCCCTAGCTTAACGCTAGACGGATCCCTTGTGGAAGGGATCCGGGGAACAGTAGATTTTTTCTTCTATAAATAGTGAGCCATTTCTTCATTGTTTCTCACCCTTTTCTAACACACTTTCTCCCTGAGTTGAAAACTCACTAACCTCAAATCCAAGAGATCTATGTTTGTAGTTTTGTTTTTGTGTGATCTTCTAGGTTCCTCTTAAAGGCAAGATCACCACCTTTGAATTCGAGCAAGCTCAAGTCCATGAGTTGCCATGCTTCCTTATCATCAAGGCTACTGAAGTCTTCTTGTTGATGATTCCTTTATTTCTTCTAAGAAGTGTAGTGTTGAAGACATTGGTGAAAGATGTCTCAAGTGTCAAGACGAAGATATTAGTGAAGGGTATCTATCGTCCATATCATAAGCACTTGTGGTAGGTGATACGCTTACACAGCGCGTTCGGGGTCAAAGGAACTTCCTTTTCGTCGAGCAAGTTTTTCAACACCCTAGGCAGTGAACCTAATCGTTGTAGTGTAGTATTAGGGTAAGCCACGGGTATTGATATCGTTCTCTAGGGGAATAGGAATGCTAGTGAGAAGTTACTACGCTAAGGTTAAGGTTGAGGAAGATTATTTTTTATCTTTTTTATGTTTTTTAGGAAATTGAAAGGTACGAATCTCGGGTATTGGATTTGGGGGGGTTGGTATTTCTACCGATTACTCTACTATTATCTAATTATCTAAACTAAGGTGGTGGTAGTCTATGTCTAATTAATGTGTGCTCGTATGATAGTTTAAAGATGTTTTTACTTAGGTTTTACTACTCTTTAATTATCTCATATTGATGGTTGAGTTGTCACGTCTTATTCTTAGTTGCGTTGTGTGTCTAAGGTTGTAGGGTATGCGTTTCTCCCTAACTCTTTGAACTTACCAAAAGGTCTCGTCTACAAAACCCACTAGGGATAATAAACTCTTACTCTAAGGCACTCTTTGGATGGTTTAGCTTACAACTACTCAGGTAATTATATTCTAAGGTTCACAAAGATGAATCAAGCATTAAGTACACAACGAATGACCTATCGCATTACTAGATCATTAATCAACTAAGATAAGAAACAACCAATCAATATTCAATAATTAAGTTTCATACTCCCTAAGCAAACACACAAATAAGTTAGCCGGACATAGAGAACATGCAAGCATACACACAAATAATCAAAGACATATTTGAATTGATGAAGTAAATACTTATCTTGATGTAAGATAGGGTTTGAAACCCTAAAATACTATACAAGACACCCTTGGTTCGGTTTTAGGTTTTTACTCCACAAAAGACTCTCTTAAAACTAAAAAATTCGGATTCTATATATAATATTACATATGCGATGGCGTCACCTTATGTTTTGTGACGCCGTCGTGTCGCCGTCATTAGGGTTTCATCTTGGCCACGTTAACCTTGCGATGGCGTCACCTTATGTCTATGACGCTGTCCTCTTCAGCTTCTGATGTCGTCCGGGTCGCATCTAGGCCGTCTGAGTAGCAACGGCCTACTCTTTTAAAGCCCGACATCGTCACTTGAAAATAGGGTTATTGGCTACTGTATCGTCACAAAAATCCTCCGACGGCGTCGCAATTAACACCTGACGCCGTCGCCTTCTGTTTTCAGCAGCTTTGAGTGTCTCGATTCTGACTTTGGCCATTTTCTTCATATATCCGCGCCTTTTCGTCCAAATAAGTTCCATTCCAGCATTTTGCCTTCAAGAGACCTAAAAAGTGAAAAGGAACGATATTAAGCAATAACGGATACAAAAGTGATCAAATAAGGGCTTAAACGACCCCTCAAAATGGTACCTTTTAAAACCTTATCAGTAGGTGCTTAGAAGTCAAGACTAGAAGCATTAGTGAAAGGTGCTTAGAAGTCAAGACACAAGACATTAGTGAAAGGTGTCTTGTAGATCTAGTCAAAGGCATTAGTGAAAGGTGCCTTAGATGTACATTCAATATGGTGTGTTTCGATGTATAAAATAGACTAGTATTAGATCCAAGGATATTGATGTCCTTGATGATGTTGAAAAGGAGTATATCTCCTTTGGGATTAGTCGTTGGTGTAGTGTGGTAGTAGTTCCTCCATTGCAATAGAACTAGGTGCTTAGCCTAGTACCTAATAAAGGGTAGGCGACGTTGTGAAGGTGTAGTTCACCTTGGAGTGAAAGAACTAGGTACTTAGCCTAGTACCTTATAAAGGGTAGGCGACGTTATGTAGGTGTGGTTCACCTTGGAGTGAAAGAACACGGTGGTTAGCCTAGCACCGGAAAAAGGGTAGGCGACGTTGTGAAGGCTTCTCTGCCATAAGGAGATTGGTGTAGTGTTTACGAACTCTCGAGTAGGTGACTCGGGGAGTGGAGTAGGGCAAGGAAGGTGTCCTTGTAGCCGAACCACTATAAATACTCGCGTTGTGGTTTTGTGCTTCTTACTCTTATCTTTTCATTACTTGTCTTTACATTCTTGTTTATCAACATCCAACACACGCATCCAAATAGATTGACATAAGTCGATCTAAATAGATTAAAAGGAAGTTTTAATTGGCAAAACTATTCAACCCCCCCCCCTTCTAGTTTTCCACACTTTGCTACTTGACTGGGATGGAACCTTATTAAATTAAGTGTATTAATGAAGGTCCATTTCTCCCAAAGACTGCTGAAAGTTTACCTAAACCTAAAGCTCATTGGACCTAAGATGAGAGGAGGGTGGTCAACCAGGACCAAAGACTCAAAAGCATCATCATATCTTGTCTTCCTGATGATGTAATGGAGTCTGTCATTAGCTGTAGTACAACCAAACAAACCTGGAATGACCTGGTCCATAGCTATGAAGGTCCCTCAGATACCAAGGAAAACAGGATCATGGACCTGAAACTTTGAGTACAATACCTTCAGAGCCAAAGATTCAGAAACTCTATTTCAAACTTACACCCCGTTATAAAACCTTGTTAAATGAATTGTCAAATGATGGTTTCAAGTTTTCTAAACATGAAATTAATGTTGATTTTGTTTACAGTCTCCCTGAGAAGTGGTTGAATTTTTCTCAGCGACTTAGAAATGTAAATCTGTTAGGAATTGGAAATTCCATGTTAAAGTGTCAGTCACCCCAATTATGGTCTAGCATATGTTAGCTCGTAGACGTGTCTTTATTTACGTTATTTAGTAGTTAATTAGTTAGTTTGTAGCGTAGTTTAGTTTAGTGTAACACCGTGGAGGAAGGATGGGTCTTTACCCACTGTATACCTGATTCACAGGCCGTCAGGAGGTCGTGTAGTCTGTAAGCATAAATACCCCTTCCATCCTTGGAAGGGGTGGTGCTTCTTAATCTAACATTTGATAATTTACAAAGCAAGTCTCTGCCAAGAACACCCTCTCACTCTTTCTCTCTCTAAAACATGGCATACTTGTATCATCATCATCTAAGGCCACCCGAATCATCAAACACAATAAATATAGGATCCTAACAATTGGTATCAGAGCCAAGGTTGTTGTATTTTGATGATTTATTGTGGTTTCGATACATGTTTTTATGCTGTTTTTGGGTACTTTATGATGGTCGGAAAAATGTTTTTTTCGAGTATACTTGTGGTTAACAGTTTTAACATGTTTTAGTATCCTCTTTTGGTTAAATAGTCATGGTCGAAAATGGTTTATACATCTGGCTTGTGTAAATTCTTTTTATCCAAACAACTTTGTATTTTATCTTATTGTCGCTTGTACCAAATCTGTGATAGTTATGGTGGTCAAACAGTCATATTTGCAGTCAAACATGGGTCAAAATGATACATTTTTATGCAAGTTTTATGGGTTAATATGAATATGGTCGGAAAACTTGCCGGAAAATTAAGCGAGTTGTCCTCAAAATAGTCCAGATGCAATGAATCTAAGTAGCGACTTGTGCTCTTAATTTTTGGTAGCGACTTGTTCTTTAACAAGTAGTGACTTGTATATTTATTTCTGTAGCGACTTGGAGATTTGTTGATTTTTTTTGAAAGTCAATAGCGATTTGAGTGGTTGAAATGACTAAAGCGACTTGTGCTTTCAAAATCTAGCGACTTGACTCTAAAGATGCTAGCGACTTGACGACTTGACAGAAAGGATGAAGAAGAATGCATACCACGACCACTAGACCAACAACAAATACCAAATACCAAATCAAACTCGACCTCAGATCTATTCTAAACATCATCGGTCCAATAAACAATTGAAACTGAAAAAAAAGACCATGAACGTGATTAAATATCAGTCTCGCCAAATCAAATCCATAACAACAACAAAACCTACTATCTTCTGACACCCGCAAGACCCTCACATATCTCTCCTCAACACTCATCTATCTAATACCAATCATCTAACTCAAATAATTTTATCTCAGACTCGGTTCAATCTTTCAATCTTTCACAGATTTTTTTGATTAAACCTTATTCCTCATCGATCAATTTAGAAGACGACGCTTCTTGTTAATATCCGAATACAATTAAGAATAATTGATAACAAATCTGTTATAATTATTCTTTAATTCGTTAAAAGACCAACATCAAATTACAACAACAATCAATTAATTGATACCTACCCGAGACCCCTTGGATCTTGTAGTCACGATTATGATATCTTGAGGAGAGTGAAGCAAATGAAATCTATTAGTAAGGGTGTGATTGAGGTTTGAGTATTTTCGGGTATGACTATCTTTTGATAAGGATTGGATGATGGTTAACTGAGATTGAGAGGAGTATTGATATGGTATACGTTTGATAGATGGGGATTGACTGAGATTATGATATCAATTAGATGAAAAGGGATACGATATGTTGGAGTGAGAGACGTTGAGTGTATGAGATGAGGAGGGGACGGAGTTTTCTGGATAACAGAGATTAGGGCTTGGTGTGAGATTAAAATGGGGATTAGGGTTAGTATATGACTTGTAAGCTTTTATATACCCCGAATATTAGGTGTAACCGGGTATGATTTTCTGGATGGGCCAAGGGTTGTCTCGGGCCAAACAGTTTGGTATTTCTTTCCATGGGCCGAGTACACAAATAATGGACACATTGTTGTAACGTTTGGTATTATGTGATATATTCTTGGCTGAAGTTCAACAAATTTTGATAAAATTTGATGTGTGGTATATTTGGTCTCATAAATTTTCACAGAAAGATACATATGATCACGGCTTGAGCTTAATTTTTGAGAAAAAGATTATTAAAGTCGGTGACCTCACTTGGGCTTTGGTGTTTGAATGGATAAATCACACGTTTCATTTGGAAGTTGATATACACGTTGGAAAATTTGTGTGATACTCTTTGGCCCATGAATTATTAATGGCTCGGATATATATGTTGTGGCTAAACCGAACTTATTCTCCTATTGATCTTTGATGCAATAATGATGAGATGATTTATTGAGGAGGTTAATGAATATTAAGATGGGCTTTGTGAACAAATGAAACAATGTTTGGTCATTAAATTTCAACGAAAAAATACATTTGTCTACGGCTAACGTTTGTATTGCATTTGGCTAAAAAGTTGAGACTTGATATTGTAAGGATCCTATATTTATTGAGTTTGATGATTCGGGTGGCCTTGGATGATGATACATGTATGCCATATTTTAGAGAGAGAAAGAGTGAGAGGGTGTTCTACTTAGAGACTTGCTTTGTAAATTATAATATGTTAGATTGAGAAGCACCACCCCTTCCATGGATGGAAGGGGTATTTATAGTTACAATGAATACGTCCTCCTATCGGACTGTGGATCAGGCATACAGTGGGTAAAGACCCGTCCTTCCTCCACGGTGTTACACTAAACTAAACTACGCTACAAACTAACTAATAAACTACTAAATAACGTAAATAACTACAAGTCTACGAGCTAAAATATGCTAGACCATAATTGGGGTGACCGACACTTTAATATGGAATTTCCAATTCCTAACAATCTCCCCCTAAGGGAGGTCACCCCATGAAATACATTTTGCATCCTAGCATTCTATCTTTGTCTTTAGTTCCAAGCTCGTAGACTTCAATTCTTCAAATTCCGTATTCTTTGTGCTTGTGTAGCGATTCTTCAAAGTCCGCATAATTTTGTACTTTTAGTGGAAGCCTTTAACTGATCCATATCTTTGATGATCTTTGAGCTTTCATTGAGATCATCAACCATAGTAAATCTCTGGATCACCCTTTGTTGTGTTGCCATCATGTGATGTTGTGACTTTTGGACCGACATGCTCACACTTTCTGGATCATGACATCTTTCATCAGAGTAGCGGAAGCTTTTACTGGTTCATGATATTTGCAGCAGCGTAGCAGAAGCATAGTATAGAAATATCAGAGCCAGGTTATGTAGATAAGCACAAGTCATAATTTCTTCAATTAAGTGTGGATGCTGTGAGCATGCGGCTTTGGATTGACTCCTCAATTCTGATCAGCTGCAACCGTCCAAATGTACCTGCAAACAACAGTTAGCAATAAAACACACGAAAGTGTCTTTGATCACTTTCGTTGAATTGAGGTACACGGCCCACGGTTCCCCGTTGATCAGTACAAGTACTGCCTGTGATCAGGTAGGATTCCTAAGAATCTCCTTGACAGGGTTTCGCAGCTGTTCTAGTTGTTCTCAAACCATAACGTCTCAAAGAAGACAACACGGAGTGAGTGAACCAGCGAATTGAGATTCACTGATTGATGAAAAATGAGAATACAACACGGAGTGAGTGAACCAGCGAATTGAGATTCACTGATTGATGAAAAATGATTTGAAAACAATCGCGTATTGCTTAGAAGAAAGAGTTTTGCAATACGACGAAGGTTTTATGAGAAAGATCAATTTTCAATCAAAAATACTTTTTGTATTTGAAAAGAGTACACATTCGACGTACTGGTGAAAAGAAGAGATTCGCAATCCCCCTTTTTACATTCCAATTCTTTTTCATTCTTCAACCCCTTCAGTGCTTACCGAGACTTTATAACTAGAACCTTGTTAGGTTTATTCCAGTTCTAGCTCTTTCTCAGTCGGCACTCTTCCCATATCTCATTTTTCTCCTTTTTTCATCATACCTAAGGACTCTACACTATCTAGTGGATTGTCCCTGGGTATATCCCTCTGGCACTGGCGGGATCGTGGGAACGAATACCTAACCTAACCATCCTTATAACACCATGCATAAAGTAAATTGGTCGGTCTTATGGTATTGTTCTTTCATTCTCAAAACCAATTGAAAAAATCATTTGGAAAATCAATCAAGGTACTTGTGATATAAAATCAAAGCATTTTGTACCTTAATAGTTTTGATCATCTAGAAATGCTCCCCCTAAACATGTGCATATGATTTTGAAATTGTTTAGCACATTGAGGCAAGAGTTCTTTGAAATAATTTCTTGATCACAATTTCCGTAGAAAAAGCCATTTGATTTTCTTAGTAAATTCTCCCCCTCAATATTTGCGTAGGATATTTGAAATCATTTTATCACATAGAGGAAAGAGTTCTTTTTGAAGCACATTCACGATCACAAAAGCCATTAAGAAACCATTTAAAAAATCAATCAAAGTACTTTATGTTGAAACATAGAATCTTTTGTACCTTGAAGGTTTGTTTTCTTTTGAAATGCTCCCCCTCAATATGTGCTTCGAGATTCGAAAGCGTTTAGCACATATGGGAGAGCAGTATGCACATTTGAATCAAAATGATCATCTTTAATCAAGTTTCATTATTAAATCACAAATTCTCCCCCGATCAAAAATATCAAACCCTTTGAGATTTTGGATCCCAAGTGATTTAATAAGGTTTGGAAAACATGGGAGAATATGTGGCCTTGTTTAAATACTCTTCTGGTTTTAGGTTAAATGCTCCTCCACAATCATGTGTATTATGTATTTCAAAATCGTTTGGCACATGAAGGAAGGAGTGCTTTAGAAACAGTCACCCTTTTAAAACCGATTTGAGATTTAAATCACAATCTCCCCCGATCAAAAATTCAAACCATTTGAGATTTGTGATCCCAGTTGATTTAAATCATTTAAGAAATTTTGGGGAAAGACGTGGCAAGATTTAGTTTTTGAAATTGACAGATAAGGATCAATTTAAGACATTAAAGATTGTTAGTGTCAGGTATGAAAGTTTTAAGAGATCTTTAAGTAAAATAAAACAATTTCACAATCAAACAAGAACAGAAAAAATTTTATTTTGAAAGATCTTTGAGTTTTAAAGAAAATCATACCATGACATAACATTAAATCTTTAGATCACCACTTATATTGTACAGACCGGACTTTTATGAAGAAATATCGTTTGAAAATGTTTTATTTTAAATCACTCTCCCCCTCAATCGATGACCGTAGTCGTTGATTGAGTGACTTAGGTTTTGATAAAATAAAGTCCGGTGATTTTCAAAATTAAGTCCAATTAATTTTCAAAATAATATTCTTCATTTTCAAAACAAGTTAATCAATTTTATTCAAATTGTTTAAAAATGGTATCCTTCACAAAGATACGTTAGGTGGTGTAGAAGCTGCTTCTGTTGTTGCTGTAAGGCTTGGAAGAAAACCATCTGCAGAAGCAGTGAGACTTCTTACGTTGCATTTTAATGCCAATTGAGGTCAAATTAAGCCACGTTTCTTCATTTACTGATGAAGAAAACCATCTGCTGATGCAGTGAGACCTCTTACGTTGCATTTTTCCATGCCAACTCTCCATAGAAGTCTAATTAAGCTCCGTTTCTTCATTTGTCAACACAAGATATAGTTACCCTTTCCTTTCGGCATCCAATCTTCTTCAATTGTGGGATCCGAATCGGGAACATTCTTATATACCAATATACCTGCATACGTTAGTGAACACACATACAGATATATGGTGGTCGACATCACCCAAACAGCAATCGACTAATAACAGTCAATTCAACATATCAATCAGATCATGTAAAGGAATGGGAATAATGTGTTCATCAAACTCTAATCATCTAGTCATGACAATCATATCCTAGCCACCTAGTCCTTCAACATAGGTTAACATGATTTTTAATTAAGCATATAGGATAATTAAGAAAGCTCGTTAGATGATGTAAATTTGAAAAATATTCTCCCCCTCAATCAATGATTCATTTTATGAAAAGTTTAAAAGCGCTGAAGTCACTGATTGAGTTTTTAATTTTTACGAAAACACTGAATCTGATAGATTTTTAAGCAACTCATTTACCACCAATTTTTGAATACACCAAATATTTTTCTGAAGAATTTTAGACGAAAAAACATTTGTGTAGGAACAGCATTCCTTCGACATACTTTCCTCATTATGATTTAGGATAAGTGCACGAAATATTTGAAAAAATGTTTTAGCGCAGCACTTTCCTTCCATGAAGAGCGGGTTGCTATCGGAAATAAAAGCAAGCCATTTTTGAAGCGCGGGTTACAGTCTGAAATAACTATAAGCCATTTTTGAAGTGCGGGTTACAGTCTGAAATAACTGTAAGCCATAATTTTAGAGACATGTTTTGAAAAGAAATATTTACACCTCCTGCTCGAACTTCATCTATGGTCCCGTGTCATTATTGAATGACATTTCTAAGACCGGAGATGTTATCGATACCAGAAGACATGTCATGAGAAAACAATATTTTTGGTATTTTTCAAATTTTCTGATTTTTATGGGTTTTTGTTGGTTTTATATTTTTCTATTTTGTTTTGTTGGTTTTATATTTTTATATTTTGTTTTTCAGATAAATATATACAAAGATAAAGTAGATGATATAGTTTAAGAAAGATGATGATACGAGTACCGAGATAAGGATATTGAGCAACCCCGTTGTAGAAGATAGAAATCGTCATCTCTTAAACATTCACCACCAAAGCTTCCAAGGCTCTTGAATAGAAGAGAGAAATTGAACCGACTGAAAGTGAGACTTTGGTAGCTTCCCCCCAAACCGAAAATCCTTTAGCTGAGCAGATTCAAAGCTTTCTTTCAAGCTTCCATTAGCCAGGTGGACCAAGAAGCACACCATTATCATTGATCCCGCTGCTCCTTTTAAGAATGAAAATCGAGATTCTTCGTTCGGGGTTATATCATCAACAAGAACAGCAACGTAACATCCCACTCTTTAAATTTCTTCTCATATTTCATTGCCACTGAAGTCTGAAGCAATGCATCCCCAACGAGTTGTCAAGAGACCACTTCCCCCAAGTAGATGAATTGATGCAGGCAGTCTCTTAGACTAGAGCTCACGAACCCGAATACACATACCCGAAGACAAAGAAACTTATACCATCGAAGTAGCAGATTAAGTCCAATAGCCAAAGAATAACCCCGATGTATACTTTTCTCTCCCCCTGATGAAAGTGTATGAAGCTCAAGAACCCGAAGTACCCAGATGCCCAAAGAGAGAATAACCGATAACATTGAAGAAGCAGGCCGAATCACTGATTATCTCTGCGGATGACAATCTCTGCAGATGTCAACTCCGGAATAAGTGATTATATCTCTAAATCACTGATTAAGCCCTCAATTGAAACAGCTGAGCATCCCCAATGTACACAATCTCTCTCCCCTGATGATTACGATAGCATCAAAATCATCACACACTTGTGTACCTCTTTTATCACAGAAACATTCTCTTACATCTCTTCCCCCACATAGTTGGAATAAAAACACTAAACGCCTTGATGAGTAAAACCTTGAGTTTCTCTGCGGTAATGACATTCGTCTTCCCGAGATATCTTCAATCACTTAGAAGAATTAAGTTCATCAAGTTTACTCGCATTTAGATGCTTGTCTCCTTCCCCCTTGCTGGTTTTGATACTTCAGAATCAGCAACATCTTATCAGCCCAAATACTTGAAATCTTTTTTACAAGAACACATGTAATCTTATGGGAATCAACTTGCTGAAGTAGAATGTGAGCAAGTCTAATTGGGGATTAAATATGAATTTTCACTCTCCCCCAATTAGTGCTCTCCCCTAAACCGACAATCTGTTTGATAACAGCCCAGATTAAGAAGAAGTCTTTAGATTGTTAAAAGCAACTCGTCTTTAGTCTTCTAACACGCAACAGAAAGTGTAGAACAGACTGTAGACTCGACCTTCTTCAAGATTGTCCAGTTGGGGAATAGAAAGTCAACATCTTCAACTCACCAAATGCATTCCCGTTAACATACAAATAGCAAATCCCTTTAACTCAAATCCCTCCCAATCAAACAAGAACAGAAAGATGTTCATTAAGGAAATCAGCCCCGCAACTAGAAGCACTTTGTCAATGATCAAATCAGCCCGTGTGAAGATGTTAACCAACGAGTCTTACTAGAAAACTCCATGTGAAGATGACCCGATAAGAAGAAGCTCGGTTCTTACATGAGTTTGGAGCCGTTTGACCATTTATTCTCAGAAATCGATCAACCATGCAGTGAATTCACACTTTTTCTCCCCCTCAAGAATTGCATACGGAGTTGTCATTCTTGATTGAATAAGTGAAATCATCCAAATGTAGTCTATTCACACTTCTCCCCCGCAAAATTAGCACATGATGTCACCATCGTCATTATAGTTGAGCAAGTGGAATAAGAAAACAATCAACAGTAGCCCGGTTCACTTGAAAATTGAAAGCGCATGGAAAAAGCATGAAGCATGTTGATGAGAATGGTCATATAATGAGAAGATTTCTCTTCTTCTGAAGATAAAGCGCACTGAAACGTACACTTTTCTTTTCTTTAGAGTACGAGGCATGAACTGTTGTGTTCATACGTCATAATCTTGAAGTACGAGGCCTGAACTGATGTGAACAAACGTCATAATCTCTCTCTTTTCAGCTCTCTTGGCAAAACTTGTAATCAACCCCATTATCATTCAGTAGGCTCTTTGTCGTGACAACTTGAAGGAGAAAAACCAATATAATGAATTTGACCCTGAAGTAAACTAACCCGAACTCGTGACTTAAACTTGCACATATGTAACAAAGAGCGGTGTCGAGACTTCATCCTCCATTGAATCTCTAAGTACTCTATACTCTTCATCCAACCAACCATCAAGTATAAGATGTACATCACCTCTTGAAAATCCACAATTGAATGTGACACTGAGCACTACAACGTAACTCCTTGAAGTGATAGTTATTTTGTGGTGGTAAGAGCCCAATTCCCCCAAGTGGTAAAAGAAAAGGTAAAAGTCACCCAAAATTAACTATATTTCCAAGTCTTCGTTTTTGATAATAAGCTTGAACAAGGATCATGAAGAATCTTCATCCAACCATCCCTGATACCTTCAGATACTAAGTACACTTGCCCGTGATATTTCACTTCAACCTCAAATAAATAATAGTGAATTAACCCCGTTGTCTCATCTTCTCGTTAAAGGCTCAAATCTAGCTTCCTTTGACGTTTAAAGTGAACTATGATAATGTTTTTCATCCCGACCATGGTTAGAAGCACATAACCCCGTCATGTAATATCCAAATTGCCATGACGAATATCCAAACATACATCCAATTCATGAAGTACACCCTTTTATCCCTTCTTCGAAGTAGAAACCGTAGCACCAACATCGGATAAGATTCAGACAAACGCTTTCCTTTCTCCAGGATGGTTCCATCAGTACGGGATTTTACAATTCTATGGTTTAAACCGAGAAATAGTTTCTTTCACGAGATTTTACAAAACCAAGAATAAACCGCAAGATAGATCCGGAAATGCACATAACATTAACCAGGATGTTTCCATTGTCATGGGATTTTACAAGTCTATGATTTAAACCGAGAAATAGATTCTTTCGTCGGATTTTACAAAATCAAGACAAAACCGTAAACAATGTCAGCTTGAATGTGTTATGACAACTTTGGTTTTGGTGAATATCTGTTTTAGGGGAACATGCAGCGGTTCATCAATGGTTCATTCTCCAACATCAACAACATCATCAACCATTTAAACACTTTGGTAAACACATCATTCATGCATTTTGTCGGCTAATGTTGTGACCTCCTGGTGAAGTAAACCCGATATACCAAACTTGATCAAGAAGTAGAATTCCTCAGATTTGTTACTTAAACTTGTACTAATCTTTGTGAAGAAGAAACGGTGTACCCAATGTACAAAACCTCTTGACATATCCTCAACTGCGTGAGACACCGAAGTGATAGTTACGTTGTGGGTTAAGCGAGAAAAATTTACAACCGTAACTAAATAGCCAAGTCTTTATCACACTTAATAAAAGCCCAAACAAGTCATCTTCGTGGAAGGGTAGAAAGAAAGAAGACGAAATAAGCAAACGTGCCCGAAAAACCTTACTTCAAGTCCAAATAAGAAATACCATCCAAGCAGCCCCGTAGCCAACTTAGTTCAAATAAACAATTTCAAGCCGTGACATAATATTCTTCATGAAAAAGTATACACCAAAGTATCAATCCTCATAACTCAACGAAACTCGTCATCACACCAAATCTCATCATCCAATTTCATACCACAATAAATCACATTAAATCCAATTTCATATTTTCAATCCAATAATGAGAAGCTCAACCGCAAGTTTGAACCTGATCCAAAATAATAACAAAACCTTGATCAATTTAGGCATCAGAAGGCCCATGTCCACATATGTTCATATTTAGGTCCAATAATTAGCTCAAGCTAAAATAATAGATCATGGTCCAAAATTACTTTTAACCAAACTTCAATAATCCAAATTGATCCAAATCTCTCATAAACACTCAATTCACTTTGTCCTTATCAATCATCTCGTTAACACATGGTTCATTTCAAACTTCGCCTAGACCATTCCAAATTAAACGACCACCAAGAAGAAAATTGATCCAACAAAATGATCCAAGTACACTTTATCACAACATACCACTCTAATTCAATTTAGAAGCAAGTTTCCCAAGCATATTCATGGTCTAACTTTTAAGTAACTTAAATGTACTTGAATGAATGTACGAGACTCAACATTTAGTCCAAATCCAATTCATGAGACTCACTCTCGATCCAAATCACATACTTGTCTGGCCCAAGCCCACAAGACACATACCAATGGTACATTTACCAGCCCAAAAAAATCATACCCGATCCATGTCTATTTCTGCCCTAGCTTTCGGATATAAAAATACGCACACTACTTACTAGTCCTAATCCCTAATTTCTCTCAACATAAACCAAACCCTAATATGACTTTGTCACAAACAATCCGTCTCTCTCCATACCAAATATCTCACAGCTCAAATAAACAAATCCCAGTTGCAGACTCATAGATCAAACAACTCTCCTTTAACACAAATCAAATAGCAAACACAACCTTTGATTCCATATCATAATATTCGGTATAACACGAGATAAGCCCCCATCAGTTGTATGTCATTCCGAAATCCAAGTTTCACTCATCAAACCTGCTTTATCACACGCACGACTCCAATTGGTAGTAACCAAACCCCAAGTATCACTCAACCACAGGGATGGTTGAGGGTTTCAAGACCATGTTCCAGGTAGGTATTAATTATATTCGTTTCGTTTGAGGTACTTTTAACGAAATAATTGAATAAATTAACAAAGTTGTTAAATTTATTCCATTGACTTCGAAAAGAAAGAAGAAGCTAGGCTTCATCAGTTATGATCAATGATGATAAGTCAACTTCGTGTATGTGACTCTTGAAAGTCATGATGTTCTTATGTAGCACACAAAAAATGATAGTCTGAGGTCTCGTTTGTTGTTTTTCCTTTTCGAGTTATTGTTAGAGAGTCTTAGATCATAGGATTAGATGATTGGTTTTTGTTTGGAGCCATCGGACTGATGATGGTATTTTACTGAGGTCGTTGTTGATGGTGTGTGGTATTTGTGATGTTGAGTCAATGTCTGCTTGTCATTCTTCTTCATCATTTCTGTTAAGTCGCTACTTCTTTTTGAGTCAAGTCGCTAACAATTTGAGACAAGTTTCTAACCTTTTGTTGTCACAAGTCGCTACATCTTCAAAAAACAACAAGTCGCTAACTTATTTCATTTACTTGACAAATCGCTACATCATTTTCATGAGTGAGTCAACATGTCGCTACATGGTATTGTCAAGTAGCTACGACTTGTAAAGACAAGTCGCTACATTATCAGTTATCACAACTCTCTTCCAAAGTTAACCACAAGTCGCTACTAAGAAAAAACCAGTTTAGACAAAAAGCTCAATAGCAGTTTGTAACAAGTCGCTTCTGTTTTAAGAGTCAAGTCGCTAACATTATTGAGAACAAGTCGCTACTTCATTTTGTGTCAAGTCGCTAATGATACATAGAATCTGGACTTTTTTGTGTATAACTCGCATTCAAGAATGCCAAGTCGCCACCAAGAGTTTATGGCCAGCAACAACAAACCCAGAAAACTGCATAAGAAAAATTCTTCCTTTTTACCTGTTTTGACCACAAAAATGAACAGATGATCACAAAGACATATTAGACTGCTGTGTGGAAAACTAGAAGGGGGGTTGAATAGTTTTACCAATTAAAACTTCCTTTTAAACTATTTAGATCGACTTATGTCAATCTATTTGGTTGTGTGTGTTGGATGTTGATAAACAAGCATATAAAGATATGTAATGAAAAGATAAGAGTAAGAAGCACAAAACCACAACGCGAGTATTTATAGTGGTTCGGCTACAAGGACACCTTCCTTGCCCTACTCCACTCCCCGAGTCACCTACTCGAGAGTTTGTAAACACTACACCAATCTCCTTATGGCGGAGAAGCCTTCACAACGTCGCTTAACCTTTTTCCGGTACAAAGCTAAATACCGAGTTCTTTCACACCAAGGCGAACCACACCTAACACAACGTCGCCTACCCTTTATACGGTGCTAGGCTAACCACCGAGTTCTTTCACACCTTAGGTGAACTACACCTTCACAACGTCACCTACCCTTTATTAGGTACTAGGCTAAGCACCTAGTTCCATTGCAATGGAGGAACTACTACCACACTACACCAACGACTAATCCCAAAGGAGATCTACTCCTTTACAACATCATCAAGGACATCAATATCCTTGGATCTAATGCTGGTCTATCTAGTACATCGAAACACACCATATCGAATGTACATCTAAGGCACCTTTCACTAATGCCTTTGACTAGATCTACAAGACACTTTTCACTAATGTCTTGTGTCTTCACTTCTAAGCACCTTTCACTAATGCTTCTTGTATTGACTTCTAAGCACCTACCACAAGTGCTTATCCTATAGACGATAGATACCCTTCACTAATATCTTTGTCTTGACACTTGAGACATCTTTCACTAATGTCTTCAACACTACACTTCTTTGAAGAAAGAAAGGGATCATCAATAAGAGGACTTTAATAGCATTGATGATGTGGAAGCATGGCAACTCATGGACTTGAGCTTGCTCGACTTCAAAGGTGGTGATCTTGCCTTTAAGAGAAACCTAAAAGATCACACAAAGACAAAACTACAAACATAGATCTCTTGGATCTAAGGTTAGTGAGATTTAACTCAGGGGAGAAGTATGTTAGAGAGGGGTGAGAAATAATGAAGAAATGGCTCACTATTTATAGAGGAAAAATCCTACTGTTTCCTCGGATCCCACGGATCCCTACCACAAGGGATCCGGCTAGCACAAAGCTAGGGATCCGTGGTCCGCTCCTCTTTGCCCATGGGTATTTTTGGTTATGGGTCATGGGTTATGGGTTGATCCATCGTTTTCTTTCTAGATACAATGTATCTTAAGGATACAATGAACTTGGTTAAGAGGTATATATAAAACCATGGGTCAAAAACCATTTGCTAGTATTTAGCCATTTAGTATATACTTGTATTTACCCAATTTAGCATACACTTAGTTTTTACCCATTTTAGTATACTTAGTTTAAGTATATGTTTAACCCAATATGTAAACACTAGTTGTTGTACATATGTATCTAAATCATAAAATTACTTATACTTGTTTTAGTGTTTTATGTGAAAGCGTAAGTGTGTTAGAAAACTATTAGTTCAAACCATTTACGTATTTTATTTGTTTCCTTAAAATGATCTTACTTTTTGTTATTGACAAAACATTAGAAGATCGTAAAATATAAATAAACGTTTTTACGGCTTATTTGTATTAACAATCTCCCCCTTTTTGTTGATGACAAAACATAAGATTATTTTAAGGAAAAGCTAAAATTCGTAAAAGTTTGAATTTGTAGTTTTTACTTTCTTCTCCCCTTTTTTGTCAAAACAAAAAGTGTTTGAAAGAAAGCAACACATCGTTTTTAAGAAAAACATGTGAAAGAAAAAAAAATAGAGAGCAAGTAACGGGAAAGGATCTCGTCGTTACTCCCCCTTGACGAGTCCATCCCTAAGTAAGGGCGTCAAGAAACTAATTCTAATCTAGTTCATTTGCAACTAACTTATGCAAAAGATTACGTCAATGTGACGGGTGTGCTCCCCCTAGATTATTGCAATATTTGCAACGGGAAGTCATGAAATTTAAATCAAAGGTTGCAAGTAATTTTGCAACGTGTCATTTTGACACCAAGCTCCCCTAGCTTTAGGATGTTAAATTCTTTATGTGTTAATTGAATAACTGCAAAACAAGGGTTAGAAAACAAGTATAATTCACAATTTCCTGAAAAATGTGATTTAAGAAAAAAAAACTTTATGACTTCACGGATCCCACGGTTCCCTCCTAGTAGGGATCCGTCTAGTCAATACTGAGGGATCCGTCTGGCTGATGACTAAAATCAACAAAGGTGATATAACAAGTATTGTTATCACATAAATAAGATATGAATACATATTCTCAGAAAAATAACAAGTAGCATGTAATTCCACTTAATAAAACAAGAGTTATGATATACATGACTCTAAAAATAAGAAAATAGACAATACATGACTAGGAATTTCTAGACTATCTAACACTTGATGCTAGGACATCACTAAAATCTTCTAGCTCAAGTTTTGTTTAGGTTTGATCTCATCGAAACGTTCGAGGAGATGATAGAACATGAAACGTTGGTCTTCTCGTACTTCATGTATCAAACTTTCAACATGTTGACAATGATAGCAATCTTTGTCATGGCTAGGTAGTGGTGGTGGAGGAAATAAAATGGCTTGATGCGAAGGATCAAGTGAAGCGGCTTGCGGGGCTTCAAACGATGGATGGATTGGTGGAGGTGCATTTGAGAATGCCTCGAACAAGAAAGATAGTGGTGGTAAGGAAGTGTCAACTTCCATATGGTCGGGTGGTTGACTTTGATGATTTCTCATAATCCATATAGGATAATATGATGGAGATGGCGGAAAGGAAGCCGGAGCAAGTGTTGACTCAACACCTTGATTTTGAATCATTATTCCTCCTAATGAGGAGAATGTTGTCGGCGGAAGTGGATGAGACGGCCTAGGAGGCAAGTCCTCTAAATTGTAGAGGTGTGGTGATGATAGTGGTGAAGTAAATGAAATATTTCTAGGAACCAATGGTGATGGTTTAGTGGAGATGATATTGTTTGGCCTAGGAGGTATGGTGGTGTTAGGCATAGGTAGTTTTGTGGGTACTATCCTTTTAGGAATTGGTTTGATTGGATGATGAAGGATTCTCTCATTTGTTGGTTTGATGGGAGATGATTCGGCTAAGGAGATTTCGTGTATAACACGAGCCCTTTTCATGGGTGGTTCTTTGTTGGATAAGTTACTACTTGGGGTTTTTCTCATGATGAAATGATTTCAAGAGCTGAAGGTTAGAGTGAGAGTGATGACTATGGAGGTCCTAACAAGGTGGTTTATAAACTAAGAGATTTAGCAAGTGCATTTAAGCTTTAATCCACTAGGATTCATTGGAGTGTGATGATTGACATGCACAAGAGTCAACTTCAGAGGTTGGACTGATCTAGGAACTCATTTAAGATGATATGGAGTGTTTGAGTTAGGAAGATAATTTGAAATGATTTTTTTAGCAATATTTGACCTATACTGTCATCCGGATCCCACGGTTCCTTTCTCAGAGGGATCCGTCTAGGCTAATCCTAGGGATCCGGCTATCAGTAGCTATGAAAGAGTGGAAATGATGTTTCTAAAATCTAACACCTATAACATCTTGAGTGTTTCAGTCTTCCTAAGTGTCTTAAATGAAGGGGTGCTTAAGTACTTGAAGGTGGTGAGTGATGTAGCTAATGATTGTCTTTTGTGGAAGGATTTGGAACTTTCATGAGTACCAATGAATGAGCAAGGATGATACTAAAGAAGAGAGTGTCAATTGAAGCTAAATGATCCTAGAGATGAGGTTGTGACTTAGGATTGTGTTTTGGAAAATATCCTAATGGTTTTGAGATGGGAAAACTAGGATTTGATCAACTTTGATCAATTTTGAGGTGAGATTGATTTATGATCAATTTTGTTATAAAAGATTTTTAACTTGGATGTGAAGGGTAAAAATATGAAGTGTGAGTTTTGAGAGCGGAAGAGTGATGGATTAAAACAAAGTGATAGATCTATGAATATCTTAGAGTATGTTCTATGAGAGTTGGAATGAGTAAGAAAGATCAACCTATCTTGATAAAGTCTTAATCTACCTTAAGACACTATGTTTAGCTTAGTGTGAGGTGTTCTAAGGATGTGTTTGACATACAATGCTTGCAATTGCATTTTCTGTTTTGCCGGATCCCACGGTTCCCTAGATGTAGGGATCCGTTTAGTACAACATTTGGGATCCGTCTATCTGCTAGACAGAACCTTTACTAAAGGTATGCAATGATCTTGACAATGCATTATATTCTAAGTTTTGTTTGAAGGAGTTCTAAAACTAGGATATCAAATGTAAGATGTTTTATTTCATGAAAGAAATAAGATTACATTGATAAACAATGAGTATAGTAGAATTGATCCTATTTGACTATTCTAGGTTCCTTGAGTGTTCGCTAGGAGGATCCTTATGTGATTGATGGGTATTGGTGGAATCAAGAATGAAGAAAGTCTTCATGAGAGATATGTTTAGCGGTTCCATCATCTTGTTCACAAGTACGTACAACGGACTTTGAAATTGAGGATGGAAGTGCATAACATTGTGATAGAGGCGTGTCAAGAACATTCCATAAGGGATGAGTTTATTCTTGGAGCCTTGAAGATTTGCAATTCGCCTTGCGAAGAAGTAGGCGAGATTGTATGGTTGTTGTGTTAGCAAACAGTACAACATGTGAGCACAACAAGCGGGAAGAATATCTCGATTTCCCCTAAGACTCCAAACATTTTCATGTAGAATGATAGCAAGAGGCTTGTACTCTTCTCGGATATCCCGTGTATGGATAATGTTTGGATTGGAGTAATATGGTCGAGGTTTGCATATTATGCGATTTAAATCTTCCGGAGAGGGTATGTGTGAACAATATGGACTATTTTCTTCACGAAAGTTGAAGAGAGAATCAAGAGACCAATCTTCGGTGAAGGCACTTTGTCCATGATTTGGAATCTGGAGAATGTGAGCAAAATGCCCAAGGGTTAGAGTGAACTTTTTGTTTTTGATGTAAAACCAAAGAGATAGAGAGCGATCCTCGTTACGAACGAGTTCGACTTGACGGAAGAATTCCATTATGAACCTTGGACATATCTTCTCGTTGATTTCAAGAAGACATTCTAGTCCTATGGCTCGGAAGGAGGTATTGATACCTTCTTCGAATTGTAGAGAGGTGTCTACAATACGTCCTTCATGGAAGTGACGGTTATCGAGATTATTGAACCCACGGACATGATTGCCAGGTGTGTTGGGCTCAAGGGAGATGTTCGGGGTGTAGACGCTAGTGAGTGAAAAATCAAACTCGTATTCATGCGTCATAGTTTAACCTATAGAAGTGATGGGTTAATAAGAGGTGATGTTTATGGTCAACCTATAATAATCTAACGTTTTTACTAGATTTTTATTAACAATGGTTTTTAGCATTTAGCTAACTCATGGTTTTGAAATTCTAGTGGATTATTACTTTTAGAAAGATAGTGGTTTTTAATCTTGCGTGAAAACTGTTTTCCAGTAATACGGATCCCACGGTTCCTTTACAAAAGGGATCCGGATAGTATATCTTCCGGGATCCGTGGATCAGTAGTAACAGAAACAGATTTGATAAAAGGTTTTACAGTTTTTATACCACGAGATATGTTTTATCCTACATTTTCTTTTAGCATGCATACATGACCTCTAATGTATCACAAAAATATAAAACATATAAATCAAAAGGAATGATAAACACATAATAGTAACCTAGATAAACTAGATTAATAATATTGCATTTCAATACTAAGAATGATACAAAGGATTGGGTATATGACCCCAATATAGATTAACAACACAAAGTAAATGTCTCCGTATGTGAACTTCATCATAGCGAACACAAGTGCGATGAGTGTTAGGGCGATGAGCACGAGTGCGATGTAAACCATGTTGATGACGGATCTTCTTGGTTTCGGATGAGATGGAATGAGGAGGAAGATGAAGTTTTTAAATGAGAGGGAATTTTTGAAATTGGAAAATTTGAAAAAGTGAGGATTGAATAAAGTGGGCGTCGAGTGGGATTATTAATAGGGAAGGAAGAATTTTTGAAATTCGTGTTTTTGTTTTATTATAGGATTAAAAGAAATAAAACATAAGCTATATATACTATGACTATAGACGAGAAATATAACACGTATGAGAGAAAAAGGCTTCCTAACGAAGCTTCATGTAGATCATGTGTAAACACAAAAATCTACTCAAATAGATACCTAACACATAACACTTATTTACTAAACTAATATCATTCAGATATAAGTGGAAAGTCATACCTCGAGTGCACTTAGGAATGTCTTTACAAATTACAAATGTCACTTAGACGATTCCCGCTCCTTTGCGTTTAAGATACCTTCTTAAGGAAGGTATTCTTGTTACCAAGCGTCTCCTAAAGCTTGGTGGGTATGAGCTTTGACTAATCAACATCACAAAGAAGATTAGTGAAATTAAATGAAAAGATATATAAAAAAAATGTTGTTATCAACTCAACATCCAAACATATAGTTTTTGAAAAACATGGTGTTTGTTTTTATGAAAAGCCTTCTTTGTAGTTTTCAATTAACTATGGATCGTATCAAGTTTTTAAAGTACAATATACTTCAAGAAACTTGGTAACGAAGCTCTGATGCCAATTATGGAAAACTAGAAGGGGGGGGTTGAATAGTTTTACCAATTAAAAATTCCTTTTAAACTATTTAGATTGACTTATGTCAATCTATTTGGTTGTGTGTGTTGGATGTTGATAAACAAGCATATAAAGATATATAATGAAAAGATAAGAGTAAGAAGCACAAAACCAAAACGCGAGTATTTATAGTGGTTCGGCTACAAGGACACCTTCCTTGCCCTACTCCACTCCCCGAGTCACCTACTCGAGAGTTTGTAAACACTACACCAATCTCCTTATGGCGGAGAAGCCTTCACAACGTCGCTTAACCTTTTTCCGGTACAAAGCTAAATACCGAGTTCTTTCACACCAAGGCGAACCACACCTAACACAATGTCGCCTACCCTTTATACGGTGATAGGCTAACCACCGAGTTCTTTCACACCTTAGGTGAACTACACCTTCACAACGTCGCCTACCCTTTATTAGGTACTAGGCTAAGCACCTAGTTCCATTGCAATGGAGGAACTACTACCACACTACACCAACGACTAATCCCAAAGGAGATCTACTCCTTTACAACATCATCAAGGACATCAATATCCTTGGATCTAATGCTAGTCTATCTAGTACATCGAAACACACCATATCGAATGTACATCTAAGGCACCTTTCACTAATGCCTTTGACTAGATCTACAAGACACTTTTCACTAATGTCTTGTGTCTTCACTTCTAAGCACCTTTCACTAATGCTTCTTGTCTTGACTTCTAAGCACCTACCATAAGTGCTTATCCTATAGACGATAGATACCCTTCACTAATATCTTTGTCTTGACACTTGAGACATCTTTCACTAATGTCTTCAACACTACACTTCTTTGAAGAAAGAAAGGGATCATCAACAAGAGGACTTCAATAGCCTTGATGATGAGGAAGCATGGCAAGTCATGGACTTGAGCTTGCTCGACTTCAAAGGTGGTGATCTTGCCTTTAAGAGAAACCTAAAATATCACACAAAGACAAAACTACAAACATAGATCTCTTGGATCTAAGGTTAGTGAGATTTAACTCAGGGGAGAAGTATGTTAGAGAGGGGTGAGAAATAATGAAGAAATGGCTCACTATTTATAGAGGAAAAATCCTACTGTTTCCTCGGATCCCACGGATCCCTACCACAAGGGATCCGGCTAGCACAAAGCTAGGGATCCGTGGTCCGCTCCTCTTTGCCCATGGGTATTTTTGGTTATGGGTCATGGGTCATGGGTTATGGGTTGATCCATGGTTTTCTTTCTAGATACATGTATCTTAAGGATACAATGAACTTGGTTAAGTGGTATATATAAAACCATGGGTCAAAAACCATTTGCTAGTATTTACCCATTTAGTATATACTTGTATTTACCCAATTTAGCATACACTTAGTTTTTACCCATTTTAGTATACTTAGTTTAAGTATATGTTTAACCTAATATGTAAACACTAGTTGTTGTACATATGTATCTAAATCATAAAATCACTTATACTTGTTTTAGTGTTTTATGTGAAAGCGTAAGTGTGTTAGAAAACTATTAGTTCAAACCATTTACGTATTTTATTTGTTTCCTTAAAATGATCTTACTTTTTGTTATTGACAAAACATTAGAAGATCGTAAAATATAAATAAACGTTTTTACGGCTTATTTGTATTAACATGCTGTTTGGACAAAAACATATGGACTTTGACACAAAAACAGATGTAACTTTTGTAAAGACTATTGGACTATGACCAAATAAAGGATACCATACAACTTGTTTAAAAACTGTTACACCATAAGAATAAGAAAAACAAAATATTTCGACCACAAAGTGATACAAAACAGTTTTAAAAACAAGATCCGAACCAACATAAATCAATAAAACACAATAAACATGGTACGAAACCACACAAATCAAAGATAACACCATAACCATGGCTCTTGATACCATTTGTAAGGATCCTATATTTATTGAGTTTGATGATTCGGGTGGCCTTGGATGATGATGATACATGTATGCCATGTTTTAGAGAGAGAAAGAGTGAGAGGGTGTTCTACTTAGAGACTTGCTTTGTAAATTATCAAATGTTAGATTGAGAAGCACCACCCCTTCCATGGATGGAAGGGGTATTTATAGTTACAATGAATACGTTCTCCCCTATCGGACTGTGGATCAGGCATACAGTGGGTAAAGACCCGTCCTTCCTCCACGGTGTTACACTAAACTAAACTACGCTACAAACTAACTAATAAACTACTAAATAACGTAAATAACTACAAGTCTACGAGCTAAAATATGCTAGACCATAATTGGGGTGACCGACACTTTAATATGGGATTTCCAATTCCTAACAGATATTGAGATTTGCTGAGATGATGTGACTTGGTTATGAGGACTTGTACTTTGGGGGATACATTTTCACAGAAAATATTATGTCACGGCTTGAACTTATGATTAATCAAAGTTGACTACTGGTTTGTTGTTCGCCATGTCTTATTTGGATTTGAAGTGAATTTTTCCGGGCGAGTCTACTTATTTCGTCTTCTTTCTTTCTGCCCTCCCGCGAAGATGACTTGTTTGAGCAGTTTATTGAGTGTGATAAAGACTTGGCTATTTAATTACGGTTGTGATTCTTTCCCGCTTAACCCACAAAGTAACTATCACTTCGGTGTCTCACGCAGTTAAGGATATGTCAAGAGGTTACCGGGTACACCGTTTCTTTTTCACGAGGATTAGTACAAGTTTAAGTAGAAAATCTGAGGAATTTTACTTCATGATCAAGTTTGGTATATCGGGTTTACTTCTCCATGTTGTCACTACAATAGCCGACAGAACGTGTGAATGATGTGTTTACCAGAGTATTTATTAGATGGTTGATGAGGTTGATGATGTTGGATAATGAACCGTTGATGAACCGCTGCATGTTCCCCTAAAATAGATATTCACTAAAACCAAAGTTGTCATAACACATTCAAGCTGACATTGTTTACGGTTTTGTCTTGATTTTGTAAAATCCCACGAAAGAATCTATTTCTCGGTTTAAATCATAGACTTGTAAAATCCCGTGACAATGGAAACATCCTTGTAAAGTGCATTTCCGGATCTATCTTACGGTTTATTCTTGGTTTTGTAAAATCTCGCGAAAGAAACTATTTCTCGGTTTAAACCATAGAGTTGTAAAATCCCGTAATGATGGAACCATCCTGGTGCTACGGTTTCTACTTCGAAGAAAGGATAAAAGGGTGTACTTCATGAATTGGATGTGTGTTTGGATATTCGTCATGGCAGTTTGGTTATTACATGGTTTTACGGGGTTATGTGCTTTTAACCATGGTCTGGATGAAAACCACTATCATAGTTCACATAAAACGTCATAGGAGGCTAGATTTGAGCTTTTAACCAGAAAATGTAACAACGGAGTTAATTCATTATTATTTATTTGAGGTTGAAGTAAAATATCACGGGCGAGTGTACTTAGTATCTGAAGGTATCGGGGATGGTTGGATGAAGATTCTTCATGATCCTTGTTCGAGCTTCTTATCAAAAACGAAGACTTGGAAATCTAGTTATTGTTGGGTGATTTTTTCCTTTTCTTTTACCACTTGGGAGAATTAGGCTTTTACCACCACAAAATAACTATCACTTTAAGGAGTTACGTTGTAGTGCTCATTGTCACATTCAATTGTGGATTTTCAAAAGGTGATGTACGTCTTATACTTGATGGTTGGTTGGATGAAGAGTATAGTGTACTTAGAGACGATGAAGTCTCGGCACCGCTCTTTGTTACATATGTGCAAGTTTAAGTCACGAGTTCGGGTTAGTTTACGTCAGGGTCAAATTCATCATATTGGGTTTTCTCCATCAGCTGTCACAACAAAGAGCCTACTGAATGATAATGGTGATGATTGCATGTTTTGCCAAGAGATGATGAAAAGAGAGAGATTATGACGTATGAACACTTCAGTTCATACCTCGTACTCTAAAGAAAAGAAAAGTGTACGTTTCAGTGCGCTTTATCTTCGGAAGAAGAGAAATCTTCTTATTATGACCATTCTCATCAACATGCTTCATGCTTTTTCCATGCGCTTCAGTCATCAAGTGAACCGGACTACTGATAATTACTCTTATTCCACTTGCTCAAATATAATGAAGATGGCGACATCACGTGATAATTTTGCGGGGGAGAAGTGTGAATAGTACATTTGGATGATATTCACTTATTCAATCAAGAAT
Organism: Chrysanthemum seticuspe; assembly: GCA_019973895.1. Classification (NCBI taxonomy): domain Eukaryota; kingdom Viridiplantae; phylum Streptophyta; class Magnoliopsida; order Asterales; family Asteraceae; genus Chrysanthemum; species Chrysanthemum seticuspe. The sequence continues at coordinate 273,155,664 of BPTQ01000004.1, forward strand.
GGCAACTCCGTATGCAATTCTTGAGGGGGAGAAGAAGTGTGAAATTACTGCATGGTTGATATTATATGAGAATAAATGGTCAAATGGCTCCAAACTCATGTAAGAACCGAGCTTCTTCTTATCGGGTCATCTTCACATGGAGTTTTCTTCTAAAGAGCCGTTGGTTAACATCTTCACACGGGCTGATTTTGATTAAAGTGCTTCCAGTTGCGAGGCGGATTTCCTTGATGAACGTCTTTCTGTTCTTGTTTGATTGGGAGGGATTTGAGTTAAGGGGATTTGCTATATACAAGTTAACGGGAATGCATTTGGTGAGTTAAAGATGTTAGAAGACTAAAGACGAGTTGCATTTAACAATCTAAAGACTTCTTCTTAATCTGGGCACTTATCATACAAATTGTCGGTTTAGGGGAGAGCACTAATTAGGGGAGAGTGAAAAGCCAGATTTAATCCCCAATTAGACTTGCTCACATTCTACTTCAGCAAGTTGATTCTCACAAGTGTTCAAGTGATCTTCTCAACAGATTTCAAGTATTTGGGCTGATACGATGTTGCTGATTCTGAAGTGTCAAAACCAGCAAGGGGGAAGGAGACAAGCATCTAAACGCGAGTAAACTTGATGAGCTTAATACTTCTAAGTGATTGAAGATATCCCGGGAAGACTAATGTCATTACCGCAGAGAAACTCAATATTTATCTCATGGCGTTTAGTGTTCTTATTCCAACTATGTGGGGGAAGAGATGGAAGAGTTAGTTTCTGAAGATGAAAGAGGTACACAAGTGTGTGATGATTTTGATGTTATCGCAATCATCAAGGGAGAGAGATTGTGTACATTGGGGATGCTCAGCTGTTTTACTTGAGGGCTTAATCAGTGATTCAGAGATATAATCACTTATTTCGGAGTTGACATCCGCAGAGATTGTCATCCGTAGAGATAATCAGTGATTCATCCTGCTTCTTCAATGTTATCGGTTATTCTCTCTTTGGGCATTCGGGTACTTTGGGTTCTTGAGCTTCATACACTTTCTTCAGGGGGAGAGAAAAGTATACATCGGGTTATTCTTTGGCTATTGGACTTAATCTGCTACTTCGATGGTATAAGTTTCTCTGTCTTCGGGTATATGTGTATTCGGGTTCGTGAGCTCTAGTCTAAGAGACTGACTGCATCAATTCATCTACTTGGGGGAAGTGGTCTCTTGACTACTTTTTGGGGTGCATCGCTTCAGACTTCAGTGGTAAGGAATTTGAGAAGAAATTTAAAGAGTGGGATGATACATTGCTGTTCTTGTTGATGATATAACCCCGAACGAAGAATCTCGATTTTCGTTCTTAAAAGGAGCAGCGGGATTTATGATAATGGTGTGCTTCTCTGTGCACATGGCTAAGACAAGCTTGAAATAGAGCTTCAAATCTGCTCATCTAATGGATTTTCGGTTTGGGGGGAAGCTGCCAAAGTCTCTCTTTCTCAAAGGCTCATGTTCTATCTTCTATTCTGGAGCCTCGGAAGCTTTGGTGGTGGAAGTTTAAGAGATCACGAATTCTATCTTCTACGACGTGCTGCTCGTTATCCTTATCACGGTACTCGTATCATCATCCTCTTAAATTATATCATCTACTCTATCTTTGTAAATATTTTTCAAAAAGAAAATACAAAATTATAAAACCTGTAAAACAAAATAGAAAAATATAAAACCAACAAAAACCCATAAAAATCAGAAAATCTGAAAATACCAAAAATATTGTTTTTCAAGACATGTCTTCTGGTATCGATAACATCTGCGGTCTTAGAAATGTCATTCAATAATGGCACAGGACCATAGATGAAGTTCGAGCAGGAGGTGTAAATATTCTTTTCCAAAACATGTCTCAAAATATGGCTTACAGTTATTTCAGACTGTAACCCGGGCTTCAAATGATGGCTTACAGTTATTTCAGACTGTAACCCGTGATTAAACTATGGCTTGCATTTATTTCAGACTGTAACCCGTGCTTAAAACTATGGTTTGCTATTATTTCAGATAGCAACCCGTGCTTAAACCATTTTTCAAATATTTCGTGCACTTATCCTAAAACAAAATGAGGAAAGTATGTCGAAGGACTGCTGTTCCTACACAAATGTTTTTCCGTCTATAATTCTTCAGAAAAATATTTGTTGTATTCAAAAATGGTGAAAATTTGAGTTGCTTGAAAATCAATCGATTCAGAGTTTTTGTATAAATTGAAAACTCAATCAATGACTTCAGCGCTTTTAAACTTTTCAGAAAAATAAGTCATTGATTGAGGGGGAGAATGTTTTCAAATCTATATCATCTAACGGGCTTTCTTAATTATCCTACGTGCTTAACTAAAAATGATATCTGCCTATGTCGAAGGACTAGGAATCTAGGATATGATTGTTAGGATTAGATGATTAGAGTTTGATAAACACATAATTCCCATGCATTTGTATGATCTGATTGATATGTTGGATTGACTTTTATTAGTCGATTGTTGTTTGGGTGTCGACCACCATATATCTGTATGTGTGTTCACTAACGTATGCAGGTATATTGGTATATAAGAATGTTCCCGATCCGGATCCCACAATAGAATATGATTGGATGCCGAAAGGAAATGGTAACTATATCTTGGGTTGACAAATGAAGAAACGGAGCTTAATTTGACTTCTATGGAAAGTTGGCATGAAAAAATGCAACGTAAGAGGTCTCACTGCATCAGCAGATGGTTTTCTTCATCATCAAATGAAGAAACGGAGCTTAATTTGACCTCAGTTGGCATAAAAAATGCAACGTAAGAAGTCTCACTGCATCAGCAGATGGTTTTCTTCCAAACCTCTAGCAACAACAACAGAAGCAACTTCTCAACCACCTAACGTATCTTTGTGCAGGATTAATATTAGATGATACCATTTTTCTCAAAACAATTTTGAAAATGTTGTTTTGAAAATGGAAAAATGTTGTTTTGAAAATAAACTAAACTCATATTTTAGAAATCAACCAGACTTCATTTCTTATATAAGTCACTCAATCAACGACTACGGTCATTGATTGAGGGGGAGAGTGATTTCAAACTTAAGTATTTTCAAACGATATCTCTTCATAAAAGTCCGGTTTGTACAATAATAAGTGGTGATCTAAAGATTTAATGTTATGTCATGGTATGATTTTCTTTAAAACACAAAGATCTTTCAAAATGAAATTTTTTTCTGTTCTTGTTTGATTGTGAAGTTGTTTTATTTTACCTAAAGATCTCTTAAAACAATCATACCTGACACTAACAATCTTTAATGTCTTAAAATGGTCCTTATCTGTCATTTTTCAAAATCAAATCTTGCCACATCTTTCCCCAAAATTTTCTAAATGATTTAAATCAATCGGGATCCAAAATCTCAATTGGTTTGAAATTTTTGATCGGGAGAGAGATTGTGATTTAAATCTCAAATCGGTTTTAAAAGGGTGATTGTTTCTAAAGCACTCCTTCCTTCATGTGCCAAACGATTTTAAAATACTTACTGCACATGATTGTGGAGGAGCATTTAACCATAAACCAGAAGAGCTTTTAAATCAGGCACATATTCTCCCATGTTTTCTAAACCTTATTAAATCACTTGGGATCCAAAATCTCAAAGGGTTTGATATTTTTGATCGGGGGAGAATTTGTGATTTAATAATGAAATTTGAGAAAAGGTGATCGTTTTGATTCAAGTGTGCATACTGCTCTCTCATATGTGCTAAACGCTATCGAATCTCGAAGGACATATTGAGGGGGAACAAATGGTTTCTTAATGGCTTTTGTGATAATGGATGTGCTTCAAAAGAACTCTTGCCTCTATGTGATAAAATGATTTCAAATATCCTACGCACATATTGAGGGGGAGAATTTACCAAAGAAAATCAAATGGCTTTTTCTACGGAAATTGTGATCAAGAATATATTTCAAAAAACTCTTGCTTCCATGTGCTAAACAATTTAAAAATCATATGCACATGTTGAGGGGGAGGTTTTCTAAATGATCAAAACTATTAAGGTATAAAATGCTTTGATCTCGTATCAAAAGTACCTTGATTGATTTTCCAAATGATTTTTCTATTGGTTTCATAAAGGAAAGAACAATACCAAAAGACCGACCAATTTACTTTATGCATGGTGTTATAAGGATGGTTAGGTTAGGTATTCGTTCCCATGATCCGCCAGAACCGGAGGGATCTACCCAGGGACAATCCACTAGATAGTGTAGAGTCCTTAGGTATGATGAAAAAAGGAGAAAAGTGAGATATTGGAAGAGTGTCGACTGAGACAGAGCTAGTACTGGAATAAACCCAACAAGGTTCTAGTAATGAAGTCTCGGTAAGCACTGAAGGGGTTGAAGAATGAAAAAGATATGAATGAGAAAAGGGTGAAAATAAATAGCCCTCCAATAATTCAACCTTAGGGCAGAAACCGGGTTCAATAAATATGCTACTGGTGGTTACTAAGGTAACACTGGTATTGAGGACAAGACGTCATGGACCCAGTGATGCACTGCACTAAACTTCCCAAGCTACTCAAGCTCCTCTTAAAAGGACTTGTTTCATTCTCACGGGGAACCTACATAATCTATCGACTATCTCCTAGAGATTGTTGATATTGAAGAAGGAGACCCTCTCCCTAGTCTCCGACATAGGAAACCAAAGTGCACAATTGAGTCTAGAGCCAAGAGATCATCCACAAAATCTCATTAGGACACAGAATTAATGAAGACTTGCTGTTTCACACAATGTGGAAAGTAAGTAAATATTGAGAGTCCTACGCATTATCCTTATGGTATTGCCAGAACATCCGAGTGATATGTAAAAGTATTCACGATGAAGATGGAAATCCTTCTAGAGCCAACATCAAACAAGCTCTTGGTGGGTGACATGTGAGATCTTTTCTAAAGATCAAGCTTGTGACAACTGGATAGAAACGATGGGGCGATTCACTCGTGAATTAACCTTGGTCCAGGATTGGATTTGACGAATAATTTTGAAAAAACCATTCGATGTGCAAACCTTCTTTTCTCTAGCACGTCGAATGTGTATTCATATTTTCAAACACAAAAAGTATCTCTGATTGAAAAAAATACTTTTGGAAAAACCGTTCGATGTGCGAATCTCTTCTTTTATCTAGCACATCGAATGTGTACTCTTTTCAAATATAAAAAGTATTTATGATTGAAAATTGATCTTTCTTATAAAACCCTCGTCGTATTGCAAAACTCTTTCTTCTAAGCAATACGCGATTGTTTTCAAATCAATCAGTGAATCTCAATTCGCTGGTTCACTCCCTCCGTGTTGTCTTTTTTGAGACGTTCTGGTTTGAGAACAGCTAGAACAGCTGCAAAACCCTGTCAAGGAGATTCTTCAGAATTATACCTGATCACAGGCAGTACTTGTACTGATCAACGGGGAACCGTGGACCGTGTACCTTAATTCAACGAAAGTGATCAAAGATACTTTCGTGTGTTTTATTGCTAACTGTTGTTTGCAGGTACATTTGGACGGTTGCAGCTGATCATAATTGAGGAGTCAATCCTAAGCCGCATGCTCACAGCATCCACACTTAATTAAAGAAATCATGACAAGTGCTTATCTACATAACCTGGTTCTGATGTTTTTATACTATGCTTCTGCTACGCTGCTACAAATATCATGAACCAGTAAAGCTTCTGCTACTCTGATGGAAAGATGTCATGATCCTGAAAGTGTGAGCATGTCGGTCCGAAAGTCACAACTTCACATGAAGGCAACACAACAAAGGGTGATCCAGAGATTTACTGTGGCTGATGATCTCAATGAAAGCTCGAAGATCATCAAAGATGTGGATCAGTTCAAAGACCTCCACTTAAAGTACAAAACTATGCGAACTTTGAAGAATCGCTACTAAAGCACAAAGATTGCGAAACTTGAAGAATTGAAGTCTACGAGCTCAGAACTAAAGACAAAGATAGAATGCTAGGATGCAAAATGTATTTCATGGGGTGACCTCCCTTAGGGGGAGATTGTTAGGAATTGGAAATTCCATGTTAAAGTGTCGGTCACCCCAATTATGGTCAAGCATATGTTAGCTCGTAGACGTGTCTTAATTTACGTTATTTAGTAGTTAATTAGTTAGTTTGTAGCGTAGTTTAGTTTAGTGTAACACCGTGGAGGAAGGACGGGTATTTACCCACTGTATACCTGATCCACAGGTCGTCAGGAGGTCGTGTAGTCTGTAAGTATAAATACCCCTTCCATCCTTGGAAGGGGTGGTGCTTCTCAATCTAACATTTGATAATTTACAAAGCAAGTCTCTACCAAGAACACCCTCTCACTCTTTCTCTCTCTAAAACATGGCATACTTGTATCATCATCATCCAAGGCCACCCGAATCATCAAACAAAATAAATATAGGATCCTGACAAAATCATATTCAGAATCTTGAACTTCCTGAAATCTACGAAAAATTTTTCTAAGAAGATAATCTCATCAATAGACGATACCCTGATTTAAAAAGTCTTAGGAAGTCAAAAAGTCCCTGACAACCACTTCAACACCCATTTCTACTACTTTTTATTCAAACAGTGTAGTTTAGGATTTTCAGGAAAATTCTGACGATGAGGCTGATGAGAGAACAAGCGAGGAGTACCTGAATGACTTAAACACTGAGTTTCAGGAAAGGGCACTCCTTGCTAAATCTAAAAGGTTTAGAAGAAGGAACAAAAAAATTTCTAATGCTTAAGCTAATGAGGACACTGAGTGTTTTAAGTGTCACAAAAAGGTCATTTTGCTAAAGATTGTTTCTCAAAAACTATTTCTGAACCCTCTTACAAACCCTCAGGGTCAAACTAGTCCTTAAGTTTTAGCAAATTTCAAACAAAGCTATTTCAGTCTCATCAAAATTTTCAAAACAAGTCTGACCAAAACAAAGCTGTTGAGTTTGAAGCTAAGTATAGGAAAGTCAAGGCTAAGATAGTTATTCTTGAGGCCACTCCCTCAGAAATAACACAAAATGTTAAATCTGTGCAGGGTAAAAACAAGGGCCTGATAGCTGAAGTCTTTGACTGGGATGAAGAGCCAGTCTACTCAGATGATGAAATGGTGCAAGTCAGTGCACTGATGGCTCTCTCAGAAGAGGACGAGCTAGCTGTTGGAAAGAATCATGCTAGGAATGGTGAATGGGTTAACATCACTATGAGGAAGGTAAACATCTTACTTTCAATGGACGATGATTCTGATTGGCAGTCTTTCATGAATTATATTAATGTTAACCTTAAGTTTGTAGAAGAGCAACGATTAAATTTGTTTTCCAAATACAACAAGTTAAGTTTTGAGTTAAACAAGTGTAGGGATGAATTGCTTATTTTAAAACAAGCCAAACTTGAGGCTGTTACACTACAAATTCAAAACTCTGAATTAGTAAAACGAAATCAAGCTCTTCGGGAAGAACTTAAAAAGGAAAAACAAATCTTTGAAAGCTGGACCACTAAGAACCCTAGAGTTTATTACTTTGTTCAAGCCCCCAGTAGCAAAAAGAGAATACTAGGTGAGGATCAACTCACTGATACTTTCAGTGAAGATCAAAGTCCCAAACCTTTTGTGTCTGCTAGTCTGCTCTCTAAAAAGGAGTTGTTGCCAAAATCCAGTGATTGGGTTGAAAGGGTAAACCATGAAAGTAAGCTTCCAAACTTCGATTCTGGAAGGATACTTGAGCCTGAAAGTCAGGCACTCAAGAGCAAACTTGGACTCCCTGATGTACCCAGTGGTACTGAACACATCACTGAGTCTGAAGCTGAATCACAAGCACCGCTTCCATCTCTGAAATCTCTTCTAGGAGTTGCACCTAGCTCTGAGCTTACTCCTTTACAATTCAACCCTCACTCTCCTGAAGAAAGGTCATGCCTTGGTATGACAATATTGAAAAGACCAGTAAAACCAACCCAAGAAGATTCAGTTCCTACTGAGACTTCCACATCTTTAGTTCCTACTGAAGAAGACTAAATCAAGCAGTTGACTAAACTTGTGAGGAAGTTGAGTGAAAAGATGAACTCTGCTGAGAAGGTTCCTGATTCAAAAATCAATGAACCAAGTCAATCTCAAGTTCCTCCAAGTCAAAAAGCAACTCCAAGCCCAAACAGAAGTGTGATACGTGCCATTATACAAGCCATAACACTGATAATTGCTACAGAATCCTTTTTTGCATGATTTGTGAAAAGGAAGATCACAGAACTTCTGATCACTTACAATATGTAAGGTCACTCAATGAAGCAATTTATACCAACCTTGGTCATCAGTATGCTTCATCATCCAAGCAGGCTCAAAGGACTAAAGCTAAACCTTTTCCTCCTTGTCCACATTGTGGCTTTAATGATCATCATCCTGATGATTGTCTCATGAACTCCTGCTGTGAAATATGTAGAAATCCAGCACATGAGACATCTCAGCATGATAGGGTCATACAAGCAAGGAGAAGTTCAAAACAACCCCGCATCACTAAGTCCTCCTTAGTAAGAAAGTGCAAAACATGTGGTAGCACAGTTCACTCAACCACTAACCATGAGTCAATTTCAAAGTTTAAGCAGTCCATCAGACCCAAGCCCACTAGTAAGTGAGTTAGCAAGAGAAACTAACTCAGTTTACTATTTGTGTAGAGACATGCCAGGGAGCCTATTTGGTATCTAGATAGTGGATGTTCAAGGAGCATGACTGGTGAGAAGGAATACCTGCACAAATATGTAAATGAACCAAGACCTAAGGTAGTGTTTGGTGATAACTCATCTTGCCCCACTGAAGGTTATGGTTCAGTAAACTGTAATGGTATAGTGTTCTCTAGAATAACATATGTCAATGGTCTGAAGTACAATCTCATTAATGTCAGTCAGTTATGTGATGCAAAATACATAGTGCAGTTCAATGATAACAAGGTACTATTTTCAATGCCAAAAAAAAGTTGTTCTTATAGCTCTTAGGAGAGATGATGTATATGTACTTGACATGTCAACTCTCTCTCAGAATGGAACTTGTCTCTTTGCCAAAGCCACTAAAATTGTCAACTGGCTGTGGCACAAGAGACTCCCTCACTTAAACTTCAAAAATATAAACAACTTGGCAAAACAAAACAAAGTCCTTGGTTTACCATCACTGGTATTTGCAAAAGATAAACCATGCTCAGCCTGTGAAAAAGGCAAACATCACAGAGCATTATTCAAAACAAAACAAAATTTTTCCATCAAAGGTTGCCTTCACCTCTTCCATATGGATTTATTTGGACCTGTAAGTCCAAGATCAATCCAGCATGAGAATTATACTCTTGTCATTGTTGATGAGTTCTCAAGATACACTTAGGTATACTTTCTTTCCAAAAAGAGTCAGGCAGCTGAAACAATAATGTCATTCATCAGGAAGATTGAAAACCGAAATGACATTACAATTAAACTAATCAAAACTGACAATGGTAATGAGTTCAGAAATCAGGAGCTTGAGATTTTTTGTGATGAAAAAGGAATTTCCCAAAATTTCTCATCTCCTTACACCCCTGAACAAAATGGGGTAGCTGAAAGGAAAAACAGAACTCTCATTGAGGCTGCTAGAACCATGTTAAATGGCTCAGCACTCTCAAATCACTTCTGGACTGAAGCTATTAAAACAGCCTGTTATACTTACTGATGTCTAAGGCTTTCAGGGTGTTTAACACCAGAAGACAACAAGTTGAGGAAACCTTCCATGTTACCTTTGATGAGAGCACTGAAAGCATCAGGTTCTCCAATACCTCAGTGGAAGAGATAGGAATTGATGACTCATCTAGATATCCTCTTGATGAGTTCAAATATGAAAACAATTCCTCATATCAAGCAGATGCTGACATCTCATACTACATTTTGCGTCATAACCTCCCTAAACCAACCATCAGTGAATTCATTGATAATCCTTCAATCCCTACTGGGATAGGTCATATTGAACCAAATGTTCAGGAACCTGAAATTCATGAATCTCAACCTGAACAACAAACTACTTCATCAAATGATCTTAATGTTTCTGTTGCACCAGCCCCTGAACCCATTCCTGAGTTCCCAGCGACCTCATCAATCTCAGATCCTAGACCACAAAGTAAGTGGATAAGATCTCATGACATTGAGCTTGTGAACATCATTGGTGAACCCACTGAAGGCATGCTCACAAGAAGCATGGCTGCTAAGTTATCAGAAACTTCAGCCAATGAATGTGTGTATGCAGATTTTCTCTCAAAAATTAAACCTAAAAGTGTCACTGAGGCTCTGAAACATCCTAGCTGGGTTCAGGCTATGCAAGAAGAACTTCAACAGTTTGACAGAAACAAAGGTATGACATTGATCAAATGTCCTCAAGATGTCATTGTGATAGGAATGAAGTGGGTTTTCAGAAACAAAACTGATGAAAACGGCACTGTCATTAAAAACAAAGCCAGACTTGTAGCTAAAGGTTACAGTCAACAAGAAGGCATTGACTATGATGAGACATTTTCTCCTGTCGCTAGAATGGAAGCCCTCAGGATCTTTCTTGCTTATGCAACATACATGAACTTCAAAGTTTACCAAATGGATGTCAAAAGTGCATTCCTGAATGGTAAACTCAAGGAAGATGTTTATGTTCAGCAACCCCCAGGCTTTGAGAGTAGTAAATACCCTGACTATGTCAGCAAGCTTGTAAAAGCCCTATATGGACTGAAACAAGCTCCCAGAGCATGGTATAAAACTCTCTCAGCCTTCTTGATTCAAAACAAGTTTGTCAGAGGAAAGATAGACAACACCATATTTATCTATAAGACAAAACAAGATGTAATACTAGTCCAAGTATATGTTGATGACATCATCTTTGGTTTAACAAACTATACTCTTTGCAAACAGTTTGAAAACCTGATGACAAAGAAATTTGAAATGAGCATGATGGGTGAACTCACATACTTCCGTAGACTACAAATCAGGAAAACTGATAAACGAATCACCATCAGTCAAGACAAATATACTAGAAATCTCTTGAAGAAACATGAAATCTCTGATTGTGCCTTAGTGAAGACTCCAATGGTCCCTCCAAATAACCTTGGACCAGATCTCACTGGCAAATCAATCAATTAAACTCACTTAAGAAGGATTGTAGGATCACTGATGTATCCCACTGCTTCTAGACCAGACATACAATTCTCAGTGTATCTGATTGCAAGATATCAGTCTAATCCTAAGGAATCCCATCTCACTACAGCCAAAAGAATCCTCAGATACCTGAAGGGTACCCCAAGTCTTGGACTTTACTATCCTAAATGTTCAGGGTTTGACCTCAAAGGTTGCTCTGAATCTGACTATGCTGGTTGCAACATGGATAGGAAAAGTACTTTAGGGTCCTGTCAATTCCTTGGAGGAAAGCTTGTTTGTTGGAGTACTAAAAAGCAACAATCAGTGGCTATGTCTTCAACTGAAGCTGAATACGTGGCAGCTGCAGGATGTTGTGCCAATGTGTTATGGATGAAAAGTCAACTCAATGACTATGACATCCATTACAAGATGGTACCCATCTTCTATGATAATATCAGTGCTATTGCTATCTCCAACAACCCTGTTCTTCACCAAAGAACCAAACACATTGATATCAGATATCATTTTATCAGAGACCACATCATGAAAGAAGACATAGAACTCCATTTCATCCGTACTGAATATCAGATAGCTGATATCTTCACCACACCTTTGGATGAACCTACCTCCAGGAGACTGAAAGCTGAATTAGGAATGCTTGATATTGAAAGTCAGCAACCTAATAACCAATCCTAATCTCAGCAGTTGAAAAGGTCGCTAGTCCCTGAATAAAATCCCCAATAACACATCTTCTCACTAAATGAGTAAGACTCATTCAGGGTCCCTAACAATGGATAAAGAGCATGGAATGAGTAACTAAATGCTCTAAGTATTTCAGTTACTTAATGTCCTAGGTTGGTAAATAAACCAATTTAATATAGGAATATATGTATCAAAACTCTTCTGTCATCCATGTCATGGGTCCCTATCAACCTTACCTCATCCCACTTGGCATTTAATGCCCTTTCTCACAACAAATATCATTAGGATATTTCAACTTTGCAAATGCACTTTTACTGTGCACTGCAACTATTCCCTTAAAAACCGGGAGTAAACTGCGGGTAATGGAGTGGCTGCATTAAATGAGGTAAATGAAACATTTTCAAAAATGAATTTACAAATCCTCACATATGCAAATATTACCCTCTCACCACTCTATAAATACCCCTCTCAGAAACAAAAACACACACACATAAATTGTTTCTGCAATCAAACTCTGTCAAAATACTTTCAAAATCAAGAAACAATTATGTGTTCTTTGTTTCAAAACCAGTTTAAGCAAAAAAAATGTCATCTTTGCAAACAAAATTCCAAGTTTTTCTTCACAAACGTTCAAAAAGGAATTACTTTCTTTAACTGTTCTTGTCAAAATCAAAAAACCCTAAAATCTTTTTCTGCAAATCAAATGGCAAGAACTCAAAGTATTCAGTTTGCACCACAGTGGGTAAGAGGCCTTGAAAATGTTGAATTCAAAACAAACAACGTTATAGGCAATTTCGAATACCCAAATGATGTCCCAGCCTATAATGGAATCATGAATTTTTTGCTAAACTTCCCACTGAAAAAGGCCTTTATTAATTCACCCTCTATTTTGTACCACAACTTCCTCAGGGAGTTTTGGGCAACTGTTGTCGCCTATGACCCGACACTCGCCACTGATGAGGACGAACCAAGACCCCTCAGGGAGTTCCTCATCAGATTTTCTATTTTAAATGGGGAACAAGTAGTCACTTTGGACTATAAAACTTTTTGCTCTTCGACAAGGCTTGATTATAACCAGGGAAATTATGTTGCTCACCCTGACCCAACCATTGTTAAGCCTGAGTTAGGCAAAATAGCTTTAGACCCAAAATTTTTAGACAAAACACCTTTCACCAAGAATTCCTTTCCCGTGGCTTGGAAGATCCTGTTCACCTTTGTGATTCAGGTTCTCGGCGGGAACCACTCATCTACTAAACAAATCAATTCTATTCAGTTGATGATGTCCTATTTCTTGATGATAGGGACAAATGTCGACATAGGAGAGATCATTTACAATGATCTCGTAACCAAGCTACAGAGCAAAACTAGGGTGAAATACGTTTCATACCCTAGGTTTATCTCTTGTGCTTTACAAGAGTTACTGGGTTGCAATTATACCCAGGATTTTCAACATGGCGCTTTACCTGCCACCCTGAGTCCATCAAAATTTCAAAAGAACCCATCCTTAGTCGGTGAAATTGAATTGACGGCCCATATGGTTGATGTAAACAACCAGAGGGACTCAGTGTCTCCAAACCCTGCTCCTAAAAAGAGAAAGGGGAAGTCTCAGACTGGGACTAAGACTAAACCCAAGTCTCAGGGCCCTGAGGCTTCTGGAACACAACCAAAGAGGCACAAAAATCCCCAGACTGACAAGACACCCAGGGAGACCAAGCAACATCCACCCCGGTGACAACCAAGGACACTGATACATCACAATCAATGCCCTTGGTCTCAAATACTACTCCCCAAGATCCAGAGGAAAACATATAACTCGCTAGTAGGGGAGCGCCTTCCACACAACCTGGTGAGGACACTCGCTAATCACAGATTTTGTCCGAGGGCACAACCATTGATCCCAAAGACTCAGGGGGAAACAAACAACCCACTGATAGGGATCTCACTGCTATGCTCCATAAGGATAGTATTGGGAATCTCCCACCAGTGCTTGAAGGGGCACAGAGGGACAAAGAATCAGAGGGACAGAAACCCCCCGCTGATACGGAACTCATTACCAATCCTAACTCCAGAGAAGGCACTGGGAAACACCCATCAGTGTCTGAGGATTAACTGGGGGACAAAGACTCAGGGGGACAAAAACCACCCGCTGATACAGAACCCACAACCCCTCCTGTTCTTCTAAGTGTTGCTGATGTACATGACTTACTGATGTAAGATGAAGAGGTTAATGATGACAATGAGGAGGAAGTATTTGCTGCTAGTGAAGAAATGGATGCTGATGTTTAACCACATGAACAAGAACATCAGCCTAATCCAAAAGAGCCTGAAGAGTCACCCTTTCAGCCTGAAGATGACTCATCTAACTCTTCAGACTCTTCAGCATCTTCATGCCTTGAGGAATTGAAGAAATATGATAATGTTTTTCCCCTCACTAAAAGACAACTGGTGATGTGGCTAAGGAGAGCTACTCAAAAGATGTATTATGGAGTAACTGACAGTCTATGGGATCAACATGTTGAAGTCGTTGCCAGTTACGCTGATCTTAAGGCTGAAGTGGTTTCTAATTTTGAAGATAATGATGAACACAGGGAACTCATCTATCAACATCTTGACAAGCTGGATAACCATCTGAAGAAATTCCTCACAACCTTTCAGGATGCTCACTCCAAGCTTGATGAAATCAAGGAATCAGTCAAGGAAGACCCTGCATTAAACACTAAAGTGCTTGAGGCTACGGAAATTTATATGAAGAACTCTTCCAGCCTCACTGAACTGATCACTATGCTTAATAATTCCAATGTTCAGGGTCTTACCTCTTCAGTTCAAGCTATTCAGTCCACTCTGGGCTCTTTGGATACACAGGTTGCTGATCTGGCTAAATCATCTTCTTCTATGGCCTGGAATCTCGGGCCTAGAATGACTGCACTGGAATTATCTCAGGCCACTCTTGGGGAGAAAGTTACCACCCTTCAACAGGACACATCAGGAATCAAGTCCATGGTTTCTAAGATTTATCAGGCTTTCAAGGGTCAAGCTGCTACCTCAGCACCTCCATAAACTCTTGCTATAACTGAAGCTCCAGAAACCGTTGAGGGGGAGAGATCAACTGAAGAGACTCCTTATCACACTGAGGGGGAGCCAACTCAAGCAGTGTCTGCAGTGCCCATCTCCTCAATCCCACCAACAACATCAACAACAACACTAGTCATAACAACACCAGTGGTAAAAACAACAACATCAGTAGCAACAACAACAACACCAATGACAACAACATCTACATCTTCATCAGTCCCTCCTCAAGACAAGGGAAAAAGCATCATGATCACACCAGAGCCTGTCAAGATCCCTTTTGTAATTGGCAACAAAAAGTACATACTCAGTCCCGAACAGTTAAGCGCCTATCTTGAAAAGGAAGACAGACTCAAGAAACAGGCTGAGGAAGAACAGAGAAGCAAAGCTGCCCTGGTCAAAGACTCAAAGTGGTTCATGAAGAAGCTGAAAAGTTAGGGATCGATCTTAAGCAACTTGAAAAAGGACAAGCTGGCCTAAAGTTCAAAGAAGCTCAGGATGTTGAGATGGCAGCCCTAAGAAAGAAAAGGGATGAAAAGAATAGGAAGGCTTCTGAGATAAGAAAAGCAAGGATCGATCACTACAACTGGACTATGTCTAGCAGGAGAGCCCTTGAGACCATCACTGATGTTTACATCATCCCCAAATCCAAGCCAGTTGCAATGAATGTCTACAAGGGAGTGGACAAGAGGGACTTTGAGGTTCATGATCCTTTAAAATTCACTGACTTGGGGATCACAAAATTAGATGAACTTGGTCCCATTATTGAGAAGAAGAAAAATCTGGTTGTCAAGGACTTGATGAAAGCTCTAAGCAGAAGATATTAAAGATTGAGGGATACGCTCACTAAGCTTGGAATTCAATATGCTCTCCCTGAAGCTCAAGGTACTCAACCCCAATCATCCTAAAGAAAAAGAAAAAGAGTTGAATATGAGCCTGAAGCCAAGGTCTCTGGATTTGATTGCAATAGAGAGATACCTGAAGGGATGAAGTTTGTAAACAACATGGTTATAGAAGAGCCTGAAAGAGGACTCTTCTTCATTGATGTCTATGGAAACCCAACATTCCAAAGATGGAGCGATATTGATCAGGCTGGGGTGGCTACAATGCTAAGTTATTTGACAGTGGCTTCTCAAATCTAGTCCCCTGAAAACATCAGGTTCTGCGCTGACCTGAATGCAAAAGTAAGAGACCATCCTGACAAAGCAACTCTCCTTGCAAAGAAGCCAAAGCTTGAAGCACTAGGTATCTATATTGTATAACATCACTGTAGTTCATCTTTTGTACTAGTTGGTTAGGAACGTGTAATGTCTATTAATAAATGATGTATGTTTTTGTTAAGATCAACGTTCCTTATTATGTTTACTAGTATATTCAGTGTAAGAAGAAGCCTCTTGCTCACTTACACTAATCAAAACACTTAGGCTATTTGTATATCCAAATAGGGGGAGACTGTTGGGTTTAATGAATACCCAAACCTCTTAAGTCTAGGATTTGAATAGAAAATACCCTAAGTGTTTATAACCTTAAACACGAACAAGTCACTGAGTGCATAGCCACTTAGTGAGTCATCTTCAGGATACTCAGTGCGAGACAAAGAAGTAAAGTCTCTCCACTCAGTGAGGCGGAACTCAAGGGGTGAAGACTGAGTCAAGAAGAAGGTGGTGGATTCAGTGAGTGATGACAATAACTCGCTAAATCCCAAAACTCCTCACCAACTATTATCACTGAAGGCAAGACTGAAGATTAAGACTTAAGGCTAAGAAGACTGAAGAATGAGCGTGACAAGGCGGGATAAGTTTGAACAAATAAGACGAAGTCCTTATCAACCCAAAGTCAAACTTTCCCTGAAACGCTAACAACCAGGATCAGTGTCATCAATGACAAGAAGAAAGCATCCTTGTATCTTACCCAATATAGCCTTTGTAAACAGAGACAAAATACATCAGTATTTTGTCTTCTATAACCATGTCAGTTTGTCCTCTAGGATAAAGTCAAAAATCATACTTGTATAAATAGCCATAAGGTATGAGTGAAAGAAAAAGCTTGTGCATTAATTGTGAAAAACACACATAAGCATCTTTCACTCCTCCAAATATGACTATGTCCCTGAGATAGCTCAGTAGTACCTGAATAGTTGTGCTTAGAGTTAGCCTAAGCTTAGTGAGGTGTCACACCTATACTTGTCATTTCAATCCCATGTACTGTTCCGCAAGTACTTGGGTAATGTATTCTTTTTGATTCGTTTTAATAAAGAATATAAACATTGGAAAAATCTTGTGTGTTTTATCTTGTTAAAACTGAATTTTAAACTGCTTTACTTCAGTCATGATTCACAATTAGTATTAATAACTGTTTTAGCTATTTGTGAAATGGGAACAACATTCAGGAAGAGAAGAGATTGTTAATATCAATTTCATCAAACTTGATCATGCCTTTCAAGTTTCAAATCTATTAAAGGCGATGATCAGTTTGAGGTAGAGCTGATTCAGAAACTTTACAAGCTTTTGAAAAAGATTTTACATAAGATGGCCTAGGGAGCAATCAATTAATTATCATTTTATTGTTCATCTTCAAGGATGTTGCACAAGAAGCTCATAGTAAAAGTACTAAGCCGAGGTTTCTTCGGAAGAGAGTGCTTTAAAGTTATCCTCAAATTACACTGAATAAAACAATATTCACAAATCCAGTCTATCAGTATTTAATGGGAGATTTTTATTGCAAGAAATACGAATAGGTTACCAGATTTGTATCCGTATGACTTTAGGATTAGTGTAGGAAGTAAAGTTGCATTGTATCTATTTACATGTTATGTAATATGTATAAATACCACTTCAAATCTCACTTGAGGGGTGTGTGTTGCTAATAAGATTTTATCATTTTACTCACCACCCTCTTTTCCTCTTCTTTCTCTAAGTCTTGGATCACCTACCATGTGGGTGTTTGGCTTATACAATGGTCAATTTTGCGTAACTCATGATAATGTAAAACAGAGGATTTAGAGTGGTGCAAATGACCAACTAATGTTCGAGCAAGTGGTAGCTGAATACCAAGCGATGTACGGTCCAAAGTTGACACTGGCTAAGCCGTGGAAACTTTTGAGAGAACTTAAAAACTGGCAAGAGATAGAAATGCCAAAATTTTACAAAACAAAAGCCACTGCAAACAAAAATTCAAAGACATCTGAAAGCACCTCACACAACACGTCAAAATCAGCACATGATGGTTTTAATCTCAACAACGAAGCGGATGATTCAGAAAAGGAAGAGGTCCAAGGAGTTCGACCAATGGGACGAGACAAAGCTAAGAAGAAATCGTCACTCTCTTTCGTTCTTTCGGAATCTTCAGTTGTTGTACATCTTGATGATTTGTTAGTCGATAAATGGAAAAACATCAAATCGGGTTTCTTTTCCAAAAAGACGGAAGCTTTAAATTCTTATTTAGAGTTGAAGCAGTGACAAATGGAAATTGAAGAAAAGACTTGTCAACATCAAATGAAATTAGAATAACAAAAGTTTGTACAAAAGCAAGAAGAACTTGAGCTTCAACGTCAAATGTTTATATTTCAACAAGAAAAACGAAAGAACAAAAACCTTATGTTCTATCATACTGCCGATGACCATTTGACTGGAAGTCAACGAAACACGGTGTTGGAGATAAAGTGAAAATAAATAAATATATAATTTAGACTGTCAGTTTAAATTTTTAATTTTTATTGTATTGCTTTAATAAAGTTTTTTTTTTGTTTCGTTTTTTGGTTTTTTTTAATAAAGTTTTAGTTGTGAATTTGATTTTCAAGAAAGAAAACTTGCATTCCTACTTGTTCAATACTTTTTGAAAAAAATGAAGTGAAAAAAAGTCAAAAACATTATACTGTACAACACAAGTACTTAAACTAAACATAATGTGGGCCCATTTAGAACTTTGACACAACACAACCACGGTGGCCGGTGCTTCTTCACATACACACCCACACGTCTTCTCCATCCCTAAAACCCACCCCCCATTTTCACACACACAAAAACACACACACACATTCAACAAACCAAACCAAACCAAACCCAAAAAAAAAAAAGGTCAAAAGAACAATGGGCATAGACTACTACAACATCCTAAAAGTAAACCGAAACGCAACAGACGAAGACTTAAAAAAAGCATACCGTCGCCTCGCAATGATCTGGCACCCCGACAAAAACTCAAACAAACAAGAATCAGAATCCAAGTTCAAACAAATCTCCGAAGCTTACGATGTCTTAAGCGACCCTCAAAAGCGTCAGATCTATGATCTTTACGGTGAAGAAGCTTTGAAATCTGGTCAAGTTCCACCCCCTCCACCTTCTTCATCTGGCAGAAACAATAATGGGTTTTATAGTACTAGTCATTATGGCCATGCTAATGTTGACAGGAACTTTAGGTTTAATCCTAGGGATGCTGAGGATATTTATGAGGAGCTGTTTAAGGATGTGGGTTATGGGGGTAGTAGGAGTAATGGTGAGAGTTCGGGTTCGAATAAGGGTGGGAGTAAGATGAAGAAGGCTGCTCCTGTTGAGAATTTGTTGGCTTGTGGTTTGGTTGATTTGTATAAAGGTGCTAAGAAGAAGATGAAGATTTCGAGAACCGTTCTTGATTCTTTCGGGTATGGTTGATTTTTTGTTTGGCTTGAAAATGTGATATCTTTGATTGTTCATTGTGTAAATGAGTAGGATGTATGGTGGTGTAGTATAGCTGAATTTAAGGTTTAGTGCTTTTATAAGATCTTATAATCACCGCCAAGTGGCCTGGTGCTAAGGTCCTTGGTTTTGAGGTCTAAGGGTTCAAACCTCGTTAGGTGTGTACATTTGGGGGTGGCCAAGGAAGGATCGGAAACGGTCCCGGGATTAACCCAGTGAGGCCGTGTACATCTGAGTCAAAAAACGCTCGCCCTCCCCGTGTAGCCTGAATAGGGAAAACCTTATTTGTTTACCCATTTAGAAGATCTTACAATTTTTCGGTGAAAATTGATCTAAGATAGGAAGTTTTAGGTTAGTGTAATCTTGCATTTTTAGGTCTGACTCACGTTGTTGCAAGGGAAGGACAAAAACTTTTTTATCCAGTGACACAAAGCCGAGGAGCCTTAGGGCACCCAAGTCGTTCTTTTATATTGGAGATGATGCTCACTCATGTTGTCATTTGGCTAATTCTTATCGTTCTCCTGAAATTCCTTTAGTATATATAGTTGTTGTTTGTTACTACGTCTAGCAGTTCTGAAAATGGTTACTTTTTGATAAAATATACGATTTTTTATACCTTTTGGGTGCCTTTTGCGGCATATGATGTTATTGCATAAAGGGAACTATTTAGCAATACAAAGTCTTGTCCTTGATGTCCATTTTGTATAGCACGAAATCAGGGATCTTGTTTTAAGTAAATAAAAAACTTACCAAGCTTTCACCCCAATTTGCTTACTTTACGCAAATTTAATTGTATTAGAGGATGGCCGTTATTTTACAGTGTCAGACTGTAGTAGCCGCTAGGATGCTTTTCGCTATTGTATTAGAGCAATTTGTATAGATTTTAAGGATTTTGGATGCGTAAGAGGTTCTGTCCCAGTCATAGGTTTTTATACACAGTTGCCTCAGAATTTCGTAAAATGATGATTTGATGATGAAAAGGTTAAATCAAAGAATGATAGGTACTAGCCTTCTAGGGTACTAATTAATGCAAGTCGACTCAGCTTTGCTTGTTAAGAGCTACTATTAGCTATATACAGTAGTGACATATGGAGCATGCAAACAAATATTTGGGTCATTGGGTGTTTTTCTTTCTTTTGCAATACTCTCTATGTGCGTTTTCTATGTTTATTTTTTTGTGGGGGCAGGGCAATGAGAATTCACTTTTGTTGATGAGTAAATGGTAATCATGACGTGCATTTAGTTGGAAATATAATGTTAAGTATAGTGATTGTGGTGAAGGTCTTAACTTTTAATGTAGCTGAGTGGAAGTAAGCTTGACAATGAACACAAGTGGATGACGCTTAAACTTCCCACGTATCTTGGATATATTTAAGATTACTTTTCAAGGAAAAATGGGAAATAATTGTTGCGTCATAAAATGGACTCAGGTATCATCGGGATTGCCTTATATCTATCACAAATATCCCCAAGACCTAACTTTTGGTGCGTGGAGACAAGAAGGGGCCTGAGAAAAATATTTTCTTTAGTTACCAACTTACCACTTTTTGCAGCTTAAAATATGTTCTCGACTATAATAGATTAAGATTGTCAACATTGAGTAGCAATTTGATATTCTCAGTGTTGCTGTTTGGCACGCTATGATTTTTTTTTTTCTTTTTTTTCCCCTAATCTGGAATATGATACTAGCTGATATGCAAGAAAATCGAATATATATGATATTATAAGGTCATTTTCATAGTCTAATTCTTGTGATAAATAGTAATCAAGTGTAAGCACTCATATTAAAGCTTCCAAACTAGTAATTCAATGTTAGTTGTCCCGTCTCTTCTCAAATACATTGTTAAGTTAGGCTTATCAAGTAATTGGGGTGAAAGTTTCGTGTAGCTGAAGCAAGCATATCCCACAACATGTTAGAAACTTTTTGAATCAATTTTGAGTGACATAATTGGATTTATTACATATGTCACCTATATTTATCAGATAAATCCTAAGTCACATTTTAAACATTAACAACTTCTTTTATCTATTTCGACTGTTATTTACTTTAGTAGCAAGCAGTTAGGATTGTAAGATACATCTGTTAGGTATTCTAAAGTTATTGTAAGATATTAGCTGATCTATAGAAATATGTGCGATATTGAATAGCTACTTTAGCACATTAAGTAATAATTTGTCATAAATGTATTCTGGCCATATTTGATCTAAGCATCTGAATTAGTGATGTGGTCTTATATGTCATTATGCTCTTTTATTAGATATGTCGCTGTGCTTGTCTTATCAAACTTTTGAGTTTATCACTTTATTAGTTTATTTCCTTTATAGTATAAATATGCAGCAACCACCGTATTCATACATGGCCTAAACAACAAATAGCCTCCATTATAGTTACCTAATTTGCTAGAGTAGCCACGATCTGCTATCCGGGTACAATTGTACCAAAACGGGTACGATACGGATCCGGGAATGACGGGATCTTTGGCATTTTATTGGATTTACTAATCATTATTACACTTAGGTTATTAGATTTTGCCATACATGTTCTTTTTCCCTTGAATAAGGAGGATGATGCTAAGCTTAATAGGAAGTGTTTCATTCCAAAAAACGAAACTAAATAGAATGTGTTAATGAAGAGTGAATGATGTCCTCATTCTAAGTCAATTGGATACCGTTAGCTAGGTAGGACGTAGTTTTGGAAAATTGAAAGGATTTACTTAAATTAAGCTATTAATATTCGAATGCACAAAGTGTATCTCCTCTGCTCGTCAAAAGTAAGATTTAATGAATTGCGTGTTCTCCGATTTGTTAAAGTTCATAGCTTTATATCTATAATTTGGCTGTAAATGCATACTTTCTCTGACACCACATTCTCCTATATGCCAAGTTAAAATTTTTATCCCATATTTTGCCATGACTGTACTTAAGAGGGAGAGCTCATGAGTGTTAATGTAGTGGTATAGGCAGTGCAAGACATACTACAATTTTTATATCTCTCAGAGCAAAAACGTATAGAGTGCATACGCTAGAACAATGTGGCACATACTGCGGATCTAGGAATTTGATTTAGCTATTGCACTACTTAGCTAATCAGATTACTCTTCTGAATATTCGGTTTATAGTTCGAGTTGGGATATTTTTGGATATTGTTTTGGTTTGTAGTTCGTTTATCAGAATTGATTTGGTTTTATTGTTATCGAATATGAATGTCAATTTAATGTAAGGGGTCTGTTTACGTCGATCATACATAGGTATGCTATAGAACTTATATACTTTAAAAGGTTTAATAGTCTGATTTTAATACATTCGGTGATCGTTTTGGTTGCTATGTGTATAACAAAAGTGAAAGAATTTTTTATGTATATTGAATTGTTTTGCATGACTCTGTATTTTAAATACATATTTTTTAGTAACCATAGTTTCTGACCTTTTGACCGACTAATCCACTATGGTCTGACCTTTTTAGTAACCATAGGTAAAGCCCTCCCTTTTCAGGAGGTTGGCGTGGCCATTTCATGGTTGTTCGCATGTAGCAGGAATTGAACTTGAGACCTATAGTCACAAACCAATTGCCGCTAGGCCACCCCTAAACATAGTATTTCGGACTGAAAAGTTACAGTCAATCTCCAAAATAGGAAATACAAACAACATCCTGATTTTTTTTCCCGAATAGGAGAGGAACATAATTCTAGC
Organism: Chrysanthemum seticuspe; assembly: GCA_019973895.1. Taxonomy (NCBI): domain Eukaryota; kingdom Viridiplantae; phylum Streptophyta; class Magnoliopsida; order Asterales; family Asteraceae; genus Chrysanthemum; species Chrysanthemum seticuspe. The sequence continues at coordinate 273,178,896 of BPTQ01000004.1, forward strand.
CTAATCTCGTTATCACATGGAAGTCTCATGATGACCATTTTAATGGGTTGAAGTCATAAACAAACCAGTGAAGTGTAATTAGTTATTTTGCTTTACATAGTAGCTAAATATAAAATGCAGAAAGGTAGGAGTACATTTTTAGCTACTATATACAAGCAAAATTAACACAATCGACACAAGTTACACTTCGTAGTTTGTAGCCTATATAGTTGGTTCAGTTCATTGGCCCCCGTGGGACTGCGACTTTGGGCTAGATTTATGTTCTCCCTTGTTCGGAGAAGTCGAGAATTTGTGTATATCTCCCACTATAAGAAGACAATGGTAACTTTTCAGCTATGTGCCCATTTTAATACTGTGAACATTTATTATGATCTATTTACTTTGTAAAGTTTTAAACCCACCCGTATTTTGTTTTCCCAACTCCCAATTTTTAATCCATCAAGACAGATTAAATGATAAATATGTCATCTTTTTTTTTTTTTTTTTTTTTTTTTTTTTTTTTTTTTTTTTTTTTAAATCGATTTACAAGACTTTTTATATTATGTATTTATAAAGTAAGGTCTTGTCTATAATTTTGGGTGTTTATGAAGTCTGGTTTCACTATTTTTTTCATTTATTATTTATGAAGTATGGTTTTACCCAAAGTCACAGGAAACGCTGAGCAGCCCGCGTTCCGCGTTTCGGATCGCTCGTACCGGATCGCGGTACGATCGCGTCCCGGATCGCTCGGGATCGCGATCTAGATCGCTATTTTCGGCGTTCCCAAACAACATCAATCTGCGTACCAAAGTTTACTGATTCGACGTACCAAAACGGATCGGTACAAAAAATAATTCGTGAGTTATGTGTTTGGAGGTTTTCTTGAAGATGAAGAAGATGGTTATTGAAAAGATGGTACAAGGAGAGTGACAAATGAAAAGTAAATAGGAGATTGGGAATATAAATGGGAGGCACGTGGGTGTAAAATCTAGGGAATATAAACAAGTAATTTCATTATTATTATTTATCAGATTTTTTTTTAAAAAAAGAAAAAAAATTGGTTACATTTGGGCAAAGAGTAACACGTGTATATTTTGTTTGGTAATATTTATGACTTTTGAAAATGAGTGGACAAGTTTTGATGCATAGGTGGACACCAAGTTATTTTTGCTTTGAATTTTTGAATGATAAATCTTAAATTAATAGACAAATAAAAGTTTATAAATGTGTATATAAAATATATAAACACCTATTAAAACTTATATAGGCATAAGTATAATATGGTACATTGTACCAAATTGGATACATCGTACCAAAATATATGGTACATCGAACCGAAGCGAACCGGAGCGTACCGAAATGAGCCTACCCCCCTTGGTACCGAATTTTAGGGACTTAGCGAACCGCGTTCCCGTTTCTCGTTTCCGTACCGGAGCGTTTCGCGTTCCGTGTGACTTTGGTTTTACCTTTTTTATTTTTTTTAAAGTACGGTCTTATCTTAACATTTTGTGTGTTTATGAAGGTCTGATTTCACTTTTCTTCTCTTTTTTTAATTTACGATCTCGAAGACTTAAAGAATTGTTATATAAGGGTTTTCATCTATTATTTATGATTTTTTTTGTCACTTGGGTGTTTTAGACTTTTAGTAATCTGTGTTATTCTGTCTTATTTTTATGATATTTTAAATTTTATTTGTTGTTATTTGTAATCTGGAAATCATGGTATTCAATTAGATAAAAATGTGTTAAAAAAAAAAAAAAATGAAAATCAATCGCATAATATCTAAGAAAAACAAATCATTATCCTCAAGGACGGACTCACTAGGGAGCTGGGTGTGACACGGGTCACACCCGATTAGGTCACAAAGTGTAAATTGTTTCCAAAATATGTCTTATTTTGGCACGTGCGACCCCTCTAAAAAATTTTGTGTAACACCCTCTAAAATATCCATCATGATGTTCTTCATATATACATAAATGACACCTTATGTTTCAAAATTTTGTTTTTAACCCTTTATATAAGTTTTTTTTAAGGGAAACTAACAATCTCACAATATATACATTACATTGATCTCACAACAAATATAGGTTTAAACCTAGTTTTGATACCATGTTACAAAGTAAATGAAAAAATATTCTTTAAGGTTTGCTATTCATTCTGATTTGGGTATAAATAGACCGACATAATTACATTAGGTCCCTACACTATACATATATACATTAAGGATTAATACTATTAAGAAAGGTTGTCAAGATCGGGATCTTACCCAGGATCGTTTTCGTCTTTGCAAAATCGTGATCGTAAGATCGGATCGGGATCTTAAGATCGTACTATAATGTTATTTCTTAATAGTTTATGTAGTTTTATACAAATCTACAAATTCTAATACATTATAACCATAAAATACTATGAATGTTTCATATAAATGTTGTCCTAAATTATGATTATAAAATGTTTAAAAAGATTCACATGTTGTTTTTTGAATTCTACAAACAAACAACCCATAAATTTGTAGTTTTTTAGTTTGTAATTCGAGAAAAGTAAGATCGGATCGGATTAGATCGTAAGATCGTATGGTAAAGATCGGGATCCTATAAGATCTTAAGCTTGCAAAGATCCTATGTAGGATCCGGATCGTTTTTGCTTTGCAGTATCGTAAAATCGTAAGATCCTAAGATCAGGATCGGGATCCTGACAACTAGTATTAACTAATACTTAACAATTAACACTAAAACCAATTCCATACCCCAAAGAAACCCGAACCGAGATACTGTATAATTACTCTGAGTAATCTAATTATCGTAAGCACTAAGTGGGTGTTTGGGATTGCGTTATAAAACAACTTTTTTGATTATCACGTTTTTAAGTTGCAAATAATCCAAAAATAATGTTTGGATAACAATTGGTAAAAACTGATTTTCTGCGTTATATGGGGTCGAAAACGCAGTTTTCTAAAAGTTGGTTGCATGATACTTTTACAAAACGCAGTTATGGCAACTCTATTTCTTTAATGTCAAATTACCATACCACCCATATCCTCTTGCATATATATAACTGTGACCTTCCATAAATAGTGCCCTTTTTAGTCATTTTATAGTTTAGATTGTGAAATAATCTATTTTGCCACACACTAAAAAAACCGATTATCTGATTATTACGATATCAAACACAAAATCAAACCCAAACACTATTTTTCAAAACTACGTTTTGTTACAGCGGATTATCTGATCTATTTTTAATAAGCAATCCCAAACACCCCCTAAGTTGTGCATACCCTGGTTTAATTATCTTTGACACGCAAGTGAATGGTAGAGACATGTAGGGGTGTAAACGAGTTGAATCGAGTCGAATTTTGGCAGAGCTCGACTCGACAATATTATGTTCCACTCGAGTTTGGCTCGATAGCTCGGCGAGGCTTCATGAGGGAAGCTCGAGCTCGGCTCGAGAAAGTTTGAATTTTGCTTGAGCTTGGCTCAAAAAGCTTGATTTCTTTCTAATGATGTTTTTTTTAAACGAGCTAAAATTAAAATATACCATAAAGTTGGTTCGAAGTCGGCTCGATAAGCTCATATTCATAAGAGTGCATGGTGCAAGTACCCAACCACACGCCATTGGCGTTTTTCGCCAACGGCGTCGCTGTTATGCACCTCACACCACACCATTCCCCCGCCATTGGTTCCCTCGCGGGGCAATTAACGAGCGTTATTATTTTTTTCTTTTTTTTTGAGTGACTGGGGTATTTTTGGTGATGTGTTATGGGACCCACATTGGGGAGGGTGTTTTAGTTAGGGGCAATTTCATATCTCCCCTCCTTTTAGTTGGAAATTTCATATGTACCCAAACATGCATTAAAAATATTGTACATTATGCATTTAATACTTGCACTTTGGGTATATATGAAATTAATCATGAAAGTAAGGTGATATATGAAATTAATCCTTTTAGTTGTGGTGGTGTTATTGGGTGTGTGCTAAGGTGGCAACCCAATAACAGTTATTGGTGCCCCTCTGCACTGAACTCTCTAGATAAGTATTTACACGTAGTTACATATAAATCCTGCAAATAAACATAATATATATAAAAAACGTATATATCACTTAAAAGCTCGAAAAGCTCAACAATAACTCGAGTTGAGCCTATATAAGCTCGAGCTCGACTCATTAAACTTTTCAAGCTCATTTTCTTGTCTCGAGCTTAAGCTCGAGGCTCGATAAAGCTTGGCTTGAACGAGCTCAACTTACTCGACAAAAGCTCGACTAGTTTACACCCCCTAGAGACATGATGCTTTTCTCTAATCCCGGGTATATACTTATGTTAAGCACTTTGTATATTTGGTCTATTTTTAGAGGTCTTTCACAATTACCGGTTCAATATAAGTTATATGTATATTTATAGTTCTTTAACCATACGGTCACTGACAAGTCCAAACCGTTATCTAACTTAGAAGATTGACTCACGCATCAAATGGTGGGGAAGAATAAATCAACAACATGTTTTCTATTTATCTAAGAGTAAAGAAGTCATCTTGTTATGAAGTCAAGTTGTCAACTAGTGTTGGAAATGATCTCTTTGCATGGAATCATGTTTTCGATTCTTTAGGAGTAAGTTTAGGTTAGTGGTAGGTTAGTAGTTTCTTTCCATTATAAATCTCTTTAAACTCTTGTTTGATTGAAGAACAGAAATTCGACAAGTCACATTATTAGAGTAGTATCATTAGTATTCCATTTCTTCATCTTTTTCTTTGGAGAAATTAGCTATCTCAGTTAGCTACTTATCAGTTACACAAGATACATGGATTATTTTTACTTAATCTAAGGCGACATAAAATTGCATGTCAATTTCAAAAGCCTATTTTGTTTCACTAATAGATCTCCAGGTTGGATTTTCTTATATATGCATGCGGTAGATCCCAATTATTAGTCGGAGTCTATCTAGCTAAAATTATGGCGCACTGGTAAAGGTTAGGGCTTGTTTGTTTTTAATTGTTATTAAGTCCTGTCTAGTTATAGTGACTGTATATATACATGATTCTCAATTAAGTCGAAATCAAAGGCACCTTAGTGATGATTATTAAAGGAAGTGTTAAGAAACATGAAGTTATAAGCTCTCTGCTTTTTAGTTATATTAATGTGCACTGATGGTTACATTTCATGGTTTTATTAATACTTTTAAACCCCGGTTATGTGTCGTGGAGTCCTGGGTGCCATGTCATTTAACAAATTCTCATTGTTACGATTCTTAATATTTCTGATGCAGTAAGGTTCGAACTGTGGAGGAGATCTTAACCATTGAGATAAAACCTGGTTGGAAAAAAGGCACGAAAATAACCTTTCCAGAAAAGGGTAACCAGGAACCCGGTGTCATAGCTGCAGATCTCATATTTGTAGTAGACGAGAAACCACATGAGGTCTTCACAAGGGAAGGTAACGATTTAGTTGTGAATCAAGAAATATCACTTGTGGACGCTCTCACTGGTAAAACTGTCGAACTCACTACTCTTGATGGAAGAAATCTTCTGATCCCAGTAACAGAAATGGTGAAACCTGGGTATGAACTAACAGTCCCTAATGAAGGAATGCCGATATCTAAAGACCCCAGAAAGAAAGGAAATCTGAGGATTAAGTTCGATGTCAGGTACCCATCAAGGCTTACCTCTGAACAGAAATCCGATTTGAGGAGAGTTTTGGGTGGAAGCTGATATAATTTAATTTGTCTAAATTTTTTTGAATTTTTTGTTTAAATTAAAAAAGTTGGGAGTATTGCTGTAAAAAAGTTGGGGAGTTTTGAGAATGACCCATGTTATTGCTGTATATTATTCAGCTTGGAGTATTGTTTCCGTTATTGTAGGGATTATTTAAGCAGCTGGGACAAGTGAATATAGCCAAATGGGCACATGTTCATTTGGTATTACTTGTTACAGTACTTATTTTGTATCGGGGACTCGAGGAGTCGGTACATGAATTATATGTTAATTTGGTCAAGCTAGAGGTAAAGGGATACTTTTTGGTCCACTTTATGATCTAAACTAAAGATTGAATGATGCTGCATTATGTTGCATCTAACATTATGATAAGTCTATGATCTTTGCGGCATTGGCATAATAACAATCTTGATGCTCTAATTAGCCAAATACGTATAGACCATGTGATAACATGATGTAAAAGCCGAAAAAACAGATAATACTATGCATCAACTGAAACTTTGACACAATTATACCTAGTACATGATAATCTACCACTCATTATATGCATAGATATTACGTTTATATATAGTTTCATACCAAAGACTTGTCATTTTTTTCCTTTCTTTTCTCCATCTCCACCGTGGCACCACCACGACCACTGCCACCACTGCCTACCTTATATCTATACCACCTTGAACACATCAGAAAGTAACCCATGTTCAATATTCCCAAAGTGGTTATCAAGAAATAAAAGTAGTCCAATCTACCCTTATTGAGATCCTCAGGCAACCAATTTCCAGTTTTTGCTCCTTCCGTCGTCCTATGAATAATCGTCACCAAAAAACTATTTAAATAACTTGACGCAGCCATCCCACAAAAGAAAGTTGCACCTGCAACACTTCTCATGTTCTCAGGAAATTGTTTATAGTAAAACTCGACTAAACCTATAGAAGTAAAAGACTCAGCCAACCCTGCCAATGATAGCTGTGGGATCAGCCAAAATGCTGACATCGAAGATATATTGCCTCTATGTGGTTCATAACCTAATGTAGGTCGTGTTAATGCAAGGTGCCTTCTTTTTTCTTCTACTAAACCCGAAACAAGTGAAGCTAAAACTGTTAATGATATCCCGAACCCAATTCTTTGGAGGAGTGAGATACCACCTTCTTTGCCTGTGATGCGACGGAGTTGAGGGACAATGAGGCGATCATATATAGGTACGAATATGACTAATGTGAGCATGGTGAAGACAGTGTATGAAGCAGCCGGGATTCTGAAGTGCCAGCCGAAAACATGTCTGTTTGATTGAAGGGCTTGAAAGACAACATACTGCGTTTGTTGTGTCATTGCTATTGAGTATGTTATGCCTGAAGCCCATATCGGTAGAACTCTTACTACACATTTTAATTCTTCTATTTGTTGGATGCTGCATAGGTTCCATGGGTTGGCTGGTGATCCGTCCGGGTTGATTTTGTCTTCGGGTGTCACTATCGCGGCTTTGTTTAGACACCTGGTTAAAAAAAACAACTTATGATTAATGGTTCATCAAAGGGTAAATGATATTATCAATATAAGACGAAAAAAAAAAAAAAAAAAATCTATACTAAAGTCTTGAACACCCCAACAAGAATTCCTACAGCTAACATGAATAATTATGTTTGTAAACTACAATTATTAGTTTGGTTCTTCTTTAAATTAGGTGTCATGGGCCACGGGTCCATAACGAGAAAAGAGTTTGATTTTGAATGGAATGCATTAAAAAAATAAAAAGATATCAATAATGTAACTTTAGGTTATCAACTAGTCAAGTTTAAAAAAAAGGTTATCCACTAGTCAAAGGTAGGTCACTAAATATGACTTTGGACTTATCATGTGGAAATAATTGTTTTTTTTTCCACAAGTATAGAGACTAGAGTAATTAATACAATTTGACAAAGTGAAATGAAAATGACTACAAAGGAAGTCTTCTAGGGTGTTTTGTAATTAGTCCAGCCAATTGGTCATTGTTTTCAGTGGTAATATGGACATTAAAAAACTTGTATCATGTGAAATACCAGCAACAATTTTTGTTGTTATCATTGCCAGAAATGTGAACTCAAGTTTTGTGAAGATTGAATATAACAATACTGTTGTCATTTTCATCTTTTTTGGCTGGTCCTACTCCCATTAGTGTTTATGTAACCTAACTCGGAAAATATCTACACCTTACTTATCATAGCGCGACAACTGCTAACCAACGCCAATGACTATAAAACCAAAATCCCCACTTAACCCAAAGATAGTGAAATGTGTTAATGATTGGGGTAGACCTGCATTAACATGCTTAAGTGGTCGTGACATCACTAAATGCGCGTTAATTAAGTATGAAAGTCGCCAGTCCTTTTCGTAAAAAGGGCCAAGCATGTACTAGGAGTATACTAAAGGACTTGGGGCAATTATGGTGTGTCGACATCAAGTATGGTCCATTATTGACATAAGAAAACAATCAACGAGTAAATGATTGAATGAGATGCGTGTTCATACATGTTAGCCAACAGATTTACCTAAAATAACACTAACTAGTGTAATAATACCGCGTGAAAGGTGCATAGTTTTCAGATTTCTGTTACGAGTATGCGGTGCTTACTTTCTATTCGTTTACATATTGACAAACGTTTCAACTACGAGTCGACAATCAACTTTTTTAAATTTGGTTTGTGGGTGCTACACCAACACCAGTCACTTTCTCTTTTTTTCTTAATCATTCATCATTTCATGAAAAAAGATACTAGCAATTTTGCATTTGAGTTTGTGGGGTGCTACCAATCACTGATTAATCTTACTTTGATAATATAGTTTATGTGCATATAACAATAGACTCAAGTATCAGACGATAAATATGGCCGACGTCTGATTGTGGACTGGTTCATGCTATTATTGTTTTTGACAAACTTTTACACTGCACGTTATATATACATGTGGTTCACGAGCACACCAGTAATCATAGTTCGCCCCGATTCTAATAGACAAATAGCTAGACACCAATATCTAAAGGGACAAAACTACAATCTACAATAAAACAAAATTTTATTTGATTAGACTATTTCTTAAGGATGAATCTAAATAAGACTAACATCCATAACGAAAAAGAATAAAAGAAAACTAATAATGCGTGTGTCTGACATGCTAAATGTGCGACTAACGAATAACTAGCATATATAGTGTCAAAGAGTTATTCTATAAAAATACGTATATTCTTTTAGTTTAAACACTTTTCTATTTATACGAATCTTGGAACTGAACTTGTAATCACTAAAAAAACAATTGTCTTCTAATGACACATAAAAAAGGTGTCATCAAAAGTTCAAAAAATGTCATTAAGTAGAAAAATGTCATCAAAAATATAAAAGTAATGTCACTAATATTTTTATGTGCTTTTTCATATTAAATAAAGTGCGGATAGAAGTCCAGTAGGTAAAAATATATTTGTATCGACACAAAAAAGTATGAGTACATATTTTTTTGCCTTTTACGATACATTTTGTATATAAAAAATGTCATTAAATCTTAAAATTTTAAGATCTTGTCCACACTTTTTGAAAAGTGTCATTAAAAGTTTAGACTAATAACACTTTTTTATGTCATTATAACCCATGTCACTAAATGTCTATTTTCTCGCAGTGAATTTCTTTTGAGATTTGCTATACAATGGCCACTGGGCAATAGTTAAAGCATTGTTAAGATAAATATGAAAGAAAACTTGGACTTTATTAAATTAAAAATCAAATATATTTAAAGTAATTTGTATGTTAATTTATTGTACATTAAATACACAATTACTTTAAATATGTAAAAAATATATATATTTTAATGTCACTTAACCATTGTTGAGCGGACATTGTATAGCAAATCACTTTTTTATTTGGAAAAAAGCTAAAAATTCATAACGTACTTTACATAAAAACTCATTATGCTCTATCTACTTCACTTATTGTCATAATACATAACTGTTTTCATTTTATTCGGTTATTTTCTGTCCGTTTTGACGTAGATAATAAAAACGGTTTTTATCCGTAATATTATCTGTCCGTTTTTATCCATTTTGACGTGGATAATACAAACGTTTTTTTATCCGTTTTATCCGTTTTTATCTGTTTTTATCTGGACAGATTAAAATGAAAACGGATAAAAATGGACGATTTACTAAAACGGATAAAAACGGACAGAAAATAACCGAATAAAATGAAAACGGTTATGTATTATGACAATAAGTGAAGTAGATAGAACATAATGAGTTTTTTTGTAAAGTACGTTATGAATTTATAGTTTTTTTTCTTTTTTATTTCGTTTCCACCTAAATTTGCACAAAATTAAAAACATTTAATTCAATCATATTATAACTAGTTGAATTGCGGGCCGGCAAGAATTTAATGTTTATAAGTCATAAATAATCTCAACAACATGCAAATAATAGACATAAACATAAAGTCATGAACTATGAAATAATGAGATCAATGAGGTACGTTACCTGAATTGTTCCGTATAAGGTAAAGCTGAATTAATTGATTTCGGTGGTGTATAATTGTAAAGTGTCATCTTTTCTTCCTGCGACAGTTTCAACCGTCGCTTTTTAACCGCGACCACTAGAACGCGCACCATGCTAGTAAATGGACTTCCTTCGGGTTTAACCCTCACATATATTTTAGTACCACCAAAGAATAATACACAAGATATCAACATGAAAATGGCTGGTATCCCTAGCCCGATCGACCAACTAACATCGGATTGAACGTACACGACTAAAGTAACCGATACCAATTGTGCAAATGTTAAGGTAAAAAAGTACCAATTGAAAAAACTGTTTATGCCTCTTTTACCAGATTCTGTGTTGGGGTTGAACTGATCAGCCCCAAAAGCAAGGTTACATGGCCGAATACCCGCTGCACCAATTATCATTAGTGCAAATCCGGTTAGTAGGAATAGCCATTGCCCAGGTGTTGCACTGGTGCAATGGCTATCTTCTTTTGATCCACATTCTGGTGGATGTAGTGCTTTGAATACCGCGGTTAGATCAACTAGCAGCAAACCCTAAAAATAAACCATAAATTAATCATTAAAGCACGTTATAACTTATTAAAACTGTTTATCTGCCAAAATTGGCAGATAACAGTTTTACTGATAGAGAAGTGAAAGAAGTACATACAAGGAACGATGCGATTGAAGCAAATGCCAAGGTATTATAACGACCAAAGTATGTGTCACATAAAAAGGCCCCGAGCAAGGTCGAAAAGTTGGTTGTGCCATTGAAGACGTTAAGAAGAGTAGTAGCAGTTATACTCTTCATATTAAAAACCGTGGTTAGATACACCAACAAATTCGAAATTGTGCCAATTGCTCCTAGCTTCTCAAATGTCTCATTTCCTAACATAATTCAAGTGGACTTTCCATTAATAATCTTCAAAAATTTTACTATGATATATAGAAAACATATGCTTTTTTATTAAAGAAACTTACCTATGATGCAAGGCATTGCTTTGATACCCCGATAATTAGGTTGGGGTTCGTCGTCTTCGTCTTCAAATGGTCTTTGGACATCTTTCTCATCCGCCATTGTTGGTGTGAAGGTGAAGGTGAAGATGTGAATAAGAATGAAGGAAGTAGGTTTGATGTTGGTTGGTTGTGAGACTCACTCATTATATATACATTTTTATCATCAATCAAGTGAATATGTCACTTGTTTTTTTAATGCAACATTAAAGATTCAATCAGAGAGAGACAGAATCAGGTACTAATATGATTAAATGTACAAGTATTTTTGAACCGTAATATTAGAAACACATTTCGATGGACTGGATTTATTTAGAAAAATTTGATGTTTTTAAAACAAAAATAAAAATAAAAATTAACACTACATAAAAAAATCTATAAAGTTCCCGAGAACCCTCTGATTCCGTCCCCGATTCAAATATGTTTTTAAAAAATATTAGGTTTACAAAAAGATATGCCGTTTTTTATATTGATAGACGTGTGTTGTGGTTTATTCTTTTTTTTAAGGAATTGCATATATATTTTTTTAAAGACATATAATTGCATATAGGATAAAGATCAAATAAAAAGACAAATATCCGTAAAAAGATAAAAATACAAAAATTTCAAAAAAAGTTCTCGAAAAAATTCCACAAAATCGGGTATGATGGTGCATGAAAAAGTTGTGAAAAACTTTTTCTAAAAGTGGATATTTTTTCGAAAAAAAATTCGGAAAAAATATGTTTGCGCATTAAATCGTTTTTGTTTGTGCATCAAAAATTGATTTTTGCACCCAACTTCTTTTGACTTTTTTCATCAAAATAACATTACGCATCTAACTAAAACAAGTTGAAAATTTTGTGCATTAAAAAAAAACGTATCAAAACTAAAAATTATAAAAAATGTTTTCACAAAAGTTTTATGCACCAACATACCCGATCTTGTGGAATTTTTTTGGAAATCACAAGTGATATTCACAAGTGATATTCAGAATACCACAAAGTGATATCCAAAAAATCACAAGTGATATTCTGAATATCACAGAATAATACTTGTGATAGTCAGAAACGTATGAAAACGGACGAAAGAGTAAGAAAATGGACAAATACGTATGAAAACGGACGAAAACGTATGAAAGCGTAAAAACACGTTTGAAAATGGATGAAAACGTATGAAAATTGACGAAAACGAAAGAAAACGTATGAAAACGGACGAAAGCGTATGAAAACGGACGAAAACATATGAAAACGGACGGAAACGTATGAAAAAAAACGAAAACTAAGAAAAAACGTGAATGAAAAAAAACGTGAATTAATAAACAAAAACGCGAATTAAAAAAAAAACGAATCTAAAAAATACGCGAAAAAAAAAAAAAAAAAAAAAAAAAACGTGAATTAAAAAAAAATGTGAATAAAATAGAAAGACAAAAAGACAAGAAAAAAAACATGGACTTAGGTTTACCATTTAAATCTTAGGTTAATTCCAACCACTAGATCAAACTAAATGGATGGTGAGGATTTGTCCCTTGGTAAGCATGAATTTGTGGGTAAGCAAAATAAAGTGTCTCTCGATAAGTACTTTGTTATTAGAATAGAGTTATTTTACATACCAAACTTTTTTTAAATGCCAAAGGACTCATCTCCACCATCCATCTAAAAAGAAATCAATGGCTGAGATTAAAAGCATTTTATTATTTCACATATTTTTTATAATTTAAATATCTCTTAAACCGTTAATCGTTAAGTGAAAATATTTACACCGTCGCGAAGAACATTTAATTATCTTTCTATAGACGGGCACTTTGATATACTTTCGAAAAAAGAAAAAAAAAATCGTTTTTTTTCACTTTTTTCGTCTTTTTTACGTTACTTGAAATTTACATGAAAAAAATCATATATGATTAAACACTAATTTGAATATCATATGTGATATTAGTGTTAAATCATATATGATATGTGATATCACATGTGATATGATATATCTTTTATATAATAAAGGAATTACATCATTTCGGAGTGATTTTGTCAATCCATTCTTATTGAAAAAACAATTGGGCCAATAGAAGAGCTCGATTTTGCTACGTAAGCAAAATCGTGTGATGCGATTGGTTAATAAAAGTCAAAATTAAATTGATTTTGGTCAAACTTTAATAAATTTGGTGGAGAAATTTGCTTGATAAAAAAAACACATAAAAATATAGGTGTCAAATTTATGAAATCAAAAACTTAAAAAAAGATGAGGTAATTAATAAAACTTTAGTGGTTGAATTTTTAAAAATTATATAGAGTTAAGTGTAATATTGTAATTCTCCATGTTTTTTAATAACTTTGGATTATAAAAAAAAGAGAAAAGTACAAAAATAAGCCAAAATCTTTTTTGAAATCCTCTTTGTGGTCACTTTTTAACTCAATGTCCAAAATGGTCATGCGCAACCACTCGACTCCGCAGCTCCACCCAAAATTCGCCACTGCGCAACCACTCGACTCCGCAGCTCCACCCAAAATTCGCCACGTGTCCAAATGAAAGTACAAAAAGTGTACTTTCATTTGGACACGTGGCGAATTTTGGGTGGAGCTGCGGAGTCGAGTGGTTGCGCATGACCATTTTGGACATTGGGTTAAAACTTGACCACAAAAGGGACTTTAAAAAAAGATTTTGGCTTATTTTTGTACTTTTCTCTAAAAAAAATACCCCCTTATACTTCATATCCTTTATACTTTATATCTTAAAAAATACAATGTATATGTTGTTTTAAAATAACAACATATAAATTTGCATAAGATTATAAGTATCAATTGTTTACTTTATACGTTCAATAAGGACTAATTTATTTCTTTTTTAAAAGTTTAACTTCTGTGGATACGAGTTTACATTTTAAATACGGCTAAATTACTGAAAACGGGAATATAATTATCAAATTGTAATCACGGGTTACTTTAATATAAAAATAAATACACGCGATTATACTTATAACAATGACTAATGTAATTCTTATTTATTTATATAAGGATATTTAGAAAAACATTTTAAAAAAACTTTGAGGAGTATACTTTAACTTTATTAACGCTTGCTATTAAACTTGCATATTGTGTACAACATAATATTAGTAGTAAAATTTAAATAACAACATCAACATTTTTATCAGCTAAATAAAATTAAATCTTGAGTTATCTAACAGAATTTTTTCAAATATTTTACCAAATTCTAATGGATATTAATGCATAATGAAAAACTCTTGCATAAGTATTAATTGTACTAATTTTCATGGGCAAATTCTTATATATGTATATACTGAACTAAAATGTTAAAATAAATTTGATTTATGTGCAAACTTCGTGCGTGCACGAAACTTATAACTATATAACTATATGCAATTACCTTTAAAGATACCATATTCAGTATTAATATAGAATAATTTTTTTTGTCAAAACCCCGTGCGTGCACGGGTATTATAACTAGTATATCATATGTGATATTACACTAATATCACATGTGATATTACATATCATATATGATATAACACTCACATCATAGATGATATAACACTAATATCACATGTGATATTCAAATTAGTGTTTAATCATATATGATTTTTTAATGCAAATTTCAGTAACATAAAAAAACGAAAAAACTTAAAAAAAATAAACGTGAAAAATACGATTTTTTTTTGTCGAAAGTATATCAAAGTGCCTATCTATAGAAAGATAATTAAATGCTCGTCGAGATGATATTTTTTTTTCGCTTAACGATTAACGGTTTAAAAGTTATTAATATTTGAAAAAAGAGGATGAAAGTGAGTTTTTTAAATTGTTGAGATTAATATCATGCATTAGATCAAATAAAAATGGATGGTGTAAATTGATCTGTGGTATTTAAATAATCTTTTGTTCTCAAATAATCTTAAATCTTGTTATTAAAAGGAAAAGAAAAAGATAAGCGTTATCATTAACAAGATTGTGTTTAACAACGTAAATAGTATTGTATATAGTTAAGACTTAAGACCCACGATCAGAGGCCGATGGAGACTGAGGTTCTGGGGCAATTGGCCATGCTGAATGGTATGATAGAAGAGTCGTCGAGTGTGCTTTCTAACCGCAAGGATCGGTGGCAGTGGCTCGGGAATGACGAAGGAACCTTTTCGGTGGCTGAGGTTAAGAGATTTTTATTGTCAGGAATCGATGCGAGCAACAATTTTGTGCTGAATTGGTGTAAATGGATTCCTGTCAAATGCAACGTCTTCGCTTGGCGGGCGGCTTTAGAAGGGATTCCGACTTCGGCATCGTTATTATTGAGGCATGTTCCGATCGCGGATCCTAAATGTCAGGTTTTGGGTGTGTGGATGAGTCGGTGGACCATGTTTTTACCTCGTGCTTGGTTGCTTCGGTCGTTTGACAGGGCATCAGTCAATGGTGTAAGGTTCCAAACATATATGCTTTCTCTTTTGGAGATTTGCTCGAGCTCCACAACTTCGCGGGTTTAAAGGGCATGGCCAAAGAGGTTTTTCAAGGTCTGATTGTCATTGGATGCTGGGCTATTTGGAAGGCGCGGAATGAGCATAGATTCTCAAATAAGCAGGTGAATGCTGGTAATATTTTGAGCGAGGTTAAGGCGGTAGGTTACTTATGGTTCTCCAATAGAGGTAGGCTTAAGTCGATGTCTTGGGAGAACTGGTGTAAATTTAAATTCATGTAAGTAGCGTTTTTGTATATCGGGGGCCCTGATTTTGGGGTCCTCTCTTCGGTTTCTAATGAAAGTTAAAG
This sequence comes from Chrysanthemum seticuspe, assembly GCA_019973895.1. Classification (NCBI taxonomy): domain Eukaryota; kingdom Viridiplantae; phylum Streptophyta; class Magnoliopsida; order Asterales; family Asteraceae; genus Chrysanthemum; species Chrysanthemum seticuspe. The sequence goes on from BPTQ01000004.1 coordinate 273,194,823, forward strand.
TTCAAAAAAAAAGACCCACGATCAGATGATATGGTAAATTCTTCCGTGATTTACGTAATTATTGTGACAAAAGTAAAAAAAGTTATTTAAATCATTCAATGAAAAATTAGGCATTTATGTTTAGTGAACTAGAGAAGTGAGTTTTGTCATCTAGTTTGATTTAATGATAAAAATTAACCTTATATTTAATATGTCAACTTAAGTTTTTTTTTTTTTTTTTTTTTTTTTTTTTTTTTTTTTTTTTATTATTATTATTTTTTTTTCTTTCATACGTTTTCGTCTGTTTTCATACGTTTTCATCTGTTTTCGTCCGTATAAAAACGTATGAAAGTGAAAAAAAAACGTGAATTAATTTTTTTTTGAACAAATAAGAAAGACAAAAAGATAAGAAAAATGCAAGAAAAAGACATGTATTTAAGTTGACATATTAAATCTTAAGCTTATCCTCATCATTAGATCAAACTAGATAAATGGTGAAGATTTGTCAATTGATAAGCACCAAAATAAGAGTAAGCAAAATAAAATTTCTGTAGTGAACTATATGTTTGGTTTTAAATCATTCAAAGAAAACTCAACAAGTGGCAAAAGTAAATTATTGTTGTAAGTTGAGATTATATTATAAATGAAGATTGAGTTGGGGGGATTAAAAATAAAAGTTATTTTTATAAGTTACACAAAATAGAATTTAATTTTAAAAAATTATGAATGATTATTTTTTTTAAATCTATTATAAGTTTTGTTTGTCCAAAAAGTATCACTTAGCATAACCTCTTAATAATCATGTGTCAAACATGCCTATACATTGGTTATCTTGACAAACAAAGAAGTAAAATATCAAGCTTGGGATTTTTTTTCATTATAAAAGTAGGATTCGATTCATATAATTATAAACAATTCAATTTTGGATATACTAGTAGAGTAGTAGATAGTACCAACCTTGAAACAAGCAAAAAGCCACTTGGTTTTCTCTTCCACATTCTTTTTTGAGTTATCGACAGGCCATCAGCCCGTCACATTACGATAATTGTTGCTTCTTCTAGTTCTTATTTGTTGTTATACCTCGCTATCAATGTCTAGACTACATCTAATAAAAGTTAATGATTGCTCTCCAATTTTGTCCAATACCATCGGTTTTGCGTCACTTTCGTGTAAATAGTTACGAGGAAATGTATTGCTTATTAGGATGAGATTACGAGAATAGCAGTTCTTAATCTTTATACATGGACTAGCTATATTTCGTATGCAATGATTCTTGATAGGCCTTTCATATTTTCGTCACGAAGATTCTCGCAAATCGGTTGGCGTTGGTAATTTTGGATCTTATTTCCGATACTCAATGTGCTTTTGTTGCAAATAGGCAGATTCTTGATGGGCCTTTCATATTAAATGAGATTTTGCATTGGTGTAAAAGGAAGAAAAAACAAGCTATGTTTTTTAAAGTTGATTTTGCTAAGGCATATGACTCGGTGCGCTGGGATTATTTGCTTGAGGTTCTTGAGGCTTTCGGGTTTGGGCATACCTGGTGCAAATGGATTTGTGGTACATTTAGCTCTGCAAAGGCCTCGATATTGGTTAATGGTAGCCCTACTATTGAATTTCCATTTCATTGTGGGCTTAAACAAGGCGACCCCTTGTCCCCTTATCTTTTCATTCTCATTATGGAATCTCTTCATATGTCTTTTACTCGAGCTATTGATGAAGGTGTCTTTAAAGGTGTGCATCTACATGGGTCGACTTTTATTTCTCATCTTTTCTACGCAGATGATGCTATGTTCATAGGGGAATGGTCTGATGCTAATTTGAAAGGCATTATCAACATTCTTCAATGTTTTTTTCTTGCGTCAGGTTTGAAAATTAATATTCATAAGAGTCAAGTGTTGGGTGTGGGCGTTCCTAGTAACATTGTGATACAGGTGGCGTCATCTATTGGTTGTGGTGTTATGCATAAGCAGTTTCGCTACTTAGGAGTGCTGGTGGGAGAGTGTATGTCTTGTCATAAAGCTTGGGATAATACGATGGGATAATTGGAAGGTGAAAACTCTTTCTATTGGAGGTAAATTGACTCTTTTTAAAGCGGTTCTTGGTGCCTCCCCGTTATATCATATGTCTGTTTTCAAGGTTCCAAAAGGAATTTTGAATTCTATGGAAGCTCTTCGTAGTAAATTTTTTAATGGTGCGGATTCTTCGACAAAGAAAATTACATAGGCAGCGTGGAATAAGATTTTAGCGTCCTAGAAAAACGGGGGCTTAGGCGTATCTAGTTTTCATGCTCTTAATCGTGCTCTTCTTCTCAAATGGGTGTGGCGATTTATTTCTCAAGATGGTTCGTTGTGGTTTAGTGTTATTAAAGCTTTGTATGGGACCTCGATTGATTCTCATCCGGATAACTTATCGTCCAATTGGTGCTCAATTATTCGTGAATTACATTTGCTGGCGGGAAAAGGTTTTGATTTTTTGGCTCATTGCAAAAAATGCATTGAAAATGGAAGTGGAACGAGTTTCTGGTATGATAAATGGTTAGGGGATAAGCCCTTTAAAGATCTCTTTCCCCACTTGTTTGCGCTTGAGTTGAATAAGGAGGTTTCAGTTGCTGTTAAAGTTCAGGACGTGGTGTCTCTTTCGTTCAGGCGTCCGGTGGGGGTCGGGTCCGAACATCAAAAAATGGCGGATTTAAATTCTTTAATGGAGTCAGTGGTGGTTTCTCAGTCCTACGACAGGTGGTTTTGCGACTTGTCAGGTGATGGAGAGTTTCGGGTTAAAGAAGTTCGTAACTTCATCGATAATTTATTTCTTCCTTCTCATACGGATCCCACGAGATGGGTGAAGTATATTCCAATCAAGATCAATGTCTTTGCTTGGCGAGCCCGTCGAGATTATCTTCCAACTAGAGTTAATCTTGCTCGTAGAGGAATTTTATTGGATTCTTCTACATGTCATTTATGTTTATCTTCGGAAGAGAACGTCAACCATGTTCTACTTGGATGTCATTTGGGTTCGGCATCTTTCATCGGATATGTCGTTGGTGGGAGTTAGATTGGCAGGTTGTGTCGTCATTTTCGGATTGGAACTTATGGTTTTCTTCGATTCGTCTTTCGTCCAAAGTTAAGTCTCTGCTGGAAGGTGTTTTCTGTGTAGCGTGGTGGTCTATTTGGGGTTTCAGGAATCGTTCTATTTTCAATGCGACGCCTCCTAGAAGATCGATGATGTTTGACGATATCGTGTCTTTATCTTTTAATTGGTGTTCTAGTAGATGTAATAGGGCAATTTCTTGAGATTCTTGGTTAAAAAATCCCCATTTAATTTTCTTGTAATTTTCTTCTAGCTTCTTGCTAGTTTTTTATTAAATTTGCCGGTAAAAAAGAATGATAACAAGCCAAGCATCAATTTCGAAATTGTGCAACTTTTTTTTGTTTGACATTCATGTGACATACAAAGTAAGGTACTAAAATAGTTGTCTAGTAGTTTCCAAAGACTGTCGATAAATAATTTGGTGTTCACTTTTTACAGTTTGTTGCTTCCCCTTCGCAATCGTAGGTTGAAGTTTTATCAAATTGTATTGGTTTCAAAAACATTTCAAGAGTATATGGTGCATGACTGTGAAGGTATGCATCTATTAAGAGAGTGTTTAAGATTGCTTATTTTTAAAGCTTTTGCTTAAAGTCAAGTGTTTTTAGTAGTACGGTAGCTGAGTTAGTGGAGGCTCTGTGCAAAATTTTATATGATGCCTAAACATGACGATAAATATATATTGTAACCATCTAGCTTTAAATTTGTATGAGTTATTCGTCACTCTCGATCACTTTAAGATGAGTTTAACAAATATTTAGAACATAAATTCATATACCGTTAACATTTTGAAGTTAAAAGAAAGATTTGAGGCCCTAAAATATACAAAAGGATGTATATTTTGAGCCTTTTAAAATTTTTAGACCCTGTGCGGTTACACACCTCATACACCCTCAAATACGGCTCTGGTTTTTAGAGCTAGTGTTTTAAAATTTTACAAATATATTTGGTAACAATAAGTATAAATTAACTAAAATTATTTAAAGAATTTTTTTGGCTAAATGTGAAAGTAAAAAAGTTATTTAAGTCAGTATCGGTGTTTAATGTTTTGGAAGTATAGCAGCGAACAAAAGCGTATAAAACGGCCGAAAACGTATAAAAACTGACGAAAACATATAAAATGGAGGAAAACATTTAAAAACAGAAAAAAAAAAAACGTATAAAAACGGACGAACACGTACGCAAACGTATAAAAGCTGATGAAAACGTATAAAAATGGACAAAACATATGAAAACGTATAAAAACGGACGAAAACGTATGTCTGGCGTAATTAAATGAATAGGGACTACGAGTGTTATTTGAGGTAAACCATAGAGACAAAACATGTAATTTTTCATTATAAAATAACTGGGAAGTCGTTATATGTCTTACATTGCAATAAAAAATAAGTTGAGTACACTAAAAAAAAAAAAAAAAAAAAAAAAAAAAAAAAAAAAAAAAAAAACCTTAAATTAAAATTAAGCATAAATTAAATCGAAAAGAAAAAGATAAACGTTATCATTAACAAGATTGTGTTTAACAACGTAAATAGTATATAGTTAAGACTTAAGACCCACGATCAGAGATGATATGGTAAATTCTTCCTTGATTTACGTAATTATTGTGACAAAAGTACAAAAAGTTATTTAAATCATTCAATGAAAAATTAGGCATTTATGTTTAGTAAACTAGAGAAGTGAGTTTTGGCATCTAGTTTGATTTAATGATAAAAATTAGGGAGGTGATTGTTTCACGGAAGAAATCACTTCATCCACGGATTTCGAAGTCATTTGTCATTTATACCCTTGTCATTCTTTTACACATTTCACCCCTCAATTTGACCCATCCACAAACTATTAAAATAACCACATAGTATTAAATTCTCTCATAGTAATTTGTAGCCATACTTCCATAGTCGTTGTTTCACCTCCGCTAGGCGCCATATCGTTGCATTAATGGTAACATTGCAATCGAATTAGCATGCATAATTAATACGGGTAGTTTTGTATTGAAAGTTACTTTCCCAAATGAGTTGTTTAGCTCATGAATGACAAAGTCCTTGAATTCTTTGAAGCAGATGAATAACCATAGAAGTATTTCGGCCTCTGCGAATACATTCGAATTTTTACAGTTTCTGATTAAAACCATTTTATTTCAGTCATAAAAGAGTCTATAAAGTATGCGCAGCTTAAGCAACAAAAGTTCAAGCTGTGAGATAGCAAGCAATTAGTATCCCAACATCAAAGTGAATGAGATCATATACGGTGTATGCAACTGTTGCATTCTTATGTAATTGTATCAAGATTATCATATAATAAAATAGCAAGAAGGCAACAAACAATGTCTTCATATTAGTCACATGTTGATTAAACCTTATTTATACCTCCAAAGGAATAGAAGACGGCAACTCAGAAATGAGGCAGGCGGCGATTGAAATGCCCCTGGGATACTAAAGATGTAAAAAGGTGCAAGGCTTAAAGGTTTCAAACGGGGTTGGAGATGAAATGCCCGAACGGAAAAAGTGGGTGTTTGAGTTTGACTCTTTGGATGGTGAAAAAGAAAGGTAAGAAGATTAGTGAGGGTAAGGGTGTGCACGGTCTAACAACCGGACCGGACCGGCCGGGACCGGATCGGACCGAGACCCGATTTCGGTAAAAAGCTTAGACCGAAACCGGATCGAATGTGGTCTGTCCGGTCCAACAAGGCCAAATTAGCCGGTTTTGGTCCGGACCGGACCGGACCGAAGACCAAATAAGTCCAAAAGCCGAGACCGCGAACCGGACCGAATGTGGTCGGTCCGGTCCGGTCCAGTCCGGTCTCGATCGGTCCGACGGTCGGTCCGGTCCGTTCGGGTTGTATGCTCACCCCTAAGTGAGGGTATAAATGTCAAACAATCCGTGTGTGAATAAGAAAAGGCCGTGGATATATCACCTCTCTAAAAATTAACCTAATATTTAATATGTCAACTTAAGTTTTTTTTTTTTTTTTTTTTTTTTTTTTTTTTTGTTTTCATGTTTTTTTTTTTGTTTTCATACGTTTTCGTCCGTTTTCATACGTTTTCATCTGTTTTCGTCCGTATAAAAACATATAAAAGTGAAAAACAACATGAATTAAAAAAAATGTGAATAAATAAGAAAGACAAAAAGATAAAAAAAAATGCAAGAAAAAGACATGTATTTAAGTTGACATATTAAATCTTAAGTTTATCCTCATCATTAGATTAAACTAGATAAATAATGAAGATTTGTCCATTGATAAGCACCAAAATAAGAGTATGCAAAATAAAATTTCTCTAGTGAACTATATGTTTGGTTTTAAATCATTCAAAGAAAACTCAACAAGTGGCAAAAGTAATTATTGTTGTAAGTTGAGATTATATTATAAATGAAGATTGAGTTGGGGGGATTAAAAATAAAAGTAATGTTTATAAGCTACATAAAATATCATTTAATTTTAAAAAATTATGAATGATTATTTTTTTTTAAATCTATTATAAGTTTTGTTTGTCCAAAAAGTATTACTTAGCATAACCTCTTAATAATCATGTGTCAAACATGCCTATACATTGGTTATCTTGACAAACAAAGAAGTAAAATATCAAGCTTGGGATTTTTTTTCATTATAAAAGTAGGATTCGATTCATATAATTATAAACAATTCAATTTTGGATATACTAGTAGAGTAGTAGATAGTACCAACCTTGAAACAAGCAAAAAGCCACTTGGTTTTCTCTTCCACATTCTTTTTTGAGTTATCGACAGGCCATCAGCCCGTCACATTACGATAATTGTTGCTTCTTCTAGTTCTTATTTGTTGTTATACCTCGCTATCAATGTCTAGACTACATCTAATAAAAGTTAATGATTGCTCTCCAATTTTGTCCAATACCATCGGTTTTGCGTCACTTTCGTGTAAATAGTTACGAGGAAATGTATTGCTTATTAGGATGAGATTACGAGAATAGCAGTTCTTAATCTTTATACATGGACTAGCTATATTTCGTATGCAATGATTCTTGATAGGCCTTTCATATTTTCGTCACGAAGATTCTCGCAAATCGGTTGGCGTTGGTAATTTTGGATCTTATTTCCGATACTCAATGTGCTTTTGTTGCAAATAGGCAGATTCTTGATGGGCCTTTCATATTAAATGAGATTTTGCATTGGTGTAAAAGGAAGAAAAAACAAGCTATGTTTTTTAAAGTTGATTTTGCTAAGGCATATGACTCGGTGCGCTGGGATTATTTGCTTGAGGTTCTTGAGGCTTTCGGGTTTGGGCATACCTGGTGCAAATGGATTTGTGGTACATTTAGCTCTGCAAAGGCCTCGATATTGGTTAATGGTAGCCCTACTATTGAATTTCCATTTCATTGTGGGCTTAAACAAGGCGACCCCTTGTCCCCTTATCTTTTCATTTCTCATTATGGAATCTCTTCATATGTCTTTTACTCGAGCTATTGATGAAGGTGTCTTTAAAGGTGTGCATCTACATGGGTCGACTTTTATTTCTCATCTTTTCTACGCAGATGATGCTATGTTCCTAGGGGAATGGTCTGATGCTAATTTGAAAGGCATTATCAACATTCTTCAATGTTTTTTTCTTGCGTCAGGTTTGAAAATTAATATTCATAAGAGTCAAGTGTTGGGTGTGGGCGTTCCTAGTAACATTGTGATACAGGTGGCGTCATCTATTGGTTGTGGTGTTATGCATAAGCAGTTTCGCTACTTAGGAGTGCTGGTGGGAGAGTGTATGTCTCGTCATAAAGCTTGGGATAATACGATGGGATAATTGGAAGGTGAAAACTCTTTCTATTGGAGGTAAATTGACTCTTTTTAAAGCGGTTCTTGGTGCCTCCCCGTTATATCATATGTCTGTTTTCAAGGTTCCAAAAGGAATTTTGAATTCTATGGAAGCTCTTCGTAGTAAATTTTTTAATGGTGCGGATTCTTCGACAAAGAAAATTACATAGGCAGCGTGGAATAAGATTTTAGCGTCCTAGAAAAACGGGGGCTTAGGCGTATCTAGTTTTCATGCTCTTAATCGTGCTCTTCTTCTCAAATGGGTGTGGCGATTTATTTCTCAAGATGGTTCGTTGTGGTTTAGTGTTATTAAAGCTTTGTATGGGACCTCGATTGATTCTCATCCGGATAACTTATCATCCAATTGGTGCTCAATTATTCGTGAATTACATTTGCTGGCGGGAAAAGGTTTTAATTTTTTGGCTCATTGCAAAAAACGCATTGAAAATGGAAGTGGAACGAGTTTCTGGTATGATAAATGGTTAGGGGATAAGCCCTTTAAAGATCTCTTTCCCCACTTGTTTGCGCTTGAGTTGAATAAGGAGGTTTCAGTTGCTGTTAAAGTTCAGGACGTGGTGTCTCTTTCGTTCAGGCGTCCGGTGGGGGTCGGGTCCGAACATCAAAAAATGGCGGATTTAAATTCTTTAATGGAGTCAGTGGTGGTTTCTCAGTCCCACGACAGGTGGTTTTGCGACTTGTCAGGTGCTGGAGAGTTTCGGGTTAAAGAAGTTTGTAACTTCATCGATAATTTATTTCTTCCTTCTCATACGGATCCCACGAGATGGGTGAAGTATATTCCAATCAAGATCAATGTCTTTGCTTGGCGAGCCCGTCGAGATTATCTTTCAACTAGAGTTAATCTTGCTCGTAGAGGAATTTTATTGGATTCTTCTACATGTCATTTATGTTTATCTTCGGAAGAGAACGTCAACCATGTTCTACTTGGATGTCATTTGGGTTAGAGCATCTTTCATCGGATATGTCGTTGGTGGGAGTTAGATTGGCAGGTTGTGTCGTCATTTTCGGATTGGAACTTATGGTTTTCTTCGATTCGTCTTTCGTCCAAAGTTAAGTCTCTGCTGGAAGGTGTTTTCTGTGTAGCGTGGTGGTCTATTTGGGGTTTCAGGAATCGTTCTATTTTCAATGCGACGCCTCCTAGAAGATCGATGATGTTTGACGATATCGTGTCTTTGTCTTTTAATTGGTGTTCTAGTAGATGTAATAGGGCAATTTCTTGAGATTCTTGGTTAAAAAATCCCCATTTAATTTTCTTGTAATTTTCTTATAGCTTCTTGCTAGTTTTTTATTAAATTTGCCGGTAAAAAAGAATGATAACAAGCCAAGCAGCAATTTCGAAATTGTGCAACTTTTTTTTGTTTGACATTCATGTGACATACAAAGTAAGGTACTAAAATAGTTGTCTAGTAGTTTCCAAAGACTGTCGATAAATAATTTGGTGTTCACTTTTTACTGTTTGTTGCTTCCCCTTCGCAATCGTAGGTTGAAGTTTTATCAAATTGTATTGGTTTCAAAAACATTTCAAGAGTATATGGTGCATGACTGTGAAGGTATGCATCTATTAAGAGAGTGTTTAAGATTGCTTATTTTTAAAGCTTTTGCTTAAAGTTAAGTGTTTTTAGCAGTACGGTAGCTGAGTTAGTGGAGGCTCTGTGCAAAATTTTATATGATGCCTAAACATGACGATAAATATATATTGTAACCATCTAGCTTTAAATTTGTATGAGTTATTCGTCACTCTCGATCACTTTAAGATGAGTTTAACAAATATTTAGAACATAAATTCATATACCGTTAACATTTTGAAGTTGAAAGAAAGATTTGAGGCCCTAAAATATACAAAAGGATATATATTTTGAGCCTTTTAAAATTTTTAGGCCCTGTGCGGTTACACACCTCATACACCCTCAAATACGGCTCTGGTTTTTAGAGCTAGTGTTTTAAAATTTTACAAATATATTTGGTAACAATAAGTATAAATTAACTAAAATTATTTAAAGAATTTTTTTGGCTAAATGTGAAAGTAAAAAAGTTATTTAAGTCAGTATCGGTGTTTAATGTTTTGGAAGTATAGCAGCGAACAAAAGCGTATAAAACGGCCGAAAACGTATAAAAACTGACGAAAACATATTAAAATGGAGGAAAACATTTAAAAACAGAAAAAAAAAACGTATACAAACGGACGAACACGTACGCAAACGTATAAAATCTGATGAAAACGTATAAAAATGGACAAAACATATGAAAACGTATAAAAACGGACGAAAACGTATGTCTGGCGTAATTAAATGAATAGGGACTACGAGTGTTATTTGAGGTAAACCATAGAGACAAAACATGTAATTTTTCATTATAAAATAACTGGGAAGCCGTTATATGTCTTACATTGCAATCAAAAATAAGTTGAGTACACTAAATTAAAGAAAAAAAAAAAAAAAAAAAAAAAAACCCTTAAATTAAAATTAAGCATAAATTAAACACACTTTTATTTAGACGTACCCTAAAAGAAATGGTTTCTCAAATATAATTGGAAAGACATCCTTCTTGTCTTGCGGGTCATGAAACATGTTATTTTTTTAGCGTGCTTCTTAGAGCAGTTGCAATCATAACGTGGGGGGAGGCTTTATTCCCACGTTATGAGGCGTTAAGCCACGTTACCCACACCAAGCTCCAAGTTATTTGGGCGTTAAAGGGTCCAAGTTATGCCACTAACGTGGCGTTAAAACTCTTTTTCGTTTCTTTTCTTCCGATTTAAATCGTACTCCCTCCGTCCCATATTAAATGTTCACTTTGACTTTTCAAAGTCATTCTTTTTTAACTTTGACTTTAAATATTTTTATTTGCGTTATACAATACTTGATGCAACATATATGAATGGATTGTGTTTTAAACATATTTTTCATTGGTATAATTTTCATCAAATATTATACAACACAAATTAAAATATTTAAGGTAAAAGTTGAAAAAGAAATACCTCAAAAGTCAAAACATGGCATTTAATATGGGACGGAGGTAGTATACATATGGGTATTTTGGTGTGTGTGTTATGTGTGTGTTTTTGTGTGTGTGTTTTATGTGTGTGTTTTAGTGTGTGTTTTGTTGCAGGTTGGTAAAAGGAAGAAGAAAGCATGTTTGAGGTTTTGATACATTTAGTCCTTGTAGTGTGTTTTTGTTTTTTTTCCCTTTTTTCTATTGTTTTTTAAAATTGGCAGTTTTAGTCTTTGTGGTTTGTTTTTGTTTTTTTTTTTCTATTGTTTTTCTATTATAAATTTTATTTTTTAAAGAAAAGTAGAGCCCAAAATGTTGAGTTATGGTTTAACCTTGAGATGTTATGATAGTAGGTGTTTTTTGAGTGAGTTAAGGTGAAATGTTAAAACTGATGTGGCAGAAAGTTAAAGTATAACTTGAGTTATTGTTGCAAGTGATCTTAGATTTGTTAAAAGAACATAGATATCTAACTTTGGATTCGTTGCTCATTTCAAGAAAATTGTTTTATATTTTACGCAACACTTACCATGTTAATTAACCAATTTACATCATTTAGAATTTTTGTAATTACAACAACCATAAATCTATGTTGTGGAAAATAACGTAGTGTTTGGTATGTTTAATGATAGTGAGAATGGAAAATATCATTACAGTGTAATGGAGAAAACATGTTTGTTTACTATTGTGGAATACAATGACTAATAATATGGAATGCCTCATTACATCAAATTACATGGTATGTCGTAATCCAAGCTGTAATGGACAAGATTATTACAACGTAATGAATAAATGTTATTTGTTTACATTTATAGAATGTAATGATTCATTACAAGTAATGACCCATTACACCAAAATCATTCCTTAGGGGTCGTCTACTTTTTTTTCATTCCATCCAACCAAACGAACCCATATAATCCATACTCATTGTCATTCATGGATTATAAGATGGAATTTTTACCAAACGAACCCATATAATCCATACTCAATGTCAACTGAATATGGAATAATGAGTATGGATTAATCCACTATGGTAATGAATGATAGATATAATCTATACTCCATATACACCAAGAGAGCTAGGTATGGATTTTTATAGGCGAGGGACCCACCACTACTATCAAACTCATACTCATTGTCATTCATGGCAGCATACCAAACGCACCCTTAAGTTTAACTTGGAATGTATTACTTCATTCATGCATTGTATCAAATTAAGGCTGGTTTAAGTAAGGGGATTCAATCCCATTCATTTTTACTGCAACGTCAGCTTTCTCTCTCCAGCGACCTTCAGGCGATTAGGTGCCCCAGTAAGGGCGACCATGATCAATTAAAAAAAAAAAAAAAACATTTTTAACACAAAATAAAATTTCATTAATAATTATAATGTTACATAATAATTCTAATAAAATAAAAACATTACGAAACTTATTAAAACATTACAACACTTATTAAAAATCTAGGTTGTGGCGTGCCTTGATCGAGTCTTTGATTTCCTGCATTTTTTTGTTGTAGTGCAATAAAAGATGGGTCGATTGGCGTGAAATAAAATATGATATCTTTATCATATTTCAGTTATTTCTTTTGTCGCTCAAATTCAAGTTTTTCTTGTTCTAGTGCCCAATCTTTTGTCTTCTCTTTCTGATTTCTTTTGCTCCAGCTCCAACTCCTTTTGCCTTTGATCAAGCTCTTTCTTCTTCAAATCATAGTATCCGTCTGCCAGCTCCTTCTTCTGTCCGAATGCCTTGGACTTAATGCTTTTCCATTTCTCGGCAACACCTTCCATGTAGGTAGCTTTGGAACACTCCGAAGATTTCTTTTTATTCTTCTTAGCGGTATCACGACCAATTGGTCGATCAGGCACAGACATAGGCACATCCGAGTCGGTTGAAGTCCTTTCTTTTTTGCGACTCTCATCTTGGCTTAAAAAAGCCGGCATCTCATTATCGTTCCAAACCGAATGGTCCCTCAAAACTTCCCAACAATGCCCTAAAACAAACGCATGATCACACACTACTTGGTATTCATCACACGCTCGTCTATAAACAGTGAGGTCATTCTCACCACTTCCGTAATTCTTGTAAGCATTGTTGTAAATGGCACAAAATTGACCAACTATAGGACGAATCCTATTTTTCCACTTGGTAATGATAGAGTTGTACGTTCTTTCTGCACCAACCTCCTTCTCAAAGTAAGCAATAACTTTCTGCCAAAATCCCTTAGCATTTTGGTTGTTTCCCGTTATACTATTCTCGGATACATCACACCAAGCATTGCACAAGGCGATCTCTTCTTCTTTTGACCAAAGCGACGAATCATTTTTGCTTTCTTTCTTGACAACCTTCTTTTTCGCCTTTGTAGCTCGTTTCTTCGGTTTGACCGGTGATGTCTCTTCTCGACAACCTTCTTCTTCGTCATCAATGTTAACCGAATCGTGATACGATCCATGAGCCGAACCTTGACCCGAACCGTGATACTCTTGAGCCGGATAACCCGAACCGGTTCCAACATAAAAATCAGGATTGTTGTATTATTGTTCTTCGAAATCAAAAGCATCAAGATTGATACGGTTAACCGGAGAATATTGTTGATAATTTGAATATGAAGACGTTGATGAATCCATTGTTGGACGATACACAGATTCGGGTGAGCCATACATAGATTGTTGGCTTCGACGGGAGTGGCTTTGTTGTTGTTGTTGGATGTTTTGATACGGTGGAACAAATGGACGATTCATAGGATGTGTTATAAAAAATGGATTGTTAGTTTGTTGTTGTGGAGCTTGTTGGGATTGATAATCGAAAGCAGCGGGTCGGAAGTTGATGCTTGGTGAGACACCGGTTAACCGGAAATTCGGATCCGGTGTTAAAATATGCGGGGCGTTTTGTGCCAATCGGGATTTTCGGCCTTTTTGTTGTGGTGTTTTCTTAGACATTTTGATAGAGATGATTATGAGATTTTTGATAGAGAGGATTGTGAGATTTGTGAATTTAGTGTGTAAATATGTTGTGTATTTATAGGGTAGTTTAGTTGTTTTTTTTTTTTTTAAACCAACAAACGGGCCAAAATTAAATTTGCAACGGTAGGAAACTTTTTTTTGTTTGATAATGCAACGGTAGGATTTTTTGTTTGAATGTGGATGGTTTTTACTCGATCGTGCATGGGATCAAATGGGGTGTGATTTTGGACGATCGATGAGCGCCACACAAGGACGATCGATGAGAACTCTATCGTGTATCTCAATCGCAAGTCCTTACAGGAACCAGCCTAAATGAACGCTTTTAAATTGCACAATAAAAAAGTGTCACCATTAATTTGGATCTATTATGACGGATTAAATATTTCTCTATTGAGAAGGATGCTAAAAAAAAATTATATTTTTTACTTTTATTCAAGTTTTTCAAGTGTAAAACTTATTTTAATGTGTATAATCTAAAATGTGTAAAAAAAATTGAATCAATGTTAAAATTTCATGATTTTTGCGATATATGTACAATTGTGAATCATCTATACAAATTTAACGAATCATTACCATAACTCGATTTTTACAAAGATTTGTGAATCAAATTTGTGCCTTATAGATTCGATTCTTTATAAATTAATAAATACTAATGAATCAAACAAAAAATTATAAATCACTTACAGCTTCACAAAATCATTTAAACATGAGATGAACAGGGAACATCAACAACGATTGTCAGGAGGTCATCAACACTTTGTTCTTGATAGGTCACGAGCCTCGACAGATAGGGACACGACCTGGTACTCAGCTTAGCAACTTCATATATCAACATGTCACCAGCATTTTCATCCAAATCAAGGTCGGCAATAGGCAACTTAGGGTGCCTCGCATGCACCTTCTTTGAAGTCTTGTGAGAACCCAGGCACATCGCCCTCTTCTGAACACAAAGAAAGGCCTCTTGATACTCAGCAGACCAAAGCATATTGTTGACAACCACATGCAAGTGTCCTATTAGCTTCTTCTTCTCAGCCTCATAGTAGGCGACACACTTACTATTATCAGTGTTAGACTGAGCATTTGTAGCCAAAGAGTCTGTTAGGAATTAGAAATTCCAGGTATTAAAGAGTCGGTCACCTCAAGTATATGTAATCGTTAGAAAGCTCGTACTCGTAGTTCTTTTAAGTTAAGTAGTATTTAGTTAAGTAACACCGTGGAGGACGGACGGGTCTTTACCCACTGTATGCCTGATCCACAGCCCGATGTGTGGCGATTTATGTAAGACTATAAATACTCTCTACCTCCCAAGGTAGAGAGTTGGAGCTCATAATAATATCTTTCACTTTCTCTCACTAAGTTCCCTAAACCTCTAACTTTCTCTCTCTAGAATTCCACTTATACGCCACCTTGTTGTTATGGTTTGATGTGTATGTGAAAAGTTATATCTAACAATTGGTATCAAGAGCCATGGTTAGATCATATCTTGCACATCTTTGGATTTCTAGTGGTTTTTAGGTGGTTTTTGAGTTTAAAAAAGATTAGTGGTTTTTGCATCATTTGGTTGATTTCTTGTGTTAAAGTTTGAATTTTGTTAGTACTTTCATGTTTAGAATCATCACAAGTGTTTAGGTTTTCATTTGGTTAGCTTGAATCATCTTGGTTGGGTTGTTTTTGGATTGAAAAGTGATGTTTATATGGTTTTTCTTGCTAGCGACTTAGCTCACGGTTTATTTTCTTCATAGCGACTTGCTTTACAAATTTGTAGCGAGTTACAGCTTTAGACCTAGCGAGTTAGATCTAGCGAGTTAAAGTACAAGTAGTGGACTCTCCACTACGAGTAGCGACTTGGTGGTAGCGACTTGGTCTGTAGCGAGTTGCTCTTTAGCGACTTGTATCTCTAGCGACTTGTGTAGCGAATTGCTGCCAAAATTTTGCTAGCGACTTGAGGGTTAGCGAGTTACTACTTAGCGACTTGCTTTTGTCTAGCGACTTGGGATTCTAGCGACTTAGTTGTCTAGCGAATTAAGTGTTAGCGACTTAGTGCATTATCTTCTAGCGACTTAGTGCATTATCTTCTAGCGACTTAGTGCATTATCTTCTAGCGACTTGAGTGATTGTTTACGGTTTTCTCTTGATTTAGTAAAATCCCGTGAAAGAATCTATTTCCCGGTTTAATCATAGAGTTATAAAATCCCGTATAATCTGTTAACATGTCTACCAACGTCCCTACTATCATCTCCACTGTTGCCGAGGATGTACAAGCAGCTGGCTCAGATACTCGTCCACCCATGCTTGACAGAACTGACTACGATTCTTGGGCTCAACGAATCAGATTGTATTGCCTTGGAAAGGAAAATGGTGTCAACATTCTCAAATCCATTGATGAAGGACCATATCGAGTTGAGACGACTAGAGACATACTTGATACTAATGAAGATGGTACTCCTGTTTACGGAATGGACAGACCTAAGATGTATGATGAGCTTGATGATAAAGAGAAAAAGAGATTCGATGCAGATATCAGGGCTTCAAACATTGTTCTTCAAGGTCTTCCTAAAGACATCTACAAGCTGATCAATCATAACACTGATGCAAAGGCAGTTTGGGATAACGTTAAGATGCTTCTCTCAGGTTCAGAATTAACTATGGAAGACAGAGAATCCCAACTCTATGACGAATTTGAGCACTTCAAGATGAAACCAGATGAGAATGTCTATGAGTACTATGTGAGATTTCATAAGTTAGTGAATGACATGAGGAACATCAGAATGACTATGCTTAACATTCAGCTGAACTCAAAATTTGTGAACAACATGAATCCCGAATGGCACAAGTTTGTCACCGCTGTGAAGCTCACTAAAGGATTGAAGAATACAAACTATGAGCAACTCTATGCCTTCCTCCTTCAGAATGAGAGACATGCTATGTTTGAAAAATTGATTCTCAATCAGTTCAAAACCAACCAGGGAGAGACAAGCTCGGCTAATGACTCAACAACTTTCTACTCAAACATCGGAATCACAACCAAAGCATCACAAGTCATACCCTTGGGTAATGGTAATCACAAACTCATTCCTGATCCTATGTTCAAACAAGCTGATGTTGATGCTCACGTGGGTAACTTCATTAATCAACTAGCTCTTCTCATTAGTCAAAACATGAATTCTCTCCCACAAACCAACAACAACCTCAGAACTGCATCTAACCCACACAATCAAGCCACTGTTAAAGATGGAAGGATCGTGGTGCAACCAGTTCAGGAAAGACAGTATGATCAAGGAAGAGGTGGAGCTGGGAGAGGTTATGTTGGCAACCAGAATCGAGGAAGAAATGGTAACCAAGGTCAAGCTAAGCCAATCAAATGTTATAACTGTGGTGGTGAAGGACACATTGCAAGGAACTGCACATCTCCAAAGCGTCCACAGAATGCTGATTACTTCAGAGATAAGATGCTGCTGGCACAAGCTCAGGAACCCATATAATGAATGATAGATATAATTCATACTCCATATACACCAAGAGAGCTAGGTATGGATTTTTATAGGTGAGGGACCCACCACTACTATCAAACTCATACTCATTGTCATTCATGGCAGCATACCAAACGCACCCTTAAGTTTAACTTGGAATGTATTACTTCATTCATGCATTGTATCAAATTAAGGCTGGTTTAAGTAAGGGGATTCAATCCCATTCATTTTTACTGCAACGTCAGCTTTCTCTCTCCAGCGACCTTCAGGCGATTAGGTGCCCCAGTAAGGGCGACCATGATCAATTAAAAAAAAAAAAAAAAACATTTTTAACACAAAATAAAATTTCATTAATAATTATAATGTTACATAATAATTCTAATAAAATAAAAACATTACGAAACTTATTAAAACATTACAACACTTATTAAAAATCTAGGTTGTGGCGTGCCTTGATCGAGTCTTTGATTTCCTGCATTTTTTTGTTGTAGTGCAATAAAAGATGGGTCGATTGGCGTGAAATAAAATATGATATCTTTATCATATTTCAGTTATTTCTTTTGTCGCTCAAATTCAAGTTTTTCTTGTTCTAGTGCCCAATCTTTTGTCTTCTCTTTCTGATTTCTTTTGCTCCAGCTCCAACTCCTTTTGCCTTTGATCAAGCTCTTTCTTCTTCAAATCATAGTATCCGTCTGCCAGCTCCTTCTTCTGTCCGAATGCCTTGGACTTAATGCTTTTCCATTTCTCGGCAACACCTTCCATGTAGGTAGCTTTGGAACACTCCGAAGATTTCTTTTTATTCTTCTTAGCGGTATCACGACCAATTGGTCGATCAGGCACAGACACAGGCACATCCGAGTCGGTTGAAGTCCTTTCTTTTTTGCGACTCTCATCTTGGCTTAAAAAAGCCGGCATCTCATTATCGTTCCAAACCGAATGGTCCCTCAAAACTTCCCAACAATGCCCTAAAACAAACGCATGATCACACACTACTTGGTATTCATCACACGCTCGTCTATAAACAGTGAGGTCATTCTCACCACTTCCGTAATTCTTGTAAGCATTGTTGTAAATGGCACAAAATTGACCAACTATAGGACGAATCCTATTTTTCCACTTGGTAATGATAGAGTTGTACGTTCTTTCTGCACCAACCTCCTTCTCAAAGTAAGCAATGACTTTCTGCCAAAATCCCTTAGCATTTTGGTTGTTTCCCGTTATACTATTCTCGGATACATCACACCAAGCATTGCACAAGGCGATCTCTTCTTCTTTTGACCAAAGCGACGAATCATTTTTGCTTTCTTTCTTGACAACCTTCTTTTTCGCCTTTGTAGCTCGTTTCTTCGGTTTGACCGGTGATGTCTCTTCTCGACAACCTTCTTCTTCGTCATCAATGTTAACCGAATCGTGATACGATCCATGAGCCGAACCTTGACCCGAACCGTGATACTCTTGAGCCGGATAACCCGAACCGGTTCCAACATAAAAATCAGGATTGTTGTATTATTGTTCTTCGAAATCAAAAGCATCAAGATTGATACGGTTAACCGGAGAATATTGTTGATAATTTGAATATGAAGACGTTGATGAATCCATTGTTGGACGATACACAGATTCGGGTGAGCCATACATAGATTGTTGGCTTCGACGGGAGTGGCTTTGTTGTTGTTGTTGGATGTTTTGATACGGTGGAACAAATGGACGATTCATAGGATGTGTTATAAAAAATGGATTGTTAGTTTGTTGTTGTGGAGCTTGTTGGGATTGATAATCGAAAGCAGCGGGTCGGAAGTTGATGCTTGGTGAGACACCGGTTAACCGGAAATTCGGATCCGGTGTTAAAATATGCGGGGCGTTTTGTGCCAATCGGGATTTTCGGCCTTTTTGTTGTGGTGTTTTCTTAGACATTTTGATAGAGATGATTATGAGATTTTTGATAGAGAGGATTGTGAGATTTGTGAATTTAGTGTGTAAATATGTTGTGTATTTATAGGGTAGTTTAGTTGTTTTTTTTTTTTTAAACCAACAAACGGGCCAAAATTAAATTTGCAACGGTAGGAAACTTTTTTTTGTTTGATAATGCAACGGTAGGATTTTTTGTTTGAATGTGGATGGTTTTTACTCGATCGTGCATGAGATCAAATGGGGTGTGATTTTGGACGATCGATGAGCGCCACACAAGGACGATCGATGAGAACTCTATCGTGTATCTCAATCGCAAGTCCTTACAGGAACCAGCCTAAATGAACGCTTTTAAATTGCACAATAAAAAAGTGTCACCATTAATTTGGATCTATTATGACGGATTAAATATTTCTCTATTGAGAAGGATGCTAAAAAAAATTATATTTTTTACTTTTATTCAAGTTTTTCAAGTGTAAAACTTATTTTAATGTGTATAATCTAAAATGTGTAAAAAAAATTGAATCAATGTTAAAATTTCATGATTTTTGCGATATATGTACAATTGTGAATCATCTATACAAATTTAACGAATCATTACCATAACTCGATTTTTACAAAGATTTGTGAATCAAATTTGTGCCTTATAGATTCGATTCTTTATAAATTAATAAATACTAATGAATCAAACAAAAAATTATAAATCAATAACTCAAACAAAATCTTATGAATTTTCTTCTCAATGAAACCAAAGTCATGTCACCGTTACATGTGCATCAATAAAATTTATCTAGACATCTCTTAAATATTGAAATTTAAAAACATACACTTATTTTAGTACAAATGAAAAAGTTTACATTTCATATTAGTAATATTGGAATCCATACATATACTACTTAAAAATCCCTTAATGTGAACATATATGATTTGCTTTCTAAAGTTAAGTTTCATGGCATAATCATTATAATGGTTTGAGAGTATGAATTTAGAGAGAAGAATTATTTAAATGAGAAGAGTGAGAAAAAATTGTAGCCAGCTATTTTAAATAAGAAAAAAAATAATTATAAGGAGATGCATCTATTTTTATGGATGCATATAATATTTGTAGCTGTGATTTCTTTTAATTCTTCTCATTATAATTATATTTCTTATTTGATCATACCTATAGTTAAGAGATTTGAAGCTCTTAATAAAACTATTTATTTATCTATCTATCTATACTACTTTTTTTTGAACAAATCTATCTATACTACTTAAAAGTTGAATTTTATGCTTTAAATGTGAGTATTTTTTATTTTTATTTTTACTTTCTAAAGTTAAATTTCATGGCATAATTGTCTATACTATTTAAAAATTGAGCTCATGAAATAAATAATTAAAAAATGAGTTTCATGCCTTAAATGTGAGGTTTTTGGTTTACTTCCTAAAGTTAACTTTCATGGCATAATCATAATAATGGTTTGATAGTTAAGGGATTTGAAAGCTTTATTGAGTTTCATGCCTTAAATGTGAGTCTCTTTGGTTTACTTCCTAAAGTTAAGTTTCATGACATAATTCATTATAATAGTTTGATAGTTAAAAGATTCGAAGCTTTAATAAAACTATTAATTTATGAGAGTTTACATAATAATATAATATACTATACAATTTAAAAATTGAGTCTCATACCTTAAATGTGTATCTTTAAGGTTTACTTCCTAAAGTTAAGTTTGATGACATAATCTATATTTGTAATATATATAATAGAGAAAGACTTTTTCTTACATTAAATGTATTTTTAAGTTTTAAGGAATACATATTAATATACAATATATACAAATGGTTAATGCTATGTATAATACATTAAAAAATAATTTTTCAACACATAATTATTTAAAACATTCTTTAATGTAAGTTTAATTCCAATATTTTGTTTGGTTATGGACATTTAAAAATTTTAAAAATTGCATATTCAAACAAATTATTATCTGTGTATGTATTTTAGTACAAGTTCCTAATCATTTTGTTAATAAATTCGATTGAAAAGGATCGTACATGTCAAAATACGAAGATTTTCATGTGATTTATAAAGCATGAAAAATGTGTAATTTTTTACTACCGTAATTTATATAAGCAATGTCTTATATATTATTAATCATACTATGAAAGAACTAATTTATACTTCTCTATGTTCACACGTTATATAATATTTTTATAAAATTACAAAAAATTATTGATAAGCAACTACCTTTCACCGCCAATCATCACAACATTGTAATACCACTGACTACCGTTTTTGTATAAAAAAGAATTGTTCGTCAAAATTTTTGTTAGAGGATAGCAGCCGCTGCAATGCGCGAATGTCATGCTAGTTATTATAATCTATCTATCTATACAATATACATGTACTACTTAAAAATTGAGTTTCATGCCTTAAATATGAGTCTTTATAGTTTACTTCCTAACGTTAAGTTTCATGGCATAATCATTATAATGGTTTGATAGTTAAGGGTTTTGTGAAGCTATAAGAGAACTATTAATTTATAAGAGTTTACATATAATATATCTATCTTCTATACTACTTAAAAATTGAGTCTCATATCTTAAATGTGAGTCTTTATGGTTTACTTTCTAAAGTTAAGTTTCATGACATAATTATTATAATGGTTTGATAGTTAAAGGATTTGAAGCTTTAAGACAACAATTAATTTATGAGAGTTTACATAATAATATAGTAAATAATGGTGAATCCACCTTTTTGTAACTTATTTATCAATAAGTTAATATTAAACCTCCATGCTAAAGAAACCTTCCATCTCCATATTTCTTTCAAATTTATGCAAATGCTTTCGGATACCAAGTGATTGCATTAAATTTTCAGCATTTACTAAAATCCAAACCCCAAATAAGATATATGACTTTAGTCTTATAGCTTGTTGTAATGTCTTGCACAAGTGTATAAGTAAAGTTAGTACAATAGAAAAAATAGGCCAGATAAAGTTAATTTTAAAATAGATATCCAAAAGCTTATGATACCATGAATTGGGGATTCCTTGGGTCCATTTTGGATAAGTTTGGGTTCCATAGGAAAATGATTAAGTGGATTATGCAGTGTGTAACTACTACTACATTTACTATTTGCATTAATGAGGACAAAGCTGGGTATTTCTGAGGAGGCAGAGGTTTAAGACAAGGTGACCCAGTGTCACCTTATCTTTTCACATTGATTATAAAGGTCTTTACCCTTGTGATGAGAAGACATATTGCTAGAAATGAGGATTTCAAATACCACTTTGGTTATAAAGATATAAAAATTTCTCATATTAGTTTTGCTGATAACTTATTGGTAATGTGCCATGAAGATTTAAGCTTTGTCAACACCATAAAAAATGCTTTAGATGAGTTTAGTGCGTATTTTGTTTTAATGCCTAACTTGTCTAAGAGTATTGTCTTTTTTGGGAGTATGAAAGAGGTGGATAAGAATGCCATTCTTCATGTTATGCCTTTTGTTACGGGAAGTTCCTAGTTAGATATTTGGGGGTGCCTTTGATTGCTAAGAGATTAGGGGTGAAACAATGTAAAAGTCTTCTAGATAAGATCATGAAAAGGGTTAATATTCTTATGTTGGTAGACTCCAACTATTAGCATTTTTCTTGGAATCTATTCTCGCTTATTAGGCCTCTATTTTCCTTCTTCATAAAATTGTCATAGATGAGATTAACAAGCTTCTCAAGGGCTTTCTATGGAACCAGGTTGAATCTGTTAAGGGTAAAGCTAAAGTTTCATCGCGCAAGCCCATTCTAAAGTACACATACACACAACTTACCATGAGTGAGTAGTTGGAAGATAGCTAGGCAATAGTTACTAGTTATAATGTGCACGGCAAAACACAAGTACTTGTTACCGTGTCAAAATTAAACAAACTTTCGACGGCTATATTCTGCATGTTTAACTGATCACTAAATATAGGAATAACAACGCATACAGTAAATTGATTGAACAAGCTAATTTCACTAAGAGTTTAAGATCATAATATCCTAACTAAAAACACAGGCCTTCATAAGCTTGGTACAATATATACAATAATTTAGCACAATATTAAGAGTCAAGGGTTACAACACCCTAAATAAAAACTGGCACAAACAAACGAACTGGACATCCTTTTTAACATAACCCAAAACAATGGGACAAAACAAGGCAAAAAATTAGTAAATTGACGTACTATCAATTTCACTATGAAGCCATTGATAACAAGTTAGATTCTATTAAAGTTCCAGGACAAACAATACCCTGATCATATCAAAAAGCCATGCCAACATAAACCTGGTAATATCTAGGTCTACTTAAACAGAAGTACCTACAACAGAAACATAAAAATTGTTAAAAAAACAAGGCCCAACACACGACCAAAACACTTACAGCTTCACAAAATCATTTAAACATGAGATGAACAGGGAACATCAACAACGATTGTCAGGAGGTCATCAACACTTTGTTCTTGATAGGTCACGAGCCTCGACAGATAGGGACACGACCTGGTACTCAGCTTAGCAACTTCATATATCAACATGTCACCAGCATTTTCATCCAAATCAAGGTCGGCAATAGGCAACTTAGGGTGCCTCGCATGCACCTTCTTTGAAGTCTTGTGAGAACCCAGGCACATCGCCCTCTTCTGAACACAAAGAAAGGCCTCTTGATACTCAGCAGACCAAAGCATATTGTTGACAACCACATGCAAGTGTCCTATTAGCTTCTTCTTCTCAGCCTCATAGTAGGCGACACACTTACTATTATCAGTGTTAGACTGAGCATTTGTAGCCAAAGAGTCTGTTAGGAATTAGAAATTCCAGGTATTAAAGAGTCGGTCACCTCAAGTATATGTAATCGTTAGAAAGCTCGTACTCGTAGTTCTTTTAAGTTAAGTAGTATTTAGTTAAGTAACACCGTGGAGGACGGACGGGTCTTTACCCACTGTATGCCTGATCCACAGCCCGATGTGTGGCGATTTATGTAAGACTATAAATACTCTCTACCTCCCAAGGTAGAGAGTTGGAGCTCATAATAATATCTTTCACTTTCTCTCACTAAGTTCCCTAAACCTCTAACTTTCTCTCTCTAGAATTCCACTTATACGCCACCTTGTTGTTATGGTTTGATGTGTATGTGAAAAGTTATATCTAACAATTGGTATCAAGAGCCATGGTTAGATCATATCTTGCACATCTTTGGATTTCTAGTGGTTTTTAGGTGGTTTTTGAGTTTGAAAAAGATTAGTGGTTTTTGCATCATTTGGTTGATTTCTTGTGTTAAAGTTTGAATTTTGTTAGTACTTTCATGTTTAGAATCATCACAAGTGTTTAGGTTTTCATTTGGTTAGCTTGAATCATCTTGGTTGGGTTGTTTTTGGATTGAAAAGTGATGTTTATATGGTTTTTCTTGCTAGCGACTTAGCTCACGGTTTATTTTCTTCATAGCGACTTGCTTTACAAATTTGTAGCGAGTTACAGCTTTAGACCTAGCGAGTTAGATCTAGCGAGTTAAAGTACAAGTAGTGGACTCTCCACTACGAGTAGCGACTTGGTGGTAGCGACTTGGTCTGTAGCGAGTTGCTCTTTAGCGACTTGTATCTCTAGCGACTTGTGTAGCGAATTGCTGCCAAAATTTTGCTAGCGACTTGAGGGTTAGCGAGTTACTACTTAGCGACTTGCTTTTGTCTAGCGACTTGGGATTCTAGCGACTTAGTTGTCTAGCGAATTAAGTGTTAGCGACTTAGTGCATTATCTTCTAGCGACTTAGTGCATTATCTTCTAGCGACTTAGTGCATTATCTTCTAGCGACTTGAGTGATTGTTTACGGTTTTCTCTTGATTTAGTAAAATCCCGTGAAAGAATCTATTTCCCGGTTTAATCATAGAGTTATAAAATCCCGTATAATCTGTTAACATGTCTACCAACGTCCCTACTATCATCTCCACTGTTGCCGAGGATGTACAAGCAGCTGGCTCAGATACTCGTCCACCCATGCTTGACAGAACTGACTACGATTCTTGGGCTCAACGAATCAGATTGTATTGCCTTGGAAAGGAAAATGGTGTCAACATTCTCAAATCCATTGATGAAGGACCATATCGAGTTGAGACGACTAGAGACATACTTGATACTAATGAAGATGGTACTCCTGTTTACGGAATGGACAGACCTAAGATGTATGATGAGCTTGATGATAAAGAGAAAAAGAGATTCGATGCAGATATCAGGGCTTCAAGCATTGTTCTTCAAGGTCTTCCTAAAGACATCTACAAGCTGATCAATCATAACACTGATGCAAAGGCATTTTGGGATAACGTTAAGATGCTTCTCTCAGGTTCAGAATTAACTATGGAAGACAGAGAATCCCAACTCTATGACGAATTTGAGCACTTCAAGATGAAACCAGATGAGAATGTCTATGAGTACTATGTGAGATTTCATAAGTTAGTGAATGACATGAGGAACATCAGAATGACTATGCCTAACATTCAGCTGAACTCAAAATTTGTGAACAACATGAATCCCGAATGGCACAAGTTTGTCACCGCTGTGAAGCTCACTAAAGGATTGAAGAATACAAACTATGAGCAACTCTATGCCTTCCTCCTTCAGAATGAGAGACATGCTATGTTTGAAAAATTGATTCTCAATCAGTTCAAAACCAACCAGGGAGAGACAAGCTCGGCTAATGACTCAACAGCTTTCTACTCAAACATCGGAATCACAACCAAAGCATCACAAGTCATACCCTTGGGTAATGGTAATCACAAACTCATTCCTGATCCTATGTTCAAACAAGCTGATGCTGATGCTCACGTGGGTAACTTCATTAATCAACTAGCTCTTCTCATTAGTCAAAACATGAATTCTCTCCCACAAACCAACAACAACCTCAGAACTGCATCTAACCCACACAATCAAGCCACTGTTAAAGATGGAAGGATCGTGGTGCAACCAGTTCAGGAAAGACAGTATGATCAAGGAAGAGGTGGAGCTGGGAGAGGTTATGTTGGCAACCAGAATCGAGGAAGAAATGGTAACCAAGGTCAAGCTAAGCCAATCAAATGTTATAACTGTGGTGGTGAAGGACACATTGCAAGGAACTGCACATCTCCAAAGCGTCCACAGAATGCTGATTACTTCAGAGATAAGATGCTGCTGGCACAAGCTCAGGAACCCATATAATGAATGATAGATATAATTCATACTCCATATACACCAAGAGAGCTAGGTATGGATTTTTATAGGTGAGGGACCCACCACTACTATCAAACTCATACTCATTGTCATTCATGGCAGCATACCAAACGCACCCTTAAGTTTAACTTGGAATGTATTACTTCATTCATGCATTGTATCAAATTAAGGCTGGTTTAAGTAAGGGAATTCAATCCCCTTCATTTTTACTGCAACGTCAGCTTTCTCTCTCCAGCGTCCTTCAGGCGATTAGGTGCCCCAGTAAGGGCGACCATGATCAATTAAAAAAAAAAAAAAAAAAAAAAAACATTTTTAACACAAAATAAAATTTCATTAATAATTAAAATGTTACATAATAATTCTAATAAAATAAAAACATTACGAAACTTATTAAAACATTACAACACTTATTAAAAATCTAGGTTGTGGCGTGCCTTGATCGAGTCTTTGATTTCCTGCATTTTTTTGTTGTAGTGCAATAAAAGATGGGTCGATTGGCGTGAAATAAAATATGATATCTTTATCATATTTCAGTTATTTCTTTTGTCGCTCAAATTCAAGTTTTTCTTGTTCTAGTGCCCAATCTTTTGTCTTCTCTTTCTGATTTCTTTTGCTCCAGCTCCAACTCCTTTTGCCTTTGATCAAGCTCTTTCTTCTTCAAATCATAGTATCCGTCTGCCAGCTCCTTCTTCTGTCCGAATGCCTTGGACTTAATGCTTTTCCATTTCTCGGCAACACCTTCCATGTAGGTAGCTTTGGAACACTCCGAAGATTTCTTTTTATTCTTCTTAGCGGTATCACGACCAATTGGTCGATCAGGCACAGAC